>NDFG01000114.1:749036-799036 GCA_002167245.1 Sporophila hypoxantha | reverse complement strand
TCATTTTCCTCCTTCCCCTTCAGATCCTGCCCAAGAACTTTCTGTCCTGTCCCCCTCTGCTGTTCCTGTTCTCCAAGGAACACTTGAGGATTCTTTGTTGGGAGAAGCCACTTGGAGATGAGCAGAATTTATTAAAGAAATGTCAATTAAAGGGTGATGGCTGAGGTTGAAAGGGGAATGAATGAATTCCTCTTATTTTAGCACTTCTCCCTGCACTTTGGAGTCATGAATGCCAAGCCCAGTCCCACTCCCAAGTGTTCCTTTGTCCACATCCCAAATTCCAGCCACCATTTGGAATTTCTTGTCCAGGAACCAGAACTGATGGCACAGCTGCACTGGAGCATGAGGCTATGATCACAATATATTGAATTKATTTGGCCTGGGTTTTGTTTAAACTGGAAGAAAAGGAATATTAACCCTTTAATCAGCTTTCTCAGGTGTCCAGTCTTGGAGTGTGGAATGTTCAAGGTGGGTCAGGAGGAATGTGGTTCATCCTGTCCAGTGGGAGGGCAAGGACTCACCAGCAGTGAATATTSCTCATTAAATCTAATGGGGTCATGCCAGTGCAAGTTAATATATTGTCCCTTAATATGGTTTATTAACCTCCCTGTGCAAAGTACAGTGCTATAACACTGCATCTGCAGAGCCTGAGCAAAATGCAAATTTTAACTTATTTAATTGCCACTTTGTTATCCCTTTCRAATAATTCCTGGTTTTCCAAGTGATGTTTGCATGTTACTTCTTGGCCTGGTTCTTAAAACCCAGTGTTTTCAGGGTAAGGAAATCACTGCATTCTGAGGCTGACTTTTAAATGGTGTGAAAATATTAGGCAGCATTTCTAGTGCCTTAAAATTGGGTGASAGAACAAAATGAAGCCTTGAGACTAAAGTTTAAATACTCAGAGCAAGCTTTTTTCTAATTACTGTAATTTAATACTAGAGGAGTAAAAAAAAATAAAATCAATATATTTTACTTAGATGAGTTCTCCAAATCCCTGGTACCACTGTGCTGACTGCAATATGTAAGTTTGGTAAGAAATGACCAAATATTAAACTGGTAATTTTAATTTCTCTGAATTTTCTCATGTTCTGTGTGCAATTGCCACAGCACCTTAGAATGCTGATCACTTGTAGTAATTGTCTTTGTAATTAGGCTGAAATATCCACTTTGCTGTTTTCTACATGAAAGCACTGAAATAACTGAGCAGATTTTAGCCAAATTACGCTTTCCCCGAGTTTCTGATGATTTTCCATGTGCAGATATMTGGAAAGGTAAGGATCTTGTTCCTGAATCAGTCAAGTTTTTATGCCAAACACTGAAAATTTGGATTAATCCTGATGGATTAAACAATTAATATCCCTGGTGGTGCTTGCCAGTGGAGCTGTGGCTGTTTGCACAGACACCACAATTCCTTTGGAATTCCACCAGTTTGAAAATTACAGCCTTAAAAAATTATAGTTACAGTGCTGCTGTCATTTCCTGCAGTCTTTTTGAACGTGAGCAGGGAATCAGCTGGAATTGTGACCTGCAAAGAGATAATCCAGGCTCAGACAGGCTGTCACTCACCTTTCCTCTGCAACAAAGTGAGCAGGTAGCACTGAGACATCTCCTTAATGAAGTGGCTTTGGTGCCTTTTATCTGTGTGAAGGACAAAATTACCAGGATTCTTGCTTAATGATGGTGTCATTTTTTTTTTCCCTCCCCCAGTGTTTACAGGAAAAAAAAAATATCTAGCAACATGAAAGACTCCCAGCAAAATGGTCTGCATGGTTAAATTAGAAAACTCTGTAGGGCTGTAACATTCAGGTCTGTATTTAAAATGACAGAAAAACKTGAAGTTACATCAGTAATAAAAGTAAATTCAGAAAAATGCCGCAATCAGTGCTGTGAGATTTGAAATAAGGGGTTTTTTTCAGCTTTTTTGAATCCAGAAATCTGATTTTTTTCCCCCAGATCTGTACCAGGGGTTTTCTGACTGCAGTTTTTGAGGGGGGCTTTCCTTGTTTTCCAGGGTATTCCCAGCACGTCCGTGAGCACATCCCTGACCTTGCTCTCCAGCAGAACCTGCAGATGGGGAGGCTCTGTGACATCCTGGGTATGTGATCAGCTCCTGCTCTCTGATTATTCCCCCAGCTGCCACTGAAAGAAAACAACACAAAGACTTTTTTTTGTATTAATATTAAATATAGAGCAGGGAGAAGCTGAGAAGGAATTGTGGCATTCCCTGGCCGTGTTAACCATAAAAACTCCTGCTGCTTCCTTGTCCCTCTGTGCTGAGGTGGAGCAGCCTCCTCCTGTGAGCTGCTGAGCACTGAGAGTGTTCAGTGCTCCCAAAACGAGGGAGGGAGAAAGGTGTGCTGCAAAAGAGCAAGCCCTTATTTAAACCCTTTTTTTTTCCTTTTAAATCAGCAAATGAGGCAAAAGGCATCTATTTAAAAGGCTTGGTTTTTTTTTCCTGACAGGCTTCTTTTAAGCAAAGCAGGGAAGGATATTAGTTAGCAGTGACCAACTGCATTGGCTCCCTGGAATGACATATTTTACATGATTCGTGTATATTTCAGGATCATGATTATTTTATAAATGCCATTTAGTAAGTTTGGAACAAAAATATATTAGATCCAGAAATCTACAGTTGCCTAAAATAATAATGTAATTGCCTTTATATATTATCTAGGCACTAATATTCGGTTTTTTCCACTGTACTTTTTTATTTTTTTTCTTAATGTGGATTTTTTTGGCTGTGAATGATAGAAACTTAAAGGGACAAAGTCACACATTGAACAGATWTTTTTTTTCTCATTTCTGAACATGAAAATTGGTTCTGCTGTAAGATAGACTACAAGGAAGATACAAACTAGTGAACTATTAACTAATTTATGGACTGGATCATGTGCTTTACCTGTGCCTGGCAGAGGAGCACTGAGATGTTCCATTTTGGTTTGGTTTTTCTTTGGAAAAGCAGAGGATTTCCTKGCTGTTTGTGACCTCCTGTGAGTTAAGCTATCCTGTGTCCTGAGGAGACTTTCTCTTTATAGGGCAGTGCTACAGCAGTAAAATGTGCTGCAGCTTTTTATTCCCAAATTCACTCCMGTTGTCAGTTTTTCACTTGAGTATTGACTGGTGAATGGTGCTGAACTCTTCCATTAGTTATTTTTAAAAGTGATCTGGTAAATAATTATACAAATACTCTGCTTGTGGGCTCTGTGGTACTTGGATGCCTCAGGTGAGTTCTGGCCTCACATTTTAAATGTGGATTATTTCCCTGCAGCTCTGGCAAAACAAAGTCAAGCCATGGGATCTCTCATTCACTTTCCAACATTTGGCTCAGGGTTTCCTTGTCCAGGCCTTGCTGTGCTGCAGTCCTTCCATGGAATAGCAGTTATCCCTGGCACTTGTGCACAATAAAACAATGCAAGGCTTCCCACTGATTTGGATCAAAATCTTGGAGTGCTCTTTGCCTGTCAATGCCTCAAGGCCCATTAATTCATTAGCTCATCTATTACCATTAATATTTCAGCAGAACAGAGTGGTTACAATTTTCCCAAACTGCCTGTATTACAGATTTTCCTTCTGTGTGGACACAGCCCTTCAGCCCAAGCTGTTTTCCATGAGGAAAAGCAGATTTCCACACCGTGCTGCCCTGCACACTGCCATGCCAGCAATGGTTATTAATGATACCCCACCCTGAGCTTTTGTGTGGGCAGCACAGGAGTAGGAACAGCCCATGGAAAATCCAGGCAGCGTAGAAAATTGCAATTTCCTCAGCTTTCTCAACTGAATGGCTCAGTTTTATAATTTACTGGCATTAATGGGATATATTTTTCAAGCAGTTCAATTCCCATTGATGTTAATGGGAGCTGGGCTCACAAATCCCCCTGCACCACTTCCCAAATCCTGCCCCAATATGTTCTGCAGATTGAATCCCAGGAAGCAGCTCTTCCTTTGGGTCACTGCCCTGGCTTCAGAGAAATGCTGAAGCACGGCAAAAAGCCCTAAGATTTGGGAATGAGCCCCCATTTTTCTTTAGTTGCAGTGCATTTTGAGGAGAGCTGTTGGTGAGCAGAGGGCTGGGGATGCTGGCATTGCTGTTGGGAGYGTGGCACCTTTGTCCCAGCAGTGAGCACTGTGCCCCTTTGTTTCAGATGCCAACGTGGACGTCATCTACATCTGCCCCCTTGCTCTGAGTGAGGAGTTACTGCAGTATTACAATAAACTCCTGGGTCTGCAGGCAGCTGTTAGATCTGGGAACCCTGAGGACATGGCTGACCTGCAGGACAGGTTCAAAATTCTCACCCCTGAAGCTATAAACAGCTTCCCTGTGAGTTTGTCTTCTAATTACTACAGCTTGAGGGATGCAGTAAAATTAAATTGGAAATTTTATAACTTGCAACGCTCTGGTACACATCAGTGAAATATTATTGCAAGTTTAAGGGCTTTACTGATTAGACTACTAGTTAGAGCATTGGAAATAAATATCCTGGTTTAGCTTTATAGACTTGCTTGAGATAGTCCTAGATTGGCTGTTTGTAGGCTCTTGTCCCTTCTGACTCTGTGCTTGGGACTGGGAACTTGATAGATTTATATCTCTAAGCAAATCATAGCAATAAACCATTCTTATTACTCAAACTTTATCTCTGGCTAGCCCAGCACTCAATCATTGCTGTGTTTGCAGTGGCTCTTGCAACTAAATCCAGTGTAGAGCTCCTTAAAGAACAAGGCTTAAACAAAGTTAGGTAATAATACACAAATCTGAGTTTCAAACAGATCAGAATAATATATAAATATGAGCTCCAATAATACAAAATTGATAGTTCTAGAATAACAATTAATAATAGAGAAATATTAGTTCCAAACCTGTCAAGTCAGGTTTAATTTCATGTGCTAAAACATGTTCTTATTGATGTACAGTGTGTTCAGTGTTTCTGAAAATGCTGCAGTGCAGTGGAGACTTCACAGTGAACAATAGTTTTATATTCTAAAAGTTATATTCTAATTTAAATAGTATTTCTATTCTAATTTAAATATTAAACCCACAGTGTCTTGGCTGGGATTTGATTCTTATCAAACTTTGTGGCACATTTAGGGGCTTTRCTTGAAGCCTTGCTGCTGGTTTTGCTATTTTTTCTTTTGAAGTTGCACTTGGACAGTCCTAGCAGTTTTTTTCTCTGGATGCTGGGTTATTCTTCCAATAGTAAGAATTCCCAACTGTGAATTAGTGCCAAAATCTGTCAGGAGAATGGGCAACACCAGATTTTAGGTGAACCAGGTTGAGGTAACCCATGGCTCTTTRGTGCCATGCACCTGTTAATGTGCAAAACCCACCTTGTTTTCATTTAACATGTGCTCTTTACCATATARTAATTAATATTTTTAATGAATACATCCTCTGTGTGGAGAGGAATCTGCTCAGAACTGCTCCTGGTCATCCCTTGGCTTCAGTGCCAATGTGGGCTGTGTWAGGCTTTGAGTTTTAKAAGTTATTATAAAGGATCTTTCTCCTGGGCTATTGAATAAAAAGCTTTTATTGCACGTAATGGATAGAAATTTATTCCCAATCAATAAAGTGTGGCTTGAAGGCCACTTCAGAGGGCTCCTTCTAGCAATTCCAGAGGCACAAATCAGCCCTGCACAGGAAAATGTGTGGAAAAGGCAGAGCTGGCCCTGATCCTGCACTTGAGGTGTGTCCAGCTGGAGGCAGCTTTGCTCTCCTGGTGATCCTGATGCCAAGGGCAGATCTGGAATCTTGGGAAGCTGAAAACAAAGCAGAAATCAACAGGTTTGAGAGCCAAGAACTTTGGTTAATCCTGTATCCCCTGTTCCTGCTGGAATCCCTCAGTTCTGCYTTTCCCTGCTCTCCCTCCCACTTCCATATACCCTGGCAGCTCTAGCACTCTCAAAAAGCAGGAATGAAGCAGCTTTTACAGCCTGACCTCCTTAATTARCTGTAAAATCCATTATTGAGGGGCACAAAGCAAATCTCCTCCCTACAGCCCCACGTGGCCCCAGGCTGGGAATGGATCCTGTTCCCTGCAGGCAGAGCTCTGGGCTGGGCCAGTCCCTGCCTGGGACCAGGGCTCAGAGAAAGGGAATCCATCCATGGATCAGGGCTTGGAATGTCTTGGCTTTAAAACTGATGCAAGCAGAAGGGCTCCAGGTGATTTGTTTGCTGTTCTTTTCATCCTGAAACTTCTGTAATTCTCTTTTTTTGCTGGAGTTTTGGGGAATGTCCCATTCCTGCTGTCCTTRCAGGGTATCCAACTCCTTCACAGAGAGATTTGGGCACTTCTGGAGCTGTGTTTGGTGTGAGAAAGCACCAAGGAGATTCCTTGTGTTCTTTTCCAGCACCATCTTCCCTATCCAAGCAATGAAATCAGGATTTCTACTTCAGTCCCTGAAAATGAACATCCAGGACTTGGAAGGAAAATATTCTGTGTCCTTCAGTGCTGGAAATCCCTGGCAAATCCAGGATTTACATTATCCTGAAAATTCCTGAGGCCTAAATGAGATGAAATCTCAATAGGAAGTTGATTTTCTCCTTGTTGGGATTATGATTTGTTCATRACAGTTTATTGCAGTGGATTTCTCCATCCCTGTCTCATCCTCAGTATATTTTTGGGAAAATAATTAGAATATATGTAGGCCATGCATGGGATATGTTGTTTAAAACATTCCTGAGATTTCACCTGCCATGACTGATATTCTTAATTTAAATTCAGTTTGTAGGATATGTCATGAGCTGCTTGTTCAGTGATAGATCTTTTTTTGGGAAGAAATGAGAAATTCCTTCCAAAAACTTGGAACCTTTGTGTTTTAAGCAAAAAAAAAAAAACAAACCTACTACAAAACTGCTCCCCTCTCCTTAAGTGCTCCTTTAGATCAGCAGAGCTCCTGTGAAATGGAAATGTGCATCCCCAGTAATTTAATGTAAGCACTGAAAGCTTTTGTAAATCAAAGTGTTTTATTCTCAGAGAATCACTTCAAATACCCTGAACTGTATGTGAAATACATTCCCTGCTATAGGGAGGGGGGGATTCTTCATTTTTTTATTGATTTTGAGGAGCTCTGGAGTTAAACCATGCCAGGAGTGTTGCTGAGATGAATCACTATTATCCAAAGGCCAGCAGCCTCTGTGCCTGACAGAAGGATAATTCCACACGGATCAAATAAATACAGATGTGTAGTAATTAGTTCTATTCCCAACGAGGCCATTTCCAACCCACTAAAGATGTGCACGATTATGGAGCCTCACCCCAACAGCTTTTATCAATTTAAACTGCTAAGCTACAGGATAGGTCATAACCCAGCCTGCTATTAATAATGTATTTATTGTGGGCAACATTAGGAATTAGGGGGAGGAAAAAAAAAAACCAACACAAAAACCACTTTTCATAAGAATAAATGTTTTCTTTTGCAGGAGCATCACATGTGCCTGGCCACTGTGCTCAAGTACAGCCCCAGGACACTGCAGAGGCTCCAGGCTCTGCTCCAGGGCAGGGATGCCTACATGGTTGGGGGTGTTCCCCACCTGGATGATCTGGCTGTGGCTGACCAGCTCCAGGTGCCACTTTTGGGCTCAGAGCCAGCAGTGGCTCAGCTCTACAGCACCAAGTCTGGCAGCAAGAGAATCTTTGCCAGTGCTGGAGTGCCAACCCCTCCTGGAGAGTGGGACATCCACAGCAGGGAGCAGGTGAGCATTTGGGTCATGCCAATAACTCCACTGATGAGACCCTCATCAAGGAGCAATAGTTCTATATTGCAAACCTACAGTGCCTTGGCTGGGATTTGGTTTTTAGCAAATTTTGTAGCACATTTAGGGGCTTTGCTTGAAGCCCTGTTGCTGGTTTTGCTATTTTTTTTCTTTTCTAACTGACCTTTGACAGTCATAGCAGGTTTTTTTCTGGATGCTGGGTTATTCTTTAATAGTAACTCCCAACTATTTTTCCAGTGATAACTCCCAAACCCTCGTGGGTTTGATCAAGTCTTGGGTGAGGTTGGGTCCTTTTGTGGCTCGATTAAATGCAGTTTGTGCCCAGGGCAGGAAGGAACACAGTTACTCTGGGCTTCTTTCATGGGCTTGAGGATATAAAAGTGTTTGGTCCAATGTTTGAGACAGTTTGTGCTGCTGAAGTCATGAAATGAATCCATTTTGCCAGTGGCTGAAGGTGCACATTTTCCCAAAATCCTTGTTCTAAGGGGAAGAAATCTCCCCTTCAATGAGCCTGTTCCCACTGAGCCTCACTGAGCATCTTTGCAGTTTTACTTTGCAGCCTATCATTGCTAAATTCATCTCTCTTGTTGGCATGACCAGTAGGAAAATAACAAAACCCTATTGAACTGAAATTACAAGGCACAAGAGGCTTCTGTGCTTTCATTTTACATGTTTATTTTGCAGCCAGTTCCTCAGTATTTTATTCTCTAAACTGATGATGCAATTTACAATTATATGTCTAAGTATTTATTTWAAAAAAACCCAACATTTTTATGGTGGTGTTACTTCTCATCCAGGAAAATAATCATTGCTAAGGTTTGGTGGTTTTTTTTGTGGTGCTCCTGCTTCTTCAAGAGGGTTTTCACATTGCTTTAGTTTTTATTAATCACCTTTAGCACTGAACAGTCCAAGCTACACAAATCCATTGCTACTTCTCCAGTAGATGAAATAAATATATGATCAATGACCTGCAAAACAGCTGTTTGATTTATTTGATTCACGTAAATTATTTAACAATACTTCTGGTTCATCCTACAGGGTTATGGAATTTCTCCTTCTGTTGTTTGCTTGTATGAAATATTGACATTTTAGGTTAAATAATCAAAGTGAGGTGACACCATAGTAAAGCACAATTCAATTTTCACTTAAAGATAGCACATAATTCTTTGTGATTGGTACAGTCCTTACAGGATTATTGATCCTTTTCATTACTGTAGGGGGAGCCCTCAAGAAAAACACATTTATGTGATTCTCAAAAGCCACAAATGGAAGACATGTAATTGTATTTTAGGTCAATCTTTAAAAAAAAGAAACAAAAATCCCTCAAATTACTCTGTAAAACGTAGAAGACTCCAGCCAATGCAACAAGATCTGAGAATACTTTCACCAGGTTCAAAGTCATTTGCAGTTTCTAAGAAGCTAATTGCATCCTGCACCAGCTGGGCAAAAGGCATTTGAAAGCCATTTAAATCTGTGTACATACACAAATAAATAATTAGCATTTTTWTAAAGCCTGCCTGGTACCTCCTCCRTGCATTTATAACCATGGGATGCACTCTCCAGCAGCAGAATTTCCCAGCTGTTTGGGCTGGTGCTACCTTGGCACATTTTTGCAAACAGCATCGTCCATCCCGCGTTGTTCCCTGTCACAAACATTCATGGAGCACTCCTGGTGATCCAAAACCTCAGACAAAACCAAAAAACAACACCTGGGCAGGCAGATTCCCCTGTGCAGAAAACAGGGATGTCTTCAAAGGCTGCTTTCAATCCATACCCAAACAGCTGTAACACAAACACCTCTGAGAAAATGGAACCCTATTGTTGGATTATGCCCTTTCCTGACCCAGAGATGGGGCAACTGAGAGGCTTTTAAAAACTTTTATTCCATTTTCAGACAATACAGATGTTATAATTCATGCCATTACAATCAGAAGCCAACTATTTCCTAATTCCAATACATTATAAGTGTTTCTTGGTCTATCAGCTTTAGCCACACCATGCTGTAARTGCCTTAAAGCCAATAGTCTAAAATTACCCCTCGTGGGTCCTACCACAATGCATCTTTCATAGTTCTATTTCTCTACAATATCTAGTTTATTTRTAAGGCCATYCTTTGAAACTTGTTTCTAGTTCCATTTCTCTCTCAGCAATGTCTGTCCTATTCCAGGGCAYTTCTAAGTCAGCATTTCTTATCTCAAGGTTTGCATAAGGATGCACACTATGTGGCTTCTGTCAGGCTTTGAGAATTTTCTGCAAATCCATTTCCCCCTCTCTCTTGRACAGAAAAAACTTTGATGGCTTTGTTCATTGATTGCTGTGCACAATGAAGCACACAGRGCATCATCACTGACATTGTCACTATAATAATCAATGTATAGAAACTTATTTTAATAAATAATTATAATATAYATAATGTTATATAATATATAAAATATAGTGTATATATTATCTGATATAATATATAATATTTTATATATAAAATATATCATACTATATATATCACACAAGGCTTTATCACTGACATTGTCACTATAATAATCAATAGAATAGAAGTTTCAATAGAAACTTATTTTAATAAATAATTATTACATATATATTATATAATATATAAAATACAGTGTATATATAATATAATATATTATATTTTATATATAATATAATATATTGTATTTTATATATAAAATATATCATACTATATATATCACACAGGGCTTTATCCCTGGCATTGTCACTATATAATAATCAATGTATAGAAATTTATTTTAATAAACAATACTATAAATAATATATAATGTCTAAAATATAGTATATATTATCTAATATATAATATTTGATATATAAAATGTATAATAATCAATGTATATAATCTTAATAATCAATATATAGAAACTTAAAGCTCCTTTAGCCAAGGTGCAAAACTCTATCTTTCAAATAAGTCATCTAACGAAGTCATCACACTAAGCCTTCTGTCAGGCTTTGAGAATTCTCTACAAATCCATTTCCCACACATATTTAGGAAAATAAATATTAATAAATGTCCCAAATATTTGGGAGCAGGAAGTGTGAAGGGKTTTGTGTCCCTGCCCTGCAGCTGCTCCGTGCCCTCAGCCAGCTCATCCTGGACAATCCGGAGGTGCAGCGCTGGCTCTTCAAGGTGGATGATGAGCGTGCAGGAGATGGCACTGCCTTCTGCGATGTCACTGCCCACCTGGAGTGCTACCCCTGGATCCAGAGGGAGCAGCAGGGACATCCCCAGGTGTGGAGCGAGAGCCAGGCTCGTGTGAGTAACAAAACTGCATCTTCTGTGTTGTCTTGGCTCTTCAATGTCCCCTGAGGTCCCTCCTCRCTGTAAATCTCCTCCCTGAGCCAACATTTGAAGGTAAATGTTGATATCACAGCCCAGCCTGGCTTCACAAAGCAGCAGTAATTCAAATAAAACTGGGAAGTATTCCAAAGTATTCCAAATTATGAAGGAATGCCTGGCAGCCAACTGTGGAAGGACTTGTGTTGTAACACTTCCTATGCAATAATGGCCAGGGCTTATACTTTTTTTGTATTAATTTTATATATTTTTTTAGCTAAGTGAAGACATATAAAGCAAAGKTCATAGGCAGCACAGCCTAATCTCCATAGAAAATTGGAATTCKTTCCATAGAAATTTGGAATTATTGAAACAAAGATTAATTGGGATTGGGATTAAAATAGCTGAACACCACTAATTTGAAATCATACAAAGTGATTGGTTTTTCAGCTGGTTTTCTATGGATTATTTTTCCTGGATGTTTTGCCTCATTAATAACTTTTAAACCTGTGTGAGACAATACTTGTAGGATTTGGTGATCATTAAGCTGCTGTAAGTTTTATTACYAGGGGTGTTCAGGTAAGGAGAGCCATCTATTAAAATCTAACTAAGGGAAACATTAGAGCATGAACTCAGGCACTCCTGGATTCCTAAGAATTCCCAGGATTGAGAGGCTGGAAGATGATCCATTTTAACTGCAGAAAAATCCATATGAACCCACACTTCATTATTGTGGCATTCCAAGAACTATTTGTAGTTTAAAYATTCATTGGTATTTAAATGTGTTAATTTCAATAAGCATTTGATATTTCTGTATATCTTGCCAAATTCATTCCTAATGTAATGGTTTTAAAGCCAGAAGGAATGTATCCAGAAAAATTGTTTAATTTACATAAACTACTCATTATAGCTCCTCTGATTTTTTTCAATTCAATCAAAACGGGTTTGAAATTTGGGGTTGATTGAATTATATTGTATATTAAAGTTTCAAATTGGGCTGATTACAGTTCTGCTGCATTTGACAGATACAAAATAATTCCACMTTATAAAACAGAGTTTCTGATAGGAAGCTGAAGGGATAATTCCTCTGATGTGCAAGTCAGGCAGGATGAAGCAGACCCTGAAATCCACCCCAGTGGGACACAAAGCTCAGGATGTATCCAGGGCCTCTCCAGACCTGAGCCAGGACACAACCAGCAGCCAGCAGCTCCAGTTCTGTCCCTGATATCAGTGACATTCCCTGTTTCTGTGCCTTTTCCATTCTTTTCCTAAGTGCTTCTGCATAAAGGCCACAGTGAGCCCAGACTTCCTTTTTACTACCTCAAGCTTGGATACAACCAGTGAGAAACCCTTAAATGCAAACACATGTTGGAMGTTGGGAAATAAACATGGAATAATGAATTTGATCTCATTTCCCARAGTCAGTAAGACAATTCCAGGCCAGTGCTGACGTGGGCTTTGCCAAAGTGTTATCCAGAGAAGCTCTGAGTTCCTGATCCCTGCAAATGTCCCAGGCCAGGCTGGACAGGGCTTGGAGCAGCCTGGGATGGTGGAAGGTGATGGGATGGGATTGATGCCTTGGGAAGGCTGAGCTGGAGCAGAGGCTGGGCAGAGTTCCAGAAYAAAGCAGGGATTTATTCAAAGGATCTCCTCCATGGATCCACCTTGGGCAGCACAAGAGCCCAGCCAGGGCTGCACCCAAGATGAACCAAAATGGCCCCAAAATGCACGGCCGGGCACGGGSTCTGTCCCTGGGATCAGTTCTGCTCCATTTGCAGCTTGCAGTTCATTGTCCCATTCCAGCTTTAGCCCCTGCAGTCCCACCCTGCTTGTTTTTCTCTCTCCAGCCCACGGTGTTTGTGCTCTTGGGTCTGAGATTTGGATCATTTGTCCTTGGTGCCCAGCTAAAGCAGGAATTGTTTTGTGTCCCTGCTCTGTGCAGAGAGCTCACCATCCCCTCATGTGAAGCCCAGACCCACCCACTAAAGCAGCACAGAACCTGAAAAATATAAAATCCAAACCTGAGGCATCAGAATGATCCTGAAAATCCCTCCCAATCCAACCTTTCTGTGATTCCAAATTGTGGAACTTGCTSCTGTTTTGAGCACCTTGAACGTTTCTCCAATTTCCCTGCCTTCCACATTTACCCTCTTTTGAAATAAGGACTCACAGCCTCCCCAGCCTCAGCACAGGAGAGCAGGGGATTAAAACACTCCTTTGTCAGGGAACACCATTGTAATGATCCACATTTAAACATCAAAGCAGGAGTTTGTGCTTTCATGTCCTGGTGCAGTGTGGGGACCTGGTTCCTTTGATAATGAAGACGTCGTGTCACTGCCACACACAAACGGATGCTGGCAGGTTATTAAAAAATTCAGCTTCTTGATGAAAGACTATCCTGCAGGCTAGGAGCACAGTGAAAAGCCTCTCCATTCTGGTGGAATTATTAGAAATGAGAACATGACTGTAAGCACTAAATTATGGTAATACTTACAAATAGCATCATTTGCATAGCAGTTTAAGACACGCCACCCAGATTTTCCTCAGTGGCGTGGAGTAGGCAACAGATTAAARATAATGGACTTGGTGAGTTTGAACTGTGTAAAAATCTATTCCAGCTAAAAATGAGCCTGGTTTTAGATTCCTCAATGCAAATACAGCATTGGGGCAGACCCAAATGCACGACAGGATTATGGATGGGTTTCACCTTGTTAACTTAATGCAGCCTCTGAGTTATCTGAACAATTAATCTGCAACTGCAGGAAGGGTTGAATTCATAAACTGCAAAATGTCTCCAAGTCCATCAGCCCCCTCTGCACTGCTCGAGTCTGTCAGCAGAGGAATTTCATCCTGAGGCCCAGACTCCAATGGCTCAATATCCAGAGAACTGCTGTACTTTTGGCACTTGTGGGGTTGGTTATGGAGACATCTTCCAGTGTGGAAAAGAACATCAGGCCCTGCTTGTGCACAAAAAAAAAAAAAAAAAAATACAGTTAATCTGATAAGGAGACTCAGTATCTTGTAGGGTGAATGATGATTGTAGGGAACGAATAAATTCATTTTTAACATCTGCAGGTTTTCTGTACTAGTTCAAGCTTCAGTCACTCCATGAGTAGCACAAAAAGTGGTTTTGCTGCTGTAAGGAAAAGTGAATAATTGTTTGGAATATCTAGATAAAGATATCCATAATCCTTATTAATAGATGGTATAGCWGGGCATCTCATTCCTGCTCCAAGTCAGCAGCTCAGATTCTGGAAAATCTCACCCAAACTTTTATGGACCCTTGCTGGGAGACTCTAAATTCATGGAAAATTCTCATTATTGCTGACACAATCTCTGGCTTAGAGGGATTCTGACTTCTTGGAGGCTGGAAGAGTACCCAAGCAATGGATAAGCTCACTCTGTCTTCATATTTTCGTTTTTCGTAGGACCCAAACTTCCAAAACTCTTCCCTTTTAGGGCAAAGAGAACATCACCTTCCTGTTGGCATTGCCTTTTTTCTTCTTTTAACAATTCCCTTTTGTATAAAWAACACAGGACTGCAGGATCCCATCCTCTTGTCTAACTGTGGAATTGTAGTAAATCACTAGATTAAATTACTACTGAAATTAATTTTAGAATTATCTTTTATTACCCTGTGACTTAATTAACCACCAGGACAAACAACATGATGTCAGTTTATCTAGCAGCAAGTCTGAAAATAACAAAGATCAGGCTGGAGACAAAGGGATAAAGAAGAGCTGAGAATCCAGGGATAGAACAAGACACAGAAAAACAAGCAACAAATACTCTCTGAATAAGCCCTTAAAACTGGTGATAACTACACAACCATTTGAAAACTCTCCATCAAATATCTCTCAAATATCATCAAAAAGGAAAAGAAAAAAAGATTTAATGCACTTGAGCAGCCCCTGCTAGAAAAATGTTKGAGTTTTACTCCTCCAGTTGAGTCAGAGGATKTTGTCTCTGTTTCTTTTCCTTACAGGCTATAATTCAGTTAATTTATTACAATGAGGAAATCAGAACCTTTTCGAAAGGTGACAAATCTGGACAATTTTTGGTCTGAATCACCTAAAACAAGATTTGGATGCTGCTTGCAGGATTTTGCAATGATTGTCRTTGGRAAATGGGAATGCAAAATGCAGGATGTTCCTTTAAATGAACCATTTTTTGGTCAGCTTTTAAAAGTCCTGCAGTAAGTAATAGAKGAATTTTGGGATAAGCTAAAAATCAGGAATAGTGGGGAGCAGATTGTGTCCTGCTTGGATGAATTCCATGTACTGAGATTTCCACACCTTATTTCTTTGCTGAGTTCAGGAACTCAGAGGAGGATGTGTGTGCAAACAAATCAGGATAAAACCAATCCATCAAAAATGTAATTTCAGAAACCTGCCACTGCCAGCACACTCCTTTCTGACCCCCTTTGAACACAGCAGAGCTTCCTAACACTGCTTTTTTCCTCAGTTTTTGTTAATTGATCTTAGTGTAACACCTAGAGCCCACGGAGGGKGTTCTTAAGGAAGGAGCCAGCTGTGCACGTGGAATTGCAGGTGGTATTCTTCCAGCCTGAAGAGGGCCAGAAACTCTGACAGATCCCCAGAAAATGCATTTCCAGCATTTTAGCATTTCATCTAACTGATACCATGTTTAACAGGGAAAGAGAAGGAGCCCAACGACTTCAGGAAGAGATCACTGATGGAAGGGAGCAGTGCTGGAGGTTTCTTAGCGTGAGCAGAGCAATTATTGCAAATAATTGAAATATTCATTGCACCTGCAGACAATCCTCAGTTTATTAAGATTATCTGCRTGTGATGAGCAAATCTGAGGTGAAATAAAGCAGAATTGTATCCCTGGGCTTGGTGAAACCCAGAATATCATCCCTGAACCACAAGCAGGGGCTCTGCAAGCTGTTGGGCTGTGTGTCCTATTGATTTAATATGCTCCTAATCAGTACATAAAGCTATAGGCCTGCAGTGTTAATTTTTCATATGCTTACAAAGTACCCTTTGATTTTCTGTCACGCGTTAATTACAGCGTTTTGCCATTAAATAGGAAGCTTTGTGTAAACTAATTACTAGGTAATCATTGTCTACCGCCAGCGTGCTGTTCCTACCTTTTATTTTATTCGAGAAATGCACAGATCTCAGTCTGGAACCACTATACCTTCCAGCCATTAGCTCTCACTAATTCATAGCATTATTGTGCTAAGATTGTAGGAGTTGTAATTGTTGTGGTATCAGTGCTGTTAATTACCGGAGTAAACAGTTGAAATGGTGCCAAGGTCTATTGTACAAGGCAGAGGAAAAGGAGGTTTAAATGTTACTTCCACCATCTGGGGACTGGAGGAGAGGCAAATGCTAGAAAACAGCAGTGAGGCAATATCAGAACTTCAGCTCCAGGGTTTGAGGCCATATGGATCCAGAATATTTTGAATCAATTGAATTTAAGTGCCAGTTTGTAGCAATAACAGTGGGGAAGGAGAGGATAAAGCAGGAGCACTAAAGAAATCTGAAATGCCTTAATGTTGGTGCAGCCAATAAAATGCCTGCTTGGATTATTTTAAAAATGTTTGTTTTGCTAAAATCCAAAAAGTAACGCATAGGCAACTCTGGGAATAAAGGGAGTTTAARTGTGTGTTGTTTGTGAAAAACAATGCAGGTTTTGTCTGACAATTCCTGTAGCATTACAGCAATTTCCATAAAATTCCTGGGAAGTGACTGTGGATTTTCCATATAAGGTTTTTTTTCTTTCTGAAACCACATTTTTGGAATTCATTAGAATATTTTSTTTAGAGGTACAAACTAGAAAGGAGAGCAAGTCACAGAAGTGTGGTAAATTTATAGAGATAGAAAAAAAGGAAAGTCAATTAATTGGGAAAATAGTTTTCTTCTGAGGGCATCAGAATTGTTTGTGCATTTGCAGAAATATCACTAAAATACAGAAAATGCACTTGCAGAAATTTCACTAAAATACAGGAAAATGCTCTTGCAGAAATCTCTCTAAAATACAGGAAAATGCTTTCAAACATTCTTGATATCATTTTAATACCAATGTCCTGAACTTACAAATGCTGCCTTTAAAATAAATACATGATTATGTATTTATTATATAATACATAATACATTATTTATAATACATGATTATGGTTTTGAAGAGAGATTGTTGAAGATCATGAYAATTATGTTTTCTTTGCTCTGAAGGAAGATGTGGGGACCCTTGAACATGCAGGATGCACCTTGCAAAATACAAAATTTGGAATATTTATTTAGATTAGAAAGCAAACTAACTAATAAAATTATCCTAATCTTAAATTAACATTCAGTGGATAAACAAGCAGAATTATTTGAGGAGTTCACAGCACTCTGAAGATCCTTTTCCTGGCTGATTTTTGGCAGCACAGATTTGATCTTTGATTTCCCTGCATCGATTGTTTTCCGAGCAGGGATCTGGCAGCAAATTGCTGCTGCCACTTTCGGAGTGTTTGCAGGAAATAGGAAGGATCTCTCTTCCTAAACAATCCTGGTTTATTTATTTTTTATTGGTCTGTTAGCAGATGTTGAAGTAGTTCAGGGCACAATGTAAACATGTGCTTTTCAATGGATGCTAAATAGGAAAGTGCACAAAGAAAGGAGCACTTGGGAGGGGGTTTGGAGCAGGGCAGAGGGGGTTTTGTGGGGTTTTTGTGTGTCTGTGGTTGGATTTAGAATTAAAAGAAGYGCTTGATCTTTCTGTGCCCAAACCCTCAGCGTGCCGCAGAGCCGTGGCCCCATGTGGTGTGAGAAAAGGAGCAGCACTTGAAGGGCTGGGGATTTGAAAAGGAGCTCAGCTCCTTGTTCTGGGAGCCTGGAAGGGGCTGTCCTGTCTGTGGGGTTTATTGAAGCGTGGCAGATGTGCCTCAGCCCCACAAAACCCCCTTGAGTGGGAGCAGCGCCGCGTCCGGCAGGCAGCGAGGATGAGCCCCGGCAAGTGCAGGATTGTGGGCTCTGTGTTCTGCACCCCCTCCATGGCAGGCAGCTGAAATGGGCCATTAGCTATCAGGGAAAATTGTCTTTGCTCCTTTCAGCAGATGGAGCAAATATTTTACAAAGCAATTTTACATAGGAAAAGCATTTGTGTGAGGCGGTAATGACGGCTGTTTGCCATGATGGGACCSGAGCTCAGAACATGCTTTCCCAGCTCTGGGGAAGGCAAAATTGGCACTTTTTTAATTTTAAAATTTGCAGTTAACACTGAAAAGCCCGGGCTTTAAATCAGGTTGCACGCCTCAAGTAGATAGAGGGTGTTCAGCGTGCTGCTTCCAAAGCCATTCCCAGTTTCAGACATCTCTCCATTTATTCTGTTCACTGTGGTACTCTGTGCTTCTGGCCAGGCTGGACCTGTATGAATTGGGAAAAAAGTGTCCAATCAGTTTAATTTGCAAAACAGGAAATAATGGCAGTTATTTGGACATTTGGGCAGCAGGCACTGGCTTCTTCCATGGATGCTGGTGTCACTGAGAACATCACAACGAGCTGGCTGGACCAGTTCCCACCCAGGCTGGAGTAAGTTATCCCAGCTCCACTGTTCACAAGAGAAAGGATGTGCTTGTAAATGTCAGGAATTGTCATTGTGCCATCCAAGTGGCATAAATTGCCACAGCTCCACTGACTGCAGCACAATCATGGCACTTTGTATTGCTCAGGACCTCTCTGCTGATTTTATTCCTCTCTGACCCACTCAGCTTTCCTTTAAAGGAATTTGGAGCTCCTTTCTTCACTCTGTTTGTTTGCAAGGTCTAAATAATTTCCTTTCCATCTGGTTTTTGGCTAAAATGCCCTGCCTCTTATGCATCCTGCTCTGCAGCCTCTTGCTTTCCCCAGATCTTTCTTCCTGTTCCTATTTCTTCTTCCTATTTATTTCTCTCCTCAATCAGCTTTTCAGCTTTTCTTTCTTTTTCTTTCTGTCTCCAGCAGATTTCCTACCACTGCCTTCAACATCTGCCACACTTGGTCCTAATTTTGTGTTGCAACTGCCAAAGAAAACCTTTCGAAATTCATCTTGTAGAAGGGTGAGAAATTATTTCTCATTTAGTGGGAAAAAGCTGTAATTTTTTTTTTTTTTTTGTGCTTATTCATTGTTATAAAAAGGTGCTAAACCAATTTGGAGAGATGTAAAGATTTCTACATGATGTAAACAATATTTGGGCTGCTCATTTTTACTGCTACTAAGAAACATCAGCTGCAAGGTTTGAACAAATGCTCCCTGTTTCTGTTGAGCCTGTGGTCCTGGATTGTTTGGGGCCACATCAAGAGMGAAAACATTGGTAGGCTCTGCTGGAGATACTGTCCAATTTAAATGAAATTAGCCAGCTGAGCACTGATCCTTTTAAAAGGTTTGACTTCATGAGTGAATGTTGGATGCGGGCTTGAATTTGCCTACTAAAACTCCCTATAATCAGGATTATTGCCTTTTTAGAGCTTACAGTTGCAAAAAACCCCTCCAACCAGGATTCCAGGAGCTGATCCTTAAAGGGTGAGTCCCTTCTGTGAGCACCCTGAGTGCCCAGGCTTTGTTCAGAGCACTGCCACCTGGGCTTGGGGCTCAAGGGAGGTTTGGCAGATTTTCTTGAATTGATTTGTTTCAAATCCTGCTTTGTTTCTGTCASACAGGTTTGGTGCTCACATCCTTCACACTCCCCAGAGCTGTGGCTGCCCCTGSACCCCTGGAGGTGTCCAAGGCCAGGTTRGAACCTGGGATAGTGGCAGGGATGGAATGGGATGGGATTTAAATTCCCTCCCAACCCAAACCACTCCAGGATCCCATGATTTRTTATCCTAAAGCACCATCCTTAGATGTGCAAGAAGAACTTTCAAAAGGCAGAGAAAATCTCCTTGGAAGTTGTGCCTGATTTTGCAGCCAGGTTAGGGAGGTTTCTTCCACAGCCACGTGTGATCCTCCAGCTCTGTGTGAGAGGAGAGACAGCTCAGAACTGTGGCACTGGAAATCTGTGTCCYACTTTAATTGTTCCTTACACAAACTTGGGCACAGCACTCCCAAATTCCTCCACATCCAGCAGAGATTTCTGGGTTTTTTTTTTCCCCCTGTGATTTATCAAAATCTTTCAGGCAGCCACGGCACACCTCTTGCTTTGTTTGTTTTTATATTTCTGTTTAAATTGCTCCATGCCCCACGYCAGCAGGTCTCAGGGATGAGGTGGGAGTGACAGAGGTGTTGCTGGGTGCACTGCCAGCTGGGAGCTGATTTGTGGGGCAGCAATTCCAGGCCATCCATCATGGCTCACATCCTCCCTCCAAAGACGAGAGGATTTTCATGAGCCACCTCAGCCTGTGCCTTGTTGGCTCAGCAATAATTCAGCACAAACACAAACCCACACAAGGCCAATGGGTRTTTGCTCACTGCTCTGCTGTTTCAGTCAGCTCAGCCATCCAAACCCAAAATTCCTCCTTCAGATCTTCAGGAAATGAGCAGGGTAATGACCAGAAGTTGGGTAAATTCTGAGTTTAGATCTCATGCTTTATGTATTCCTTTGTTTTTGGGTAAATTCTCAGTTTGGATCTCATGCTTTATGTGCTCCTTTGTTTTGGGGTAAATTCTCAGTTTGGATCTCATGTTTTATGTTCTCCTTTGTTTTTGGGTAAATTCTGAGCTTGGATCTCATGCTGATGTGCTCCTTTGTTTTTTGGGTAAATTCTGAGCTTGGATCTCATGTTTCATGTGCTCCTTTGTTTTTGGGTAAATTCTCAGTTTGGATTTCATGCTGATGTGCTCCTTTGTTTTTTGGGTAAATTCTGAGCTTGAATCTCATGTTTCATGTGCTCCTTTGTTTTTKCCATGAGGWTGTGCTGCTTAGTGTATTGATCTACTGACTAAAACCATTTTAACCCCTTTTTTKGTGATATTTTTCAAGTCAAGAACATCTTTTTCTCCTTGTTATATGATAGGAGCCCACATATACCAGATCAGCATCACCATCTGAGCACCTCCATATTTTTAAGGTATTTTTCCCTCAGTTGTCCCCCTTCCATGGCTGGGCAGCTGAGGCCCAGGTGGAAAATCCCTCTCCTGCAGTCTCAGGGTGGCTGCAGCCAGGAGCAGGGTTTATCCAGCTCTCCTGCASRCAGRGTYCMWCCCAGATTCCCCARTTGTCCAGAGGAGCTGTGGCTGCCCCTGGATCCCTGGAAATGTCCAAGGTTGGATGGGTTTGGAGCAGCCTGGGACAGGGGAAGGTGTCCCTGCCATGGCAGGGCTGGCACTGGATGGGATTTCAGTTCCCTTCCCCCCAAACCATCCAGTGAGTCCAATCATTGCTCCATCCTCCTCGTGCTGGTAGGCAAATCCCAGTGAAGTCATTTGGAATTTGCATTTTTGGTTACTTTCCATCATGTGCTCCATGACAAAGCCCATCTCTACAAACTCACTGCTCCGGAAAAACAGCTTTAATTTTTTATTTGCTATTCTTAGCTGTCAGCCATAAGGTTTCCTCATGTTCCTCCAGAGCCTGGGATGAGGTGATGGTGGCTGAGGACATTGGCAGGGCTGGTCATTGCTGCAGCACGGGGGGCTGAGCAGAGGGGATGGAAAACAGAGGAAGGAGCCCCAGGGGAGCAGGGGGAGGCTCATGAAGCAGCAAGGAAAGGAGCCTGAAGCAATCCAGTCAGGGTCCTTGCACTTTATATGCTCCTGTTCTTCTGGGACTTTGGGGAGCAGTAAAAGCAGAGCAGTTACTTGCTGTATTTAATGGGGCTGGGCTGTGTGTGTGATAATAAAGAATTTAAAACTAGGAAAAAAGCTGCTTTAGCTGTGGAGTGACTAATCAAATTCCACCAAAGACACAGGCACTTGGGAATTTGTTACAGATATTTTACAGATTTAAAAGGATATCTCCTGCTTTAGAAATGCTTTTGCTTGATTATTTCTATTTCTTTTTTTTCTATCTAAATGGTATTTGGGTTGATAGAAGAGCTTAAACATAGAACCAGCARAACTATTGCTGGCATATGTGACTATTTCAATATGCTGCTTCAAAATACAAGCAATGTACAAGATATTGACTGCTGCTATTGATCCCAAAGCAGTTACCAAGTACTTGGCATTTTCAGATGCCAGATCCAATTATTGATATAAATTACAATGCAAGAGATGCTGTGCTGAGGGGGGGATTGGCTTTCAGAGAAGGACAGTTTGCAGGAGGAGGGAAGAGGAGCAAGCAGAAAAATTAAAAAAGGCTTCCTGACTGTGGGTAAACAGTAACCACATTTTTTTTTTTTTTGCCTGTTGGAGGCCTGGTTTTTAATCACCCCACAAGCAGTTTTCATTTCTGTAGTAAAATTGCTTGTGGTTCTATTTAATTTGTTTCTGCAGGAGCTAGCTTTGGTGAAGATCTCCCAGGAGCTGCCGGGCCTTTTAGCACAGCACGTACAGCCAGTCAATGAGAAACGATTCCCTACATGGGAAAAATTCCTCCAAACATTTCTTACTCAAGGTAAATAAGACTGCAAAGTCGCTGGGAAGTGTTAGAAGGAGTAATTATGCCATATTGTCTGCCATATTCTTGTTAGTCTTGGGCCCATTTAAATATTTATCTCCTTTTATTTCTCCATTATGCTTCAAATGTTCATTTACCAATGAGTTATAGGCCACTGTTCTATCATTCACTTGTCCTATCCAAGCTTTTAGTCCATATTTATCCGGGATTCTGAATCCATAAGCACCAACTCCTTAATCCTTGGGTCCTGCACCAAAGGCTGTCACMTTTGGGGAAAGGTTTTAGGGAATTCCAGCACGTGAGGTAAATGTGAGAATATTTAATAYATAGAYTTCTTTATGRAAGAGACAAGGATGAATCAAARCCTTGAAGGTATTTTTCTTTTTAAATAATGCCACTTAACACATCTAGTRCCAATTTTAYTRCRTAGCTSTTTACCCCAACAAATTGGGTTATGGTATTATATGCAAGTAAAAGGCAAATCCAGAGTGCCAGGCAGTTACCTTGGTGATTTTCCTATGGAAAACCAAGCTGGAAATTGTTATTTCCATGCCAAATTCCTCTTGTGGGTGAATACCACAGGCAGACTCTTATCTAAGACCATTACATGGATGGGAGTCTCCAAGATGAGCTCCCAGCAGGAGTTGCCATCCCCCAGATCCCAACATTGCACTTCCCAGCTGTTCTGGGCTGGTGCTGAGCTGGATTCYCTCCTGCTACCCCAGGGATTGTTTTCCAGTCAGTGTGGGACTGATTCCCTTTGGAAAGGGAATGAAAAAGTGGGAATGAAAGTCACTAATTAAACTCCTTCCTCCTCCAAGAGATGCAYGATTCTGGCTCTGCTGCTCCCCTTGCACTGATTGATTTGCTGCTTTTCCTGGAGCTGCTGGCTCCACCTGTGCACTCTGAAGGGCAGCACTGGTGGATTTGATCCCAAGGGAATTCCTGTCCCATTCCAGGTGGGGTGATCGAAGCCTTCCCCTGCTCGGGCAGCGTCACCAACCTGACGGTGGATCTGCTGATAGAGCCCACGGGGGAGCTGACACTGCTGGCATCTGGGGATCAGCTCCATGCTGAGGGGCCCCTCAGATCTTCTGGCACCACCATCCCACAGCGTTCCATGGATCCTGAGGTTCTCCAGGCTCTCTGCCTGAAAATTGGAGAGGCCTGTAAGTCCAAAGGAGTGCTCGGCTACTTCTCCGTGGACTTTGTGGCTTTCACCCATCCCCAAACTGGGGAGCAGCAGGTGAGTGGGGCAGGTTTGGCACCTCACCCTGTCTCCCTGAGACTGAGAAATTCCACCTTTCCCATGGAACTCCAAAAAATATCAGGAGAAAGCTTTGCCCTTTGGAACAAACAATTTGCAAACTTTGGGGCATGTGAGCTTAGAGAAGCACGGGGGTATTCTAACAGCACCAAATGTAAACACCACCAGATGTAGACCAGAGATGCACTGAGGCATCTCCTTGTTTTTCACTCTCCTGACATTGTTTTCTTCTGGAATTTCCACTGAGGACCTCACCTCACTGTTTAGGATGTGTTTGACTGTAAAAGGGAACATCCCTGGATTTTAAGGCTGTGAGGAACTGGGTAACTTTGAGGYTTTTRGGMACTGACAGCACTGTCAGGGTGGCTGTGGTGAACCAGAGGATCAGAATAATCATGGAAYGGTTTGGGTAGGAAGGARYCTTAAAAATAATCTCATTCCAACCCCTCATTTCAACCCCTTTCACTAYCCCAGGTTTCTCCAAACTCCCTCCAACCTGGCCTTGGACACTTGCAGGGGTCCAGGGGCAGCCACAGCTTCTCTGGGCMCCTGTGCCAGRGCCTGGCCCTCACAGTAATTGGTGAGCTCTGGAAGTCAGATCCCAGCTACATTTGACTCCCAAAATGGATGKGCACAGGCACTGTAATCAGAACTCTGGGTGAGCCATACTGGACAAGCTCCATGGGAAGTTYTTTAAAAAGGTGAAGGGATGACATCCTCACCCATGGAAATCCATGGGAGTTCTGCCAATTGCTCCACTCAAGCCAGGAGGTCACTGAAATGCAGGATTGCTTCCTGGATTATTAAGGTTATAACATTTCCTGGCACAAACAAGGACACATTAAATCATTTAGTGATTCTTGTGGCTCCTTAGAATTCCTGTCTGTTCCATCTTGGTTTTCTTCACTTGTTCCCAGCTGATTTTTACCTTAACATTTCCTRTGTTTATCAGCATGTACCACAACCTTAACATTATTTAAGCACAGGTTTTTAAATTTAGCTGGATGTGGAGGCAATTAATGAGGCCATCTGTCTTGTGAGAGAGAGATCACACAAAGGCTTGTGTTCCTGAAAGCACCATTTTTTTGGCAAATAAGAAATCCTATCAGACCCTTGGAACATTTGCTCACTCCTTTCACAAGGGTCCCCTTGAATGCAGTAGGTGGGAGGCTCAGATGCAGTTCCTGGAAGTACAGGATAYTCAGGAATTCTTTCCAAGTGTGTTTTACAGAAAATATTGATCTTTGGAGCACTAGGAGAGAAGGATGGRTAAGGAACAATGTGTGTTGTCACAGTGGGAGACAGAGCCTTGTCTGCCACGAGATCCAAGGGGCAGGGAAAGCTGGGACTCCACAYAATTCCCTCTTTGCCTCAGGAATTTGTTTCCATCTCAGTTTCAGGCACCTGTGCCTTGATCCTGAGGGGAAGGGAGATGGAGATGCTGCCTTCAGTGTCTTGGGGAAGAAATGGAGGTGCATCATTTGGAGTGAATCCCTTCTGATTCCCACTTTATTTTCCACAATGATCATTCCAAGCCAAGCCTTGGCCCCTGGGAGTGAAATCCTGCCCAGTGCTGTCAGATCCCAGCTGGGAGCTGCACCCAAATAAATCCACTGGATTGACTGGGAATATTTAAACACATCGACTTCCTTACATAATAATTGGGAGAAGCAGGATCCTAAGYCACCTTTTCCATAGGTCTGGTGGCTTCTGCAGAGCCCCAGCCTTTCCTAACAGYGAGGGAATAATAAATTGGATAAAGTGCTGAGGTTGGACAATTCCAACAATTCTCTCCAGACAGAACATAACACATTTWTATGTGCTATTTTCCAACAAGAGCCACAGTGCTGCCACCAACCATCTCCCAACCCTATACCCAGCAGGACAGAGGAGTTGCAGAGCCCTAAAATYGGAGTTTTTGGGCGAGCCCCAGCCCATGCCAGCAGCTGCCACGAGATGGCAGCCGGAGGAGAGCCTGCCAGCACCGCCCCAATCAATCCTCCYGCAGGTTTGAAAAGTCATGAAAGCCACTCTCTCTCCAACGCCCCAGCTGCATTAATATTTTACTAATTGGCATTTTTACAGTATCACTCAAGCACTTCTTTAAAGCTAGCACGGGTGCTCTTCACAATAACGCAGCCGTCAATAGCAGAGCAGATAAAACAGCCAAASCAGAGAGAGCCGAGCTGTAATTTAGTAACTCTTTAAGAATTTATGTTTCCTTCCCTTCTCAAGTTTACATTCTAAAGCTGAAGCGTTTTTATGGAAGCTGTAAAGAATTCCAGCATAATTGTGACTTTATTCACTGGAGCTGTCTTCAGCACAAAGCGCCGGCTCTGGAGCTGTGTGTGCCCAAGGAGAATCCCCTGGAAGCAAATGTTTCCTTGGATAAACAGCCAGCAAGTCTTGCAGGATGTATTTCTAACTCTTTTTCTTCCATTGGTGGGATTCTGGAGAGTCCTAAACCTGTCTCTTATACACATCTAGATGTGTATACAGCCAGCAAGTCTTGCAGGATGTATTTCTAACTCTTTTTCTTCCATTGGTGGGATTCTGGAGAGTCCTAAACTGTTCTGTGCTTAGCTTGACCTAAAACCAGTCTTAAATCTATCTAAAACCTTAACTACTGCTTTTGGACTTTGAAAATCAAATATMATTTCTAGGCTGTTCTGTTCCAGTTTAATTTCTGAACACAAATTCTGAAAATCCCCACATTTCAGATGAAAACTCCTTGTGTTCTGCTAATTTTCCATCCAATCCTGCCAGGATTTGACACCCCAAATCATAAATGTGTACAATKACATCCCTGCCCTTATTGTGTGCTCAGAAAATGGGGATGGGCTCAGTAACAGATGTTTGTTAATCTGTAGGATTGTATCATTCTTTACTTAAACTTCACCTTTGCACAGGTCATCTCTAAGAGCTCCTGATTTACTGGAGGAGATKATTTATCTGGCCAGACCCCTTGTCCAGGCCTTGTGTTCTCCCATTTCTGTAGCAGCACAAAGGGGATTTAAAGGACATTTTTGTGTTTCCATGGCAAAAGGGAATCCCCTGCTAGGATAAAGCTGGAAAATCTTGTGCCATCTGATCCTTCTTCCTTTCTCCCCCACGTCAGGGATGTTCTGGGACACATCCAGGGCAGGAGGGGACATGGCCACAACCAAAGTGTTCTCAGAGAGCCCTGAGCCAGGAAATCAATCCTTGGGGGTGATCCCAGCTGGCACCAAGGAGTGACCATTTGGCTGCTCTGAGTTCCAGCAGGGGTGGTTCAGCCCCAGGCTCAGGGATGAGAGGAGGTGGACAGGTGGCTTCCAGCCATGTTTGCCTTCCTCCTATTCCTCCTCCTCCTCCCCACACCTTATATTGGAAAATGCAAAATATTACAATGACTTTACCTGAGGAGGACATGAAGCTCAAGGAGGTTTTGGAGCTCCCCTTTGTTACAGCAGGGGAGGAGATGGACATTTCCTTCATCTCCCTGTAGATCCARACTCTTCATTTTGTAGGCAGCAGCAGAAATGGGGCTGAGATGATGAAATCACACACAAAAACTATTTAATCCCCTCTGGAAGCAAACAGCAACTCCTTAAACCAGTATTTGGTCAATCCCATCATTTCCAGCACAAAAGTTGCCCTGCTGAAAGCTTTTTCTGTTCTTCCCTGCTCTCCCAGCCCCTCCCTGGGCAAGCTGGAGCCATTCCCTGGAGCAGGGGCTCCAGGAGAGCTCCTGGGCACTGGGGCCAGCCTGGCGTGCTGGGGCTTTGTTTAGATGGAGTGAAATGGATCACACAAGTAATTACTGGGTTTTTATCTCCATCTGAAATGGAAACAATGTCGTTTGCTCGTGTTTGAATTGTAGGCACTGACCAGGTGGGATGTGCCCCATGCCTGGAAGGGTTTGTGTGGGTCCCTGGGAGGGGGGAATGGATTCATCCACTGCTTAGCTTTGCCAGGCTGCTCTGTTGATGTTTGTTAATGTTTTATCTGCTGTTAAATCCTCAGCCCATTCCCTGCATTTTGCTCTGGGACTCAMTTCAGTCACAGGGATGTTTTGGCTTTCCCTTTTTTATGGTGCCCCTTTAGTCCAGCTGCCTCCTGCAGCTCTGTTTGTGTGCTCAGCAAAGCTTCAGGTGTGGATTTTGAGGTCAGGTGTGATATCAGGGTCTGGATTAAGAGCAAACACTTCACTTGGAGCCAGTGAAMAGCCCTCAGATATCTGAGATTTTCACTCCCTGGTTCCCTCATGCAGCTTTGTCACTTCTTTCTGAGGGCAAAGTTTTAATTGAGAGGGTAAAACCCAGCTCAGACAAGATCTAGGACATATTGGMACAGATTTGTTGATAATATTTATCAAAATTAATGGAACACTCCCGCAATGTGAATAGTTTATAATTATTATTTGGCTCATTGAAAAGGTTGGCACACACTGGAAAAGGAGAAATGGACAGCAAAGTTCCTCCTGTCTCAAAGAAGTGATGAYAAACAATAAATTATTGAAGAAAATTAAGTATTATAATTGGGGAACATTCCCCTMTTACTAAGTAAAGCCAGCCATTAGCATCCAATTTGCATTTTAGACCGTGCAGCAGGAAATATTTAAGTTGACAAATAGGATATTTAATACAGCAACAGATACTTGGCAGTTAGACATTAACAACTGTTACTGGGGTGATTTATTCCCCATTATCCAAAGGGCATTACTCTGTGCATATGATTCTGAAATTAACTCCAGTTTTCCAAGAGGCCTTGGCTGCCTGACCCCTTAATATCCTTATAATGAGTCCATTTACCATTCCAGGGCTGAGGCAAGTTGTTCACTGGGAGATTTGTTTTAAGGGGTCCTCTGTAGGGCAGCTCTTGGWGTGTGGGAACATTTCTCACTGGCAGGGTAGGCACAGGGATTTTTAAAGTGGGAAAAACTCCTGGGAAAACCAAGCTCTGGTTATTGGAGTGGAGGAGCCTTGCAGAAGCAATCCATGGTGCTTCCCTCAGCCTCCCTGGAGGATTATTTCTGAAGTTACAGAAGAGTTCTGGCTGTTCCTGTGTGGAAGTGRTTTGTGGAATCACAGAATCCCAGAATGGTTGGAAGGGACCCTAAAGCCCATCCAGTCCCACCCCTGCCATGGCAGGGACACCTTCCACCATCCCAGGCTGCTCCAAGCCCTGTCCAGCCTGGCCTGGGACACTCCCAGGGATCCAGGGGCAGCCCCAGCTGCTCTGGGCACCTGTGCCAGGGCCTGCCCACCCTCACAGCCAGGAATTCCTTCCTCACACCTTCATCACTGCCAACCCTGCTCCAGCACCACAATGCCAACACACAGGACAAAACCAGGCAGAGATGTTCCTTCACAATTGCTGATTTTTACTCTTCTTGTCGTTCTTTTTMATTTATTTGAATGCCCCTCTTTGTTTTTGATTAGGTGTGGGCAACAGACCTTGACCTTTGCTACAGTGACCAGCTGGCCCTGAGTCAGCTCCTGGTGTACCTGACAGATGGAAATGTGGATTGTGGCTCCAGCATCCTGCAAGCACCTCTGGGAGCAAAGGAGAGCCACAGCCAACGGGTTCAGCACGAGGGGACAAAACCTGTAAGCAGTGATGTGTTCCCAACTGGAGCTCCCAGTTCTTGTTCTGTTCCAGGGGAGCTGAATCTGCTCCCTTCAGGTTTTAAACTGCTGCTCTTGGATTTTACCAGGTTAATGAAGTCATGGGCTAACAGCACAGTAGGAGTTAAAGTGGAACAATCCCATCCCTGGCAGTGCCCAAGGCCAGGCTGGACAGGGCTTGGAGCACCCTGGGATGTCCCAGGTGTCCCTGCCCGTGGCAGGGAGTGGAATGGGATCAGCTTTAAGGTCCCTTCCCCCCGCAAATATTGTGGGGTTCTATAAAATGGGAAGAAAGGTCTTTAGAAAAGTCAGCCTAAGAGGTGTCTGTCTGTACATACACGTATGGACAGAAAACAAAAGCTGTTTGCCATATTTTGACAGAAGATTCACTGCTCCCTTTTTTCCATCCATAGAGGAGGGAATGTATCACCATTCCAAAAATGTCATGGAGCTGTAATTTAGAGGTTAACGAGCTCTTGATCCATTGTTCTCGTCAAGCAACCACTTTTAGTTGGAGAGAAGTAAATTAGATCTGATTAGTCCCAGTAGTCCAAGTTTTAGAAATGAAAAGTAATCAAGTAGCAACTTTTTTTTAATTAAAATTCTGTCAGAATTAACATAAATTGTTATTATATGCTTTATTTTTAATTCTTTCTGTATTTCTGAGATTTTTATCTCCTGAAGAGTTAACTACAAGACTGCAGTCTCCCAGGAAAAGAGAAAAAGAAACAAACCAAGAGACAAATGTTTTTACTGCACATGATCTGTAATGAATGATTAAGTAAAACACTTTGTGTAAAATTATGATGTTAATAATGATTCTGTCCCTTTTAATTTATTAGATATTCTCCATGCTGGTAGGGCTGATTTTGATAAAACGGAGCAGCCCTGCAGTTTGTGTGAGGATTTTATTTTTAGAACTCCTTCTTTGAAAGAACAAATTTCCTAGATACTGCTGCTCCTGTAATTATGTACAAAACCAATCACTCATTATAGTTAGGATACATTATCTTCTAGACAGATGAGGCTAAATAAGCAACACATTAATAATTCATCCTGCAGTTCATTATGCATGTGTATGCATGCTTTGTAGCTGAAATAAGCACCTCATCAACCTGATGCCAACCCTTAAACAATAGTTCTGTGTTATTGCAGCCACATTCAAGTTTACGCTTGTTAAACTGCTGCTTGGATTATTTTATCAAGCATTCATTTATTTGTGGTCCCCTACTGCAGAGAAACAGATTTTGGAAGCTCCTTTTTTAAGTTAATGACTTGAGCAATGGGTGTTATTAATTCTCAGAATATTATAAACATGATTAATTTTCAGGCAGAGATGTATTAGATCAGGATTTCAGCTATGTCAACTTAAATGAGTCAATGTCAAAACAAATATCATTTTAGGGAAAATACTGTAAATTACAGGCTTTGATGTGCAGTGTCCCTGCTCCCAGGGACATTAAAAATACCACCAGGAAAGSCCTGGTTTAGAACAGCTCTGCTCAGAGCTCCTCAGAGCAACATCTCTGTTCTTCTGGCACTGGTGAGAGTTTAAACTTGATACAGCACCAACCTTTATCCAAGGGGGAGAGAGGGCAGGGTCAGGTGGGATATTGGGAATAAATTCCTCCCTGGCAGGGTGGGCAGGCCCTGGCACAGGTGCCCAGAGCAGCTGTGGCTGCCCCTGGATCCCTGGAATGTCCAAGGCCAGGCTGGATTCAGTGCTCTCACAGAGCTCAGTGACCACTGAAGCTGTGAAAACACCAAAATGTGCTTCATGGAGCAATTCTGTGGATCTGATCTATCAAAAAGGGGTTTATGGAAATGTCTGTGTCCAGCAGAGCCTGTGAGGARCAGGGATTCCTCCAAATGGAGCCTTACTCCATGCTGAGTTCACTGGCAAAAAGCCATTTATGGGATCACAGGATCCCAGGATGGTTTTTGGGTTGGAAGGGAACTTTAAGTTTATCCCATCCCACCCCTGCCATGGGCAGGGACACCTTCCACTGTCCCAGGCTGCTCCAAGCCCCAGTGTCCAACCTGGCCTTGGACATTCCAGGGATCCAAGGGCAGCCACAGCTGCTCTGGGAATTCCATTCCAGGGAACACTTTCTTCCCAATATCCCACCTAACCCCACCCAATCAGTTTGAAGCCATTTCCTGTCCTGTCCCTCCATCCCTTGTGACAAGTCAGTAATTTAGCATTTAGCTGTTGGGTTCTGATATAAAAGGTGTGCAAATGAGGAATCCTGGGTGAAAAGTCAGAAATTCAGCATTTAGCTGTYGGGCTCTGAGCAATGCTGGGGTGTTCTCTGCAGCCTGCCCCCAGCAGCCCCTGGTGTGCCGTGGCCTGCAGCCAGCTGAGGCATTCCAGCCTCTCGGGGATCTCCTACAGCCTCCTCCTGCACACGTGCAAAGCTCACGGGATTGGATTGGACCTCCAGGTATGAACATGAACAGGAAAGATGAGATAAATGTGATATTCGTCCTGCAGAATTTTTGTTTGTAAATTCTTTTGTGATAAAACCACTTCTAGCAATGTAAATCATAAATCATGGAATAGTTAGGCTTGAAAAAGACTTCTAACATCACCCACCACCCCMATGTTCACCACTAAACCATGTCCTCAAGTGCCACATAAACCTGTTTTTCTTTCAATTTAAATGTGTGTAAGACTTTTAGGGGTTAACCTGCTTCTTGATAAAAATAACTGTGTAAGGAGATCAGTTTTGAGATACTTTTGACCATCTCATACTGCTTTGATACCCAAATATTTGCTGTGGAATAGACTCTGCTGCATTTAATGTATTCTCTACAATAAGTTAAAACAATAATCTATTTAAACTGAGCAAGAATTCCTTACACACAATTCCAACCCAGCCCTCCTTAGTTTGGGTGTGTACTTACTGTGACACATTTATTACAATTCCCACTATTTGAGGAATAAATAAAGCAATTTTATTTATTCATTAACAGGAAAAACAGGGAACAGTTTTTGTGTTGTTTTATGAAGACCAGAAGCGACAACAGGCCTGGGAATGATGTAAGTGTGACTGTCCCTAACCCAGGGTGACAGAGAGCTGGGACACCCTGGGACACAGATGGGAATGATGGATGTGACTGTCCCTAACCCAGGGTGACAGAGAGCTGGGGACACTCTGGACACAGATTGGGAATGATGAAGTGTGACTTCCCTAACCCAGGGTGACAGAGAGCTGGGGACACCCTGGACACAGATTGGGAATGAAATGTGACTGTCCCTAACCAGGTGACAAAGAGCTGGGGACACTCAGGACACAGATGGAATTATGTAGTGGACTGTCCCTAACCCAGGGTGACAGAGAGCTGGGACAGCAGGACACAGATGGAATGATTTTGGTGACTGTCCCTAACCAGGTGACAGAGAGCTGGGACACCCTGGACACAGATTGGGAATGATTTGGGGAATGTCCCTAACCCAGTGACAAAGAGCTGGGGACAGTCAGGACACAGACTGGATGATTAAGTTGTGACTGTCCCTAACCAGGGTGACAGAGAGACTGGGACACCCTGGAAACAGATTGGAATGGAAGTGACTGCCCTAACCGGTGACAGAGAGCTGGGGACACCCTGGACACAGATTGGGAATGAGATTGGGACAGTCCCTAACCCAGGGTGACAAAGAGCTGGGGACACCTCAGGTGTGCAGGGATGACAAAGCCAGGAGGGAATGAACACTGGCTGCAACTCCTGCTCACAGAGGGGCCCTGACCTCTGCCAGGACTGGCCTCTGGGGAGTTTGAGGGTGGATTTCAGCATTTCAGCAATAAAAGAAGGCCAGGGCTGTGCTGACCCAGGGCTGGTGGCACTGCAGGCTCAGGAGCTGCTGGAATTGGCTTCAGGAGAGCTGCATTCCCTTCAGGAGCAATCTCTGCCATGGATTAGCACAGCCTTGCTCTTACAGGCAACATTATTAAAAGCCTGACTTCCAGGAGGCAAAGGAGGGTGAAGTTGAATGCCTTTTTATATTGTTCTTGCCCAAGTGTCCTGCCCAAATAGGAGGTAATGAGTGAGGAGCTGAAGCSTTGTGCTCTCAGCCTGTTCTGTATTCCTTTGGTGCTGCAGCTATTTCATTAATGACCTGGATAACAAAACAGCTTCTTCAAGTGCTGGATGTGCCTGCAAGTGTTCTGGAGGGCAGGAATGGAATTCAAAATGATCTCCACAAATTGAAGGAACAATATGAGAAATAGAATTAGGTTTGGTTGGAACCAGGTGGAAGAAATTACATTTAGAGAGCAGTAATGAATATGAGGAACRAGGAGGTTTTGGGAGCAGGATCTGTGAATTAAACAATGTCTTTTTCCTGTGGAAAAAGATAAACAGTGTATCCTGGAGATGCTGGAAGAAATCCTGCTGTTCTGTGAGAGGGAGGCAATGAAAATGTTTAGAGTTCTGGAGAGCATGACTGACATGGAAAGACTAAAAAGGAGAGGGAGGGCAGAAATGGGATCTGCTAACAATATCCCAGCACAGAAAAAGCCTCTGCAGGAARGGAAAATCTGATTTTTTGGTAGTAGGACAAGAGGAATAAACTCAACTTGCAACAAAGWGGATTCCTGTTGACTGCCATCACATTTTCAGTGCAACTTCATAGCCTTAATTGGGAAATATTTTCAAGGTTGTAGGAGTTGGAGCTTCTAAAGTAACTGAAATACCTGAAACATGTCTGAGAATTACCCATTTTATTCCATCAGAGATCTGTGGTCGATTCCAGTGAATGAGTCACATTATTCCTCAGTGTGATTCCCTGTTCCATAAGGTCTGGGGAGTCTGTGTGGACCACTGGGMAACCAAAGCCTCCAAAGCTGCAGCCATCCAAGGAATGTTGATCCTGCTGAAATGTCTTTCCCAAATTTTAGGCTGAAGTTTTTCCCAAGTGATRTGGGTGTTTCAAGTGTTCTGCTGCCTCAGTCCTTCYCCAGCAGTCACCTTTTACTTGGAGKAGCTGAAACCTCTCYGCTTACTTCTGCTAAGTTGATTAATAAAAATTATTTATTACACAAATCCTTCCYGTTGACAAGTTAAAATGGAGCCTCATCTTTCATATCTCCCTGAAGATTTTCACCTTGTGAGATTGAAAATCCTCATTAAATTCCAGCACCAGGCAGGCACAAATGAGAGGGCGATTGTTTTTAAGCATGTGAAGGGAATCATTGGTAAACTCATTTGTTTGGATATCATTAACAGAACAATCGGAGAGGATCTCCAGGGGGTCCTCCTGACCTTTGCTCGCAATCTCTTCATCATCCATCAAGAAATATCAGCACCTAATATGCAAGGCGAGACCAATTTTAAGGTGAGGTGTTAATTAACTAACGATCCTGGTTAATTTCTGTACAAGGCCTGCAAATACCTCATGCTGGATCATAAACAAGTGCTAAACCATTCCTTTTTTATCACTGCCTGTGTGTGGTTTACAGTGTCTGGGTCAGTGTAGTGGGTCTCCCACGGAACCCGTTAGTTAAATTTAAGTTTGAAACTTTTTCTTTGAAAAGAGACATCCTTGAGCGTGAAATTATTTGTAATCCAATGCTCCTGAGTGTCCTTTGGAAGAGCAAAGGAGCTGTTGGCACTGCCTCACACAGTTCTGTCACAATTGCCTGCTTTATTTTAAAGGGACACCATCAAGGTAAGAATCTTAAATTAGAAACAAATCTCTCAGTTGGTAATAACTGCTTGCATTATTAGCACTCATTTCTTTTAAGCAGGCAGCCTCYAATCCATTCCTTCCCACCCTCACCCCGCCATCCCTTTCCCAAGTGGATTTTGCTCCCAATTTTCTGTGCTGTTTGACCGTGCCCATCCCTGGGTGCTCCAGAGGGGGAGGACAAAGCACAGGGGCTCACCCTGGGCAGCCAGAGCCAGCAAAGAATCATCAGCCCAACACCATGTCCTGGGACAAGCCCTCCTCACAAAGCTGCTTTTGATTCCACAGAATTGCTCAGCTGCCCACAGGGAGCTGCTTTTGCTGAGCTGCAGCACCTTTAACTTTAGAAAAACTTTCCAAGATGCTGTGTGTGCTTTGTGAAAGGTGAAGGGGAACGCTGTGTTAGATTTGTATCTTCAGTCATGTCACATAATTTATAGCAGATTCTTTCCACCCTGACTGGATTTTCCAGTAGAGTGTGAAATGACAGATTTTGGGGAAGACATAATTAAATTTCAACATGTTACAGAATCAACAACAACAACAACAAAAAATCCCATTTTTCAATATGAGGGAAAGAAAAGCAACCACTAAGGAAAAATAAAGAAGAGAAGTTTTCTCYATTGTGCATGAACATATGTGAAATAAAACACCTGTTAGTTAATTAGGAGTACAAATTGTATTTTTATTTACCTGGGATTTGTACATATTTACTAATAATTCCCCCCAGTGTCTCCAAAGTAATATTAAATTTAATTGGTGCATCCTGTCCTGTGTAACCCTGTTACCTCTTCAAGGCAGGCACTGCCAGCTGTGCACCCTGGCTGCTGGATTCCATTATAATGCCCATTAAATAACTTGTATTCCTGGAATCTGTTACAGATGGCAATTMGAGATATTGAAGCAATTCTAGGAGTTACAGCAGAAAACAAACTGAGATTGGAAGAAGAGCAACCTTGGGAAGCAGATGCTGTGAAAGAATAGTTAACAGAAAATGTTCAAGTGCCTCATTCCTTATGCTTCTGGAAATGCTTCCTCATCTGTAAGAACAGGTTTGGTTTTCCTTCTGAGCTGGTGTGTGAAGTAACATTAACTGAGACAGAAAATCTCTGTGGCTCCTGCCTGTGGCACTGGGAACATCCCACCTTTCCTGTTGGAAAGCACAGGATCATCCTAATGCTCCTCATGTCCCTGTTGTCATTCCTGGAGTTCAGCATGTGGGTTAAAAATCTTATTAATGGGGTCGTGCTGCCTTTGTCACTGACTGAGCAGGAGGAGCAGATCCACTGAAAAGAGCCCTGGGAGCCCAAATTCCCCTTCCAACAGGCTGAAATGCTGAGCACTGGAAGGAAAGGAGTCCAGAGGCCGCCAGGATGAGCAGAGGGCTGGAGCAGCTCTGCTGGGAGGAAAGGCTGGCACAGCTGGGGTTGTTCAGCATGGAGAACTCCCTGCACAGGAGAAGCTTTGGGTGAGCTCATTGTGGCCCTGCAGGGGCTACAGGGAAGATGGAGAGAGACCACTCAGGAGGACCTGGGTGCCAGGACACGGGGGAATGGCTTCAAACTGAAGGAGGTTTGGGTTAGCTGGGATATTTGGAAGGAATCCCTCCCTGTGAGGGTGGGCAGGCCTTGGCACAGGTGCCCAGAGCATCCCTGGCAGTGCCCAAGGCCAGGCTGGATGGGCTTGGAGCAGCCTGGGATGGTGGAAGGTGTCCCTGCCATGGCAGGGGGGTTGGATCTGGATGATTTTTAAGGTCCCTTCTGACCCAAACTATTCCATGGTTCTTTTGCCTCTAAATGCTTTAATTTAAACCCCTCTTCATCAGTAATCCCAGCAACCCTTATTCCTCTGCAGAGCCATCTCTATTGTTATGCTGCTTTTTCTGTTATCTCAAGACTTTTGCAGCAGTTCTTTCGTGGTCATTTTCAAATTATCAAAAAGAACAGTGACAGCACTAATTCATCTACAGAATTCTCCTTGCACTGTGATTCCCAGAATTCCATGACTTCTGCAGGTCTGTCCATCTGTATTTTGGACACTGGTGACCCTTTTGGTCACAACTGCTGTGCACTGTTGTTAAAGGATAACATTATATTTGTAAAATCACCTTTATCCATCAAATCTTTGATATCCCAACAGAGAACACATTCCACATTTTACTGTGGAAGAGCAGATCTCACTGCATGGAGACTGTTATCCTAGGAATGGCAAATATCCTTGGGATTACTTCCCAAAAAGCTCAGGCAAAACCAGTTTTAACACAAATACTAAACAAGACTAAGCAGTTGCATGAGATCAGCACCCAGTTTTCCTGATAGCAAATCTTTGATCCCTCAGCATGAGACATTATTTTTCTGTGGAGTTCTTTGCTCTTCTGCTTTGATCACAGAATTAATTCATTGCAGATGAAAACATGTGCATAAATGTTGGTTGCTGCTTCAAATAAAAATCCACAGGAGTATTTTTAATTCCTGGTTTTGTTGCTGTTTTACATCAGTGTGGTGTTGGGTTTGGATAGCCCAGAGCCCACAGAGACTTTGCCAAGGTGGGATTTAGCTGCACTTGAGCTGGTTTGCAAAGGGTTAAGGAAAAGGAAGCCTTGATCCAAGCCAGAACAACATAAGGTCTGAGAGGCTCATTAGTTCACTGGCACTTGATAGACTGCAGTGTCCTAGGAGGAAATGAAACCTGCACTTCCTTCTGCCTTTGTTCTGCCCTGACAAAAGAAAACTGTACCTGTTTTTGCAGGAAACAAGTGACCTGAAAGTTCCCGTGGTGAGAGAGATTTCACAGCGTGTGCAAAGTGTGAAATGTATTTTGAGGGGGGGAAAAAGAAAGTTTTTTAATTACTACTAACACTTCTGAGCCTTGAGCTGATGGAAGGATTAAAAACTGCTCTGCAGTCTCTCACATTCAGCTCCCATGCTGCTGGTGCCAAAAAYGTGGTTTTATTAGCAATGCTGCAGATTTAAAATGAAATTCTAATATTGTTCAAAAGTCAGGACTATAATTCTGTTCACACTACTGGATTATTTATTCCCACTCATGAAAAGAGTAATAGAGTTGTTGAACTGTAGATTGAATTTCAGAACATGAGCTGGATGGGAAGAAAAACAGAACAAGTGTGAAGCAAAAGATTAAAGGTGGCCCAAGTGTGGCTTCTCATCAGAAACTGCCCCAAAAATGCCAGATTTGGGCAAAAGCTGGAGCTGGCTCCTCAGCTGCAGGGAGTGGAGGAATGCTCRTGGAAGCAGGTGAGGGCCAGCAGGTTTGGCAGCAACTGCACAGGATGCAGACAATTAAAATAAAGGATTTGTGCTCCCCAGGAGTCAGAGCTGGAAATGGAGATGTTTGTTTAACTGGCAGCACTTGGTGGATTTTGTTTCAGCCAGAATTCAGTGTAGCACAGAGCAGGTCATTCTCCTGAAAGAGCTACCTGGAGTTGATGAGACTGGAAACTGGGTCTCCTGTTTTAGGYAGTTGGGTTTAAAGCCCTGGGTAAAAGAAATAAAGAAAGCTTTTAGCCCACATTTCCACATTTAGAATGACATCTCTTGAGCACAGAGCAAAAGAAATCAGTTTATCAACACAACCACATTTCAGATGTCTTCTGAAATGAAATGTTCACCCTCCCTCTTTCCTAGAAGATCTCCAGTACCTCAAGATCAGGAGAATTCACCACCTTCCCTCTAGGTTAAGGTAACAAATCCCTGGATTTTTAAGGCTATCCTTAAAAACTCRTATCAAATCCATTTAACAATGGGATACTGTAGCTCTGAGGCATCCCRTTACATTGTACAGATCCTCTGYATTTCATTTTAGACTGCAGATTTTTGTTATATTGACGAAGAACAAAAGATTAAGAACTACAATCATCAACAACCTTTATTAATGTAATTAATGAAACACAACAGCATTGTATCACTTTTAAGGTTCAATACTTTATTTCAACCCTTCAGCACAATACCACATTCCAACYTTTCTATCCTCAGCCACCACTAAAGAAAGATACTAGAGCTAAACTATATGCTCTATTAATTACAGGGAGGTGAACTTGAAGGGGAAATTTGTTGCTGGTGATGATTAATAATTACTTGTTCTACACACATGTACAGTAAATAATCAGGGCATATTGTTGGGTAATAATTGATTAATTAGCATGTTCATACTGGATAGCTCCATGGTCTAAGACTGCTGAGTTTGAGATATTGCTTGCAATTATTGAAAGAAAAAATCTGTTTCCATTTCTCAGTTTTCTGGATCTTTCCCCCCCTTGCTCTCAAATAGAATGTTAAATGGTTCAAAACCTTAGCTTTTTACTTAGAAAAATTGAATACAGGCTGTGATTTTAAAACATTTCTTTGRAGAGGTCTGACACTTGAAGGTTTTTAGGGAGGTCTGCCAGGTAAGCCCAGTGCAGCTGGATACACTCCTGAGCCCGGGTGGTGCTGCAGGTGCTCCCTCAGCACGTCAGTGTCAACAAAACCTTTCTAAAAACGCGACTGTCCATTTTTTGGTGATGCTCCCACTGCGGGGCTCAGGGTGACCATTCCCTCAGCACGGGCAGCTCCAGCRCAGCCTCGGTGTGCCTGTCACGGAATCCCAGGATCGGAAAAGCCCTGGAAAAGCCCTCCAGGATCAGCCAGCCCCAGCTGTGCCCATCCCCACCTTGTCCCCAGCCCAGAGCCCTGAGTGCCACCCCAAGGAACTCCTGGGACGCCTCCAGGGATGGGCACTGCAAACCTCCCTGGGCAGCCCCTGCCAAGGCCTGACCCCCTTTCCATGTGGAAATTCCTGCTGTGCCCACCCTGAGCCTCCCCCGGTGCAGCTCAAGACGATGTCCTCCTCCCGTCCCCGTTCCCTGGAGCACAGCCCGACCCCCCGGCTGTCCCCTCCTGGCAGGAGCTGTGCAGAGCCACAAGGTCCCCTCTGATTCCCCTTTTCGCCAGGCTGAGCCCCTTCCCAGCTCCCTCAGCCCCTCCTGGGGCTCCAACCCCTTCCCAGCTCCGCTCCCTGCCCTGGACACGCTCCAGCCCCTCAGTGTCCTTCCCGAACCGAGGGGCCCAGACCGGGGGGGATTCCCGTTCAACTCCCGGGCCGCTGTCCCGCTCTGTTCCCCGGGCAATTCCCTCTCCATTCCCAGGCAATTCCCGGGCCGCTGTCCGTCCCCATYCCCTCTCCGCTCCCGGGGCCATTCCCGTTCCATTCCCGCTCCGCGCCCGCTCGGTCCCCGCCCCCGGGCGGCGCAGGCGCGCTGCAGGCGCAGGCGCGGAGCCCCGCGGGATGCGGGCGCTGCTGCGGCGGCTGCACGGCGCGGCCGTGGCGCTGCTGCTGTGGCGGGGCCGGGCTCCGTCCCCGGCCCGGCCCGCCGCCTCCGAGGTGCTGAGCCAGCACTTGCGGCAGCGCCGCCTGCCCCACTGGACCTCGTTCTGCGTCAAGTACAGCGCGGTGCACAACGACCAGTTCGGCCTCTCGCACTTCAACTGGCCCGTGGACGGCGCCAACTACCTGGTGCTGCGCACCGGCTGCTTCCCCTTCATCAAGTACCACTGCTCCCGCGCCGCACCGCAGGACCTGGCGCTGCAGGACGCCTTCTTCACCGCCCTCAAGGTGCTCAACGCCGGTGAGTCCGGCCCGGAGCGGCGCCGTGAGGGGCGGCCTGAGGGGGACGGGACCGCGGCTCGGACCGGGCAGCTCCGCTCCCTCTCCGTCTCCTTTTCCTTCTCTTTCCCTCTCTCTCTGTCTTTCCTTCTCACCTTCTCCTCTCTTTCCCCTGTCCCTCGCCTTCTCCTGTCTTTCCCCAGTCCCTCGCTTTCTCCTCTCTTTCCCCTGTCCCTCACCTTCTCCTCTATTTTCCCCGTTCCTCTCTTTCTCTCCCGTCCCCTCTTTTTCTCCTTTCCCTTCCCCTCCGTCTCTTTCCCCCTCGCCCTTTCTCCTTGCTCCTCTCTCTCCCTCTCCGGCCCAGAATTCGGAGCAGTGTGCTCAGGCAGGGCAGAGCCGTCTCTCGGCCCTGTCGGGGGGATTTGGCCGGCCTGGTGTTGCTCTGACCCCTGTGACCGGCACAGATCGCACTGTYGGGATTTAAGCCGCTCTCTCCCTTGGCAGGGAGCGTTTTCCAGCTGGAAATCGCGTGCCGGGGAGGAACTTTGTCCTCTGAGCAATTCTGGAGTGAAACTCTTTCAGGCAGTGTCTGGTGCAGGAACGGTCAGGCTGCTTGGGTCCTAACGTGCTGCTGGAATAGAAAGCCTTGAAATACAAAGGCTTTATCAGCACCTTATTAACATAAAAGTAGATGTAGTTAAGTTTTGAAGTATATTATTCCAGAACTTTGGCTGCAGATTCAATGCTTATTTGAATGCCAGCATGGACAGTGCCAGTGCCATAACATTTCATGCATTCTTTATTTTCATCTTTAATTTCTTAAAATTTCCCTTTTTTCACAAGTTTTCAGTGGCTTTTTCAAAAAGTCTGCTGCTCTTAATTTTCTGACCTTTCCAGGCTGATGTAGTGAGAAACTATAATCAAAAAGATTGATTTCTTAATAACTCCTTTAAATCTAACTTTCTTTTTCCCTCCATCCAGTCACACCTTTGTTTTTCTGACAACTACCCTTCATGTTTCATATTTAAATGATTGGAAAACATGATTAAAAAGGCAATTTATTTCCTTCAGAATCCTGCTTAAGCGCTTAGCTTCAAGCATGTTAAATTTGGTGTTTCTGAATTCAGGGCCTAAATCCAGCTCTGTTTTTTCCCCTGTAATAAATAGAATAATGTCTGTAATAGATGGATAAATTGTCAAGGCTAAAACATATCACTTTATGTATATAAATATATWTATAAACCTTTTTGCCCATTGCAGTTCTGTTGGGGCTGGTAGTTTTGACTGCTGATCTGATTTTCCCCAGAGCAGCTTCATGTTGATCTATGGATTCACTGCCTATTTTTTCAATTTCTGCTCTGACATAGACTCCAATAACTTAAGTGGATATTCTGGGAGTTTGAGTTTAGTATTTGAAGATATATATATATATATATATATATATATATATATATATATATATATATATATATATATATTTAATCAGTAGAAATCACGTGTACATGGCAATGTTTCACTTCTTTCATGTTGTTCTCCTCCTGTTTTCTTTTTCTGATAATTCCTGCATATTGATGCTTCCTGCCTCGTGTCAACAGGGAAGGTGTTGAGCACTGACTGCTGCATTTAAATAAGACAAAATATTTCTAAGGCAGCTTTTCCAGGGATACTTTCCCTGTCATTTCATTTTGGAGTCACCAATCCTCGCTCTGCATTTGCAGTTTGCATTTCCCTCTGTGTGTGTGTAATGTGTTTTTATGTCTCCTCAGGCATCCCAACTTTACTGTATGGAATTGGCTCCTGGTTCTTTGCCCGTGTCACAGAGACTGTTCACACCAGCCATGGCCCAGTCACTATTTATTTTCTGAATAAGGAAGATGAAGGAGCCATGTACTGAACAGCTGTCCTCTGGTGGGTTCTATGCTACAAGTATCTGCTGCCTTTGACTAAAAAAACCTAAAAAATTTGGGGTTTATACTGTGTTCTCATACTCAATGTGCTGTTTCAGGAAGCTGCCTGGACTTTTTGGTCGTGAGAAATTTATTTTTGCAGAGGTGTGAAGCTGAACAATTAGAATTTTTGAGGGTATGTCTGGAAGTCAGGGACTGGTGCTGCTGGACAAACTTGTGATCATTTAAAGAGATGCATTTATCAACTTAGAGAACTGAACTGTAGCCTGTGGGCAAGGAACTGTGAATGCACTGACATTTCCAAAATGTCCCTGAAAAGCTGAGACTGCTCAGGTGTAGATCCTGTCTAGATATTTCATATTGAATTAATTGTCACAGGTGTAACTGTGTCTGAATAAATCCTTGGCACTGAGTGGTCAMAACCACCTGGAAGAGCCTTTGGGGRAAAAAAAGCCCACCCTTAAACAMGTRCAAAATGGCTGTATTACATTTCTTGAAATGATATTTAAATAAAATATCCAAAATACATTTGGTTCTTGTATCTTTTGCAATTCTTGAGCTCCAGATGTGTGCTGTTATTTTTCTTTTGATGGCTTTATAGGTAAGTACAAAATCTAAGTGATGTAGAAGATTAGCTCCCTGTGCTAATTCACAAATTGCTGGTCTTTTTAATTAATGGGGAGAATGAGAAGAATACAAGAATATCTCGATTTTTGGATGCAAAATAACTGATTGCTCCAGTTGCAACCAAGCACAGCTTTAGGCACAAACAATGACAAAATAACTTCATATCAGTTGGAAACCTGGGCCAAAAAAAAAAAAATAAAAGGTTTTGGGGAACTATTTGGATGGTGAAAATCTGGAATTAATGGAAACAGGGAGACCTGTGCAGGATCTGCTGCTGGTGCTGGGATTTAGTGCCAGCCATTAATGCTGTCAGTTCCAAATCCCTCAGCTGGTGATGGAAGTTGATCATTCCAGTTCTCATGAGTCAAAAAAGAAATGTGAAATGGGTAGGGGCTGGTTTGAAGGGTAATCACTTTTCCTCAATAAATGATTATCAAGCTATGACTACAGTATAATGTCATTTAAATACTTTTTAACTTCATTCCAGGTAACAGAAGTGTTTCCCACTTAATGAAGCAACACATCTGGCTTTTCTAAAAGCAGCACTAAACACTTTAATCAGAGAAGTGCTTGCGCTGGTAAATTTTGGAGAATATTCTTGCCACAAGTTAAATGCCTCAAAGAAGCAGAGATGGCATTACCAGAGCCCTCGTTAATAAGAAAAATTGCAGTTAGCATTTTCCTCGAGCTGATTTTCACTGCAGCCCATAAGTTTAAAGTCAAATACTGCTCATTCACTGCCACAGAGCTCATCAATACCTGGCTGTAAAGGTTTCGGCTCAACACAAGGTTGATAAAATGGTTTTTAATTACCAGACCATAAATACAGCTCTTCATTGGAGCTGCAGCTCCTCTCCCTGCAGCTCGTTTGATTTCTGATAATGGGCACTGCTGACTTTGCTTACCTGTTTTCCAATAAGTGCAGCAGCACCCCCTGGCCCTGCAGTGATGGGCAGGGCTCCTTGGAGAACATCCCTGACAAACTGYCCTATTGATTGCTGCAATTCCGTGCTGCTTGCAGCATTAAATGGAGCCCTGATCTCTTGTTCAATGATCTCACTGTGTAACAATTAAGCAAATGTAATATTTTCTTGTATTACATGAAAATCAATGGACCTCTTGCTCTTAGGAAGTTGATGGTGCTAAAGGATGAACTGGGGGATGTCTGAGGGCAGAGTGCAAATATGGGATGGCTGATTCCTTTCGTGAGGGCTTGGTTGGGAGCTCTTGCACTTCTTYAGAGGGAAAATGAGCTGTTGTAAGGGATAACCTGAGTTATTGAATCGTGACATAATTCTCATGTGTGACCATAAATCCAGCTGCTTGTTTTCAAAGGTACAACATTTCATCTGACTTTCACTCTTGTTTTGCTATGAATACCAACTTCTTAGCCTCTATTTTTTATCACTCAGGTTTTGGCCTGAATGCAAGCTATTGAAGGCCAGGAAGATTTGTACCACCCTGTCTCAAAAAATTCTGCAGCACTCAGGGATAATTGATCCACAAGACGACCCTTTTGACTTCTGACGGATTTTATTTGCTCTGCCTCCATTCAAAAAAAACAAAGTTTAGTTCCCCCTGCAAGCCTCGCCTTAATTATCTCTTTGCTGATGCTTAAATGAGACAGAGATGACGTCCCAGAGCTTTGTTTCACCTCCCTTAACTACTCCAGAGAAACGAAACCCCGAGGATCAGGTGGCTCCTCCTTGTAGCACCTCTTTAAATAATCATGATCCTTGTGGGCACCTGAAGCGGAGGAGCGGCGGTGTCACCCCTGAGCCGGGTCAGCGGGCTCGGGTGTCCCCGTTAAACTCTGCTGCTGTCACTTAATGGGAAATGCAGCTGCTCTGCTGAAAGATCAATGTCCAATAAAGGCTGCACAATCAAATCTTGTTGCAATGATTGAGGTGCTTAATTGCCTTTCAAAGATAAGGTGGTAATCAACACACGTTCAGCTGATCTTTTTTACCGCTTCAATTACACTCTAATGGCAGAGCCAGGGCAGGATCTTTAACTACTTATACTTATTAAATCTTACCTGGCTTCTGAAAAATTACTTAAGCCCTGCAATCGATAAAGCCCAGCTCTTAATTACTATATTTCACTTTTAGGCCTTTTTGTATGCTTGATAAATGTTTCACCTGAGACTCCAYGCTGCTAATGAGTTACCCCAAGAAATGCCCTTTTCTGCTGCTGTCTCCAAATTGTGCTTAAACATTGGTGGGTTTGTTTGTTTTCCTGAAGTTTTGGGGCTGCTGATGCAAACATTTGTTTTATTTRAATATTTTTAGATTTAATATCACTCTTTTTATCACCAGTTGATTAACTACTTGCAGGTGGACCCAGTTCAACACAAAGTTCTTAACTTTTTTTCCCCACTGTAAATTAATTCTGGATTTAAGGATTGGATTGGAACTCCTAAATATGATTAGAASTCCCATATTGTCTGAAAAATCAGTTTTTGTGCTCTTTTCCTGCTCCCCTCTCTTTCCCTGGAGCAATATCCAGAGCTTTTCTCCTGCTGACCTTCCATTGACTTGGGCAGAATTTAAATCTGTCCTCACCTTACCTTGTGTGTTGACCTAAATCTCCTCACAAACCATAATTATAGATCTCCCTGATGTATGTTATTATTATTGAATGAAATTTAGTTATTTTTTAATAGTTGAATGCCCTTAGGCCTCTGGTTGAGAGCAACTTTTCCTGAAACAAAGGGGATTTTGCCTCATGTATTATTTACTGTGGCCATTTAATTTATATTGGCTTTTGCTGTAACCCCTTAATCATGTTCACTACAGAAAAGTGAGTTAATAATTCTGAGAGTTGTCTTGATTTCTTTCCCTATTTCTGGAAATGGAAGCCATGGTTTAAATTTTGGGCTGTATTTTTCAGTTTAAATGCACCTAAKAACAAGTGGCATCTCAGCACTGCAGCCAGGGAATATAGAATAAAAAGTGTCTTTAATATATTGCAAGTTTGCTTGAAAGATTTATTTTATTTCTAGAAAAGAATAAGATGTTGGTTTTGCATTTAAAAAGTCGAATACAAACAGCTTAGAGTGATTTTGAAAGTAATTGCATCACTTTAAGCACAGTTTATGAGCCCTGTTGTAGTTCATTATAAACCCAATTTATTTCTTGCAGTGATATTAATAATCCTAATAGAATTAAAAGTGGAAAACATGATTAAAAGCAATCCTTCTGACCAAATCTCTGATCAAGGGAACTTTCAAGTTTAAAATGTAAATATCAGATTAGAACACTGATTTTTGAACAAGATTACAAAGTCTAACCTGTTTTTTTTTCCTTAAAAGAATAAATGCCATTAGATATGATTGTTACATGCTCAGTGATTCATGGGCCTGCTTATGTACTTTGTGAGATATGAATTATTTAGGAAGAAAAATCACAATAATTTTGTTGTTACTCAAGAATTTATAGGTTGACAGAAAAACAATTATGCAGCCCCTGGAGCTGGTCTGAAGGGGTACAGGAGCATCATTAACCACACACAGCCCAACTGCTGGAGTTACCTTGTCACTGTGCATCACACAATCTGCTTGATTTCAAAAGTTATTCATAATTTAAAGCAAAAMCTAAATATTTACTAATTTAGCATAAATCAAGTTTACTGTTTTCTTTCAGTCCAAGGTGGGTTTACTGTTTCAAAAGTTATTCATAATTWAAAGCAAAAACGAAATATTTACTAATTTAGCCTAAATCAAGTTCACTGTTATGTTTCCTTTCAGTCTGAGTTGGGTTTACTGTGAAAAAAGAGCTTTAAAAGATCTGCTTGAGACCAGTGAATTTCCCTGTGAACTGAAAATAAGATGAATTTATTTCCTGGGTCCCAGACAGTCCTTTTGTGTTCCAGAGAAACTGCAGAGTGCCTGGGAGGGGCAGTGGCAGCTGGGGGGAAGTTTTAATGCCMTTTTTAAGGAATCTGAACCTATCCAGGGTGCACTTGGTGAGTCTTTCCAGGAGATGCCTTTCAGGGAGGAATATCTTTAGCAAGCCTGGACACTGCTGACCTATTTTTCACCAGCCTGAGGGAATTCAGTTTGCTGCACTCACAGGCAATTGAAAGGGGAAAAAAAAAGTGAATTTCACCGTGATATGTTATTTATCGACATAGAAAGTTAGATGTTTGTATCTTTCCAAAAAGACAGGAAAACGTGWGTTCCTAAAACAACCATCAGGTGCCATTTTCTCTAGGAAACTGAGAAATTGTCCTTTGTTATTTATAATTGCAGCCTAGAAACTGGTGCAGGGAGGAAGCAGGGATGATAAATTGAATTTGGTGAACCAAGGGCTGGCACAGAGATCCTGATTCCTCCAGGTGTGTTTTRTATTCAATGTCTGAATTACAGGTAAGGTAACAGCACTGGTGTCGGAATACAACAGTATTCCAAAATATTTTCATAGTTAAATGGGAATTATTTAGCCTCTWACATAATAAATACACATTATTCCTAGGTCATACATTATTTCCATATTATTTCTATTATTATTTAATTATATATTTTATTACATTATTATAATATTATATTAGTATATTATTTATATTATAGATTATATTATTTTATTATAACATATATTTTATTACAATACTATATTTATATTATTTATTATAGTAGTATAATTATAATATTATTATATTATTTATATAATAATAATATATATCTAGATATATTATAATACGTCTATAATTATTCCCAGGACATAGCTGCAAAATTCTAGTAATAATGAGATTATTGGAGAGGCTGAGTAGGATCCAGAATGCAATCAGCATTTTCTGCCTCTATCCTTCCTGTGCCTCCTTTTATCCAAGGGGCTGAGTGCAGGACTGGAGGAATTGGGAATCCTGATCTTGCTTTTAATTCACTGCTGGGCATTTTCACCCATCCCGCTCCTGAGAATGAGCTCCCCCCTCCCTCCTCAGGCCGGGAAAAGCTGAATCCACATCCTGGCACTGCAATGTTCAGCAGCAGGGCCAGGGGAAGCAGCTCTTGTTCTTTTTACAGAGTTCTGCTGGAGGGACCCAAAACTCCATTACAGGGTGCTCATGACAGAGCAAAACCAGAAAATTTCTTGTGCTGGGCAACAGTGGGAATTAACCAAGCCATAACTTCTTTCYTTACTTTTGGAGTAAATTATCCTGCTAAGCAAATCCCTGGGAGGCAGCATTTTCCCATCCTCACGGAGACTCCTGCGAGGTTATAACGATTTTCCTCCCCTCCCGTGTCAGCATTGTGGAAATAAATATTTATTTCCCGGCGTGGGCAGCTCGGGATGCTCCCGGTGCTCTCCAGCGGCGCTGGAAAGCAGCAGAGAGCAGCAGCACACTGCAAGTGGCAGCTCTGGCAGCCGCCGAGGGAGCCTCTCCCCCCTCACCAACAAAAACCTGAATTTAGGGAACTGGTGGGCTTCACCATCCTCTAATTAAAGCATTGACACCTCGTTCCTTGGCGGATTTTGGGTGGTGTTCCCTTGGGGGGGGGAACAATAATTTCGGAGATGTGGTTATAAATGTTGTGTTGTCTGCATTTGGTGGGGAAAATCAGGGTTTTAATTATTTAAATTATTTTTAACAAGGAATTCTTGTACAGGGAACTCGAAATTTTTAAGGAGAGGTTCTTGGGCTACTCAAATGCAGAACTTCGAGAATATTTTATATTAAAAAATCATGGCTTGTGCTCTCACAACACCAATTTTCCCCCACCATTAAGGAAAAATATAAAAATAAATGTTGGCGATATCTCATAGCAAAACTTCTGCAGCACGATAAAACAAATATCAAGTATTTGTTTCAAATGCTGTATTTCAAATGAAAATTTCTSATTAAACTTGGGTTTTAAAGAAGTCTGTGGCAAAACCAAAYYTGTATCAATAARTRTGTGCTYGATGTGCTGTACTTCTTAAGATATAAAAGCCCTTCAAGTTTGATTACACAAATCAGAATGGGGGATTAAGGTTGTGATTAGCCCTGGAAAATCAACGTAATATTTATGCAAATTTGGCAAATTGAGTTGGTTTTCCCCATAGTCTCATAAAGGAAGAAGACATTTTAGAAAAATTGCAGGTCTATAGAAATTCCATCATTTTGTGTCCTATTCTTTGAAATTTAATAGAAAATGACTCTGATTGAAATGGAGCTGAGTGAGAGGTACACAGGGACTGCAGGTAAAAGGTTCATTTGAGCAGAAAGATGTCTGTGTGGGCACCACCAGTCCCTTAGATCCTTAGGAGCTGGGGCTCTATTAATTTTTAGTATAGGAACTAAATTATAAAGTTATTGAACAGAGMGAGAATTTATCTCTGTTAATGGCCATTGAATTTTTTTTTTCCTAAAGCTCAAACAAAGTAGAATCCGAATATGAAGAAGCTTGAAGACGTTTCAGGAATTAAATATACCTCCCATTCCCCCCCTCTAAATTGATAAAATAACTGAAATAGTCCAGTTTGTCAGAGATGATAATGTGAGAGAGTGTGATAAAATGCACGGATCAATAGCCCACAATTGAGATTAATGCTGTTCTCTTAAAAAAAAAAAAAAGAAGTGGATTGTTTTATGCTGCAGAGCTGTGCGGAGCAGAGAGCTTTCCCTGTGACTTGTGGCAGTGAAAAGCTGGTTTGAAAAGCTGAATTTGGGGTTTTGTGATGGCAGAGCTGTCAAAACACTGTTGCTGAGGTGGACAGGGATTTTCTTTCATCAGGAAGATGGATCGTGGTTTGGACCCGGCTGGTTTCAGCTGCATCCCTGACAGACGGGGGAACTCAGAGATGGCAGAATTGTACCTGGACATC
>NDFG01000114.1:730275-741605 GCA_002167245.1 Sporophila hypoxantha | reverse complement strand
AGGAGCAGCTCAGGGTGCAGGTGATGCTTTCTGCAGCCTGCCCTCACCTGCCCTCCCCAGCACATCCCAGGACTCTGTGTGCCCCCATTTCTCTAAAGAAAACCTTCCCACAGCGCCCCTCAGGTGCATGTACAGTTTTTACTTCTGTTATTAAGCTGGAGAGAGATTTTGCAGGTGTCTTTCAGGAGGCTGATGCTGTGGAAAGGACACGTGGGGTTGGAGGGTTGGCTTGCTGGAGGATGCTCAGTGTTGGTTGCAGAGCTAACTGGAAGGGATTACAGAAATCCCAGCTGTCATTTTCCCAACRTTTAGCATTTTCCACGACTTTCTGTAGATGGAGGAGTGGGAGCAGCACCTTTGACAGATCAGGGAGGTTTTTGGGAGGGGCATTTTCCCCTTGGTGGTTGCACAAGCCTGGGGTGACCCTCTGTGCCCTCAAACAAAAGTGGAGCAAATGGGTCTGGCTTTCTCCAACTCTGCTTCATGTTTTCCTTTTTTTCCCCCAAAATAAAGTGAAATTACCCCTGATTCTTGGGCTCTCCTTTGCCATCCTAGAATTATTTTAAATTCAGGTTGGTTATTTCAAAGTAAGTGGAGCTATTGTGGCCAGTGGGTGAGAGAGGRTCTGGAGTGGCAGCAAAGCCCCCTGAGAGCTCCTGGGTGTGGAGGAGTGAGAAGGTGAGCAAGGAGGGCAGTCAGGCAAAAACCTGGAGCTTGGGACATCCCAGAGCTCCAGGTTTTTCACTGTGAGATGGTTTTAAGCAGGGATCTGGTGGAGAATAGGCAGAGGGACCATAAGAGGATGGACCTTGCTGGATTTATTAAAAATCAGAGTTTCTGTCACATTCAGTGATGGAACTGGAGCATGATTTGGGTTGGAAGGGACCTTAAATCCCATCCSCTGCCATCAGGGACACCTTGCACTGTCCCAGGCTGCTCCAGGCTGGCCTGGCTCATTCCAGGGACAGCTCTGGGCACCTGGTGCTGCTTTCTTGTCCTGTCCCACCTGTGGTGCTGATGAGAATTTCGTTTATCCCCTGTCAGGCTGCTGCAGTCAGGTGTTGGTGGTTGTGTTTCAGGAGGTGCCATCACAGCATTCACCTGGACTTAATTGGTCAGGTAAAATACAGGAATTAAATGAAATAAATTAAATTAAAATCAAATAAATGAAGTAAGGCTCCAATCCACTCAGGAGTGGTGGGTCAGATAAATACGGGAATGAAATGAAATAATAAAATGAAATTAAAATAATAAAATAAATGAGGCTCCAATGCACTCAGGAGTGCTGGATGTGGGAGTGGGGCTGCCCTCAGGGTGATTGCTCCCACCTGGCAGGCAGCTCCAGGGGCTTGCAGGAGTTGAATTGCTGCAGGAACAGTTCGAGAGCCTGGGGAGAATTCAGGTGTTCACCGGGGAGCAGCAATCCAAGGGTGTCCCCAGGGGTTTCTCAGGCTCTGAACGATCCCTGTGGGGCTGCCTGGAGCTCCCCAGCTCCATCCATCCCTGTGCCCCTGTCCCAGGGGGGTTTTTTGGGATTTTCTGTCCTGCTGGAGCTGCAGAACCACATTTGGGGCCAGCCCCAAACCAGGGGCACATCCCAGAACCTGCACCCATGAGAGCTGGTTTGGGCTTCTCTTCCTTCCAGGTGGGTCCCAGGGGCTGCTCTGTGCTCAGAAAGCCCCATAAAATTATCTTTGAGGTTTTATTTTATATATTTAGATTATTTTAAAGCTGATTTTTGTTGATTTTGCCTCYCWGTGWGTGTAGCCTTGCAGCCTTTCAGGCTGGTGAAATTATTATAATTTTATATTTTCAGGTGATTTTTAAGCTGATTTTTGTTGATTTTGCCTCCCAGTGGGTGTAGCCTAGTAGCATTTCAGGCTGGTGAAATTATTATTATTATTTTATATTTTCAGGTGATTTTTAAACTGATTTTTATTAATTTTGCCTCTCAGTGAGTGCAGCATTTCAGGTGGCTGTGCAGGTTTATTTCCATCCTCATTTTCAGAGCTGTTCTTCGTGGTGTCACTTGAAATAAGTTCTGTGTGTATCAGCTCTGCAGGCCTGTGAGTTTCCAGTAAATAGCTTTATTTTTAAGGCCCCACTAAATGAATTACAATAAGCTTATTTTTTTTCCCTCAAGCTGTCACTGGTATTTAAGCACTTGGTGTTAATTCTGGGTAACTTCACATTGTCATAGTGAGATAAAACAAATTTAATTGGAATCTGGGAGCTGTGGCTTCAATATTTACCCTGGCATTTGAGCAGAGTTTCACATTTTCTGCTTTCTCACCCCTGCTCCTCCAGAGAACAGATTTGGTTTTGGAATTCCTCTTGCACCTGCTGTTCCTTGATTTTTCTCCTCATTTTTAGGGGTTTTTCTGTTCTGTATCCCTTTACATAAACCCACTTCAGCAAGTGGGTATTATATTATATTATATTATATTATATTATATTATATTATATTATATTATATTATATTATATTAATAATATATGTTGTATATATTATATATTGTATTATATTATGTTATATTATGTTATGTTATATTTTAATTTTAATTTATATAGTATATATATTTATATATTATATATTGTATATATTATACATTTTATTATAAAATATATATTATATATAACATATATTGTATATATTATATATTGTATTATATATTATATTATAATCTGCCTCCAAGTGGGAGTATTTTATTGCTCATGATCTCTGTTGTGATAGCAGAAAATCCCCTGTGCACGTGTAATCCTTTGAAATTTGGAATAATCCTTTAATCCTGGGTCAGCCCGAGGTCTGGGGGTTGGGAGTGGGGTGGAGCTGCTGCAGGCACTTTGGGAATTTCACAGTGATGGGATTTCCCTGCCAGCCTGGTTTCTCTCAGTTACACTCATTTAATGGAATTACTGAGAGCTGGGCAAAGCTGTGGGGGCTGTTGGTGTTTATTTAGTGCAGGAGTTGGGGTGTGTAATTCACTTATTGATTGTTACTTAGTTATTAATTACTTTTTGATTATTGCTTNGGGGAGCAGCAATCCAAGGGTGTCCCCAGGGGTTTCTCAGGCTCTGAACAATCCCTGTGGGGCTGCCTGGAGCTCCCCAGCTCCATCCATCCCTGTGCCCCTGTCCCAGGGGGGTTTTTTGGGATTTTCTGTCCTGCTGGAGCTGCAGAACCACATTTGGGGCCAGCCCCAAACCAGGGGCACATCCCAGAACCTGCACCCATGAGAGCTGGTTTGGGCTTCTCTTCCTTCCAGGTGGGTCCCAGGGGCTGCTCTGTGCTCAGAAAGCCCCAGAAAGTTATCTTTGAGGTTTTATTTTATATATTTAGATTATTTGTAAGCTGATTTTTGTTGATTTTGCCTCCCAGTGTGTGTAGCCTTGCAGCCTTTCAGGCTGGTGAAATTATTATAATTTTATATTTTCAGGTGATTTTTAAGCTGATTTTTGTTGATTTTGCCTCCCAGTGGGTGTAGCCTAGTAGCATTTCAGGCTGGTGAAATTATTATTATTATTTTATATTTTCAGGTGATTTTTAAACTGATTTTTATTAATTTTGCCTCTCAGTGAGTGCAGCATTTCAGGTGGCTGTGCAGGTTTATTTCCATCCTCATTTTCAGAGCTGTTCTTCGTGGTGTCACTTGAAATAAGTTCTGTGTGTATCAGCTCTGCAGGCCTGTGAGTTTCCAGTAAATAGCTTTATTTTTAAGGCCCCACTAAATGAATTACAATAAGCTTATTTTTTTTCCCTCAAGCTGTCACTGGTATTTAAGCACTTGGTGTTAATTCTGGGTAACTTCACATTGTCATAGTGAGATAAAACAAATTTAATTGGAATCTGGGAGCTGTGGCTTCAATATTTACCCTGGCATTTGAGCAGAGTTTCACATTTTCTGCTTTCTCACCCCTGCTCCTCCAGAGAACAGATTTGGTTTTGGAATTCCTCTTGCACCTGCTGTTCCTTGATTTTTCTCCTCATTTTTAGGGGTTTTTCTGTTCTGTATCCCTTTACATAAACCCACTTCAGCAAGTGGGTATTATATTATATTATATTATATTATATTATATTATATTATATTATATTATATTATATTATATTAATAATATATGTTGTATATATTATATATTGTATTATATTATGTTATATTATGTTATGTTATATTTTAATTTTAATTTATATAGTATATATATTTATATATTATATATTGTATATATTATACATTTTATTATAAAATATATATTATATATAACATATATTGTATATATTATATATTGTATTATATATTATATTATAATCTGCCTCCAAGTGGGAGTATTTTATTGCTCATGATCTCTGTTGTGATAGCAGAAAATCCCCTGTGCACGTGTAATCCTTTGAAATTTGGAATAATCCTTTAATCCTGGGTCAGCCCGAGGTCTGGGGGTTGGGAGTGGGGTGGAGCTGCTGCAGGCACTTTGGGAATTTCACAGTGATGGGATTTCCCTGCCAGCCTGGTTTCTCTCAGTTACACTCATTTAATGGAATTACTGAGAGCTGGGCAAAGCTGTGGGGGCTGTTGGYGTTTATTTAGTGCAGGAGTTGGGGTGTGTAATTCACTTATTGATTGTTACTTAGTTATTAATTACTTTTTGATTATTGCTTGCTATTAAAGAAGTCTGGATACACAGGAAAAGTTATTCTGGAGGGGTGCAGATAAGATAAAAATAAGGTAAAAATAAGATTTTTTTAAAAAAAATCACTATTTCAGAGCTTTGGGAGGTTTGGAGTTTTCCAAGCAGAAGTTTGGGATCTCAGAGCTGCCTCTGAAGCTTCCACACCCCCTTAAATGCAGTTTTWAAACAATTTTAAAATCCATTTCTTAGAAGTGTCTGTGTGCCCATAGATGAGCATTGACAAAAGGCTTAAATCTAACACAATTAAATTGTGTTTGCTGAGGAATTTCCAATGTTGAAATCATTGGATTTAGAAAGAATTRGTACAGTCTTCTGTGTAGGCAAGACTGATTTATCAGAAATAGTGACTTTTGGCTGAGGCTGGTAAACCTGGAGAATGGAAGARTTTTTATCTACATGGAAATATTTTGTTGGTTGTTTTTCCTATTTTTGCCTCTACAAATTTACAATTCCACAATTAAGCCACGCTGCACATTTCTGGTGTGCAATTAATAGTTTGAATCACATTTCTTGATTTATTTTCACATCTAAGACGCCACCAGAAAGTTTTGTATTTATTATTTGCTTCAGTTGGCYCTGTGGAAATCCTGTGCTGCTTTCACATATTATTAATGGCGCCTCTGTGCCACAGAATCTTTAATTTCATCCCTTGAGATGAAAAATGGAGAGAGCAGGAGTGGCAGGGCAGCAGTGCAGCTTTGGCAGGGGGTGCTGAGCACCCTGAGAGGCTCCAGGGGATGTGCTGCCATAAATCCTGGGCTTCATTAATTCCCAAAAGTTCATTTTTCCTGGSGGTGGCAGGAGGCACCAGGGAGGGGCAGAGCCACGCTGGGCATTGGAGCCGTGCCCTGGGTTAGTCTGGACTCCTCGAGGGGCTGGGGAAATGGATAAAAAATGGGTGTAAAATGGTGAGCGATAAAAAAATGGGAAAATGATACAAAAAATGAGCGGAAAGATGATAAAAAATGAGGGTGAAAATTGATAAATGGGGGAACAGTGATTAAAAAGGTACCACCTTCTTGGTCCCGCAAGAACAATAAATTGGGGTTGGAACAGGGAGTGGTGTCTGGCTGGACGTGTTGGTCTTGTGGTTTGGCTGAAACAACTGACTGGAAGCGTCTTTCTGTGTTACCATAGAAAAAAAATAATCATCAGTTGGACAGTTGGCAATTTTTGCTGGGAACATCATGGTTGTAAAGAAAACTCTTTTTTTTGGTAGCGACGCAGAAAATAGGCTGGGTTGGAGGATGGGTTGGAAATGGAAATGTTGGTGTGGTTTGGCTGGAAAAATGATAAAAGAGCTTCTTGGTACCTGCAAAAAAAATCTGGGTTGGAGCAGGGTTTGGAAGTGGAAATTTTGGCTGAAAACTGGTAAAAGATCTTCTTTGGTACCAGCAAAAATTGCTGGGTTAGAGCAGGGATTGGAAGTGTTGCTGTGGTTTGGCTGGAAAAATGGGAAAAGGTGAAAAATGATCCAAGCTCTTCTCTGGTACCAGCAAGAAAAAAAAAATTGGGTTGGAAGTGGAAATTTTGGCTGGAAAATGGTAAAAACTCTTGTCTGGTATCAGCAAAAATGGCTGTTGGAGGATGGATTGGAGCTGGAAATGTTGGAGTGTTTTGTCTAGAAAAATGGGAAAAGCTGAGAAAATTATCAAAGCTCTTCTCTGGTAGCAGCMAAAATGGCTGGGTTGGAGGATGGATTGGAAGTGGAGATGTTGGGGTGGTTTGGCTGGAAAAAATGATAAAAGCTGGAAAAATTATAAAAGAGCTTCTCTGGTATCAGCAAAAAATCTGGGTTGGAGCAGGGAATCTGGAATTCTTGGCTGAAAAATGGTCCATGGCTCACTTTCTCCTTTGCTACCAGCAAGAAAGGCTGGTGGAGCAGGATATGGAAGTGGAAATTTATTGGTGAAATAATGGTAAAAGTTTTCTGTGGTACAGCTAAGAAAAATATGGGTTAGAGGATGGATTGGAAACTGGAAATGGTTGGTAGGTGTTTGGCGAAATATGATGAAAGTTCTTTTTGTTAACAGCAAAATGCTGGCATTTGGAGCATGGTGATTGGGTAAATGGAAGTGTTTGCTGTGGTTTGGCTGGAAAAATGGAGAATGAAAAAATGGATCCAAAGCTCTTCTCTGGTACCAGCAAGAAAAAAAAAATGGGTCGGAAGTGGAAATTTTGGCTTGAAGAAATGGTAAAAAGCTCTTGTCTGGTATCAAAGCAAAAAATCTGGCTGTTGGAGACTGGATTAGACATGGAAATGGTTGGGTGTTTTTGTCTGAGAAAAATGATAAAAGTTCTTCTTTTGTTACGAGAAAAAGATGTTAGGGTGAAGCAGGATTGGAGTGGAAATTTTGGTAAAACTCTTTCTTTTGGTAACACAGCAAAGAAAGGCTTGGTTGGAGGATTAGAATTGGAAATGGAAATTTACGGTGTGGTTAGGACTGGACAAAGTGTAATGAGTGAAAAAATGATAAAAGCTCTTCTTTTGGTAGCAGCAAAAATGAATAAGTTGAGTTTGAGGGAGGATGTGGAAGGGAGATGTGGTGTGTTTTGGCTGGAAAAACAAATAAATGGGAAAGATTATAAAAGCTCTTCTCTGGTAACAGCAAAAATGCTGGGTGTGGGATCAGGGATTGGAAATGAAATGTGTGTGCGTTTTGGCTGAAAAAAAATGGTAAATAGTTTCTTCTTTAGTACAGCAAAAAGGCCTTTGGCTGGAGGCAGGGATTTGGAAGTGGAATTTTGCTGAAAAATGTTAAAGTTCTTCTCTATACCAGCAAAAAAATTGGGTTGGAGAGGAATGTGGAAATGGAAATGTTGGTGTGGGTTGGGTAAAAAATGATAAAAGTTTCTTCTTTTGATGCTCTGTAAAAAAAGGCCGGATTGGAGCAGGGGATTGGAAGTAGGGAAGCGTTGCTGGGGTTTGGCTGGAAAAATGGTTAAATGAAAAAAATGATCCACCTTTCTGTAACCAGACAAAGAAAAAAAAAAAATTTTGGGTCGGAAGTGAAATTTTGGCTGATAAAAGTGATAGAAGCTCTTCTCTGGTATCAGCAAAAAAAGTCTGGGTTGGGGATGGAGTTGAAATGGAAATGTTAGGTAGGGTTTTGGCTGGAAAAAATGATAAAAGTTCTTCTTATGTTACAGCAAAAAAGATGTGGGGATTGAAGGCGGGATTTGCGAGTGGAATTTTTGGGTAACAATACTACTTTGTACCAGCAAGAAAAGGCTTGTTTGGGGATAGATTGGAAATGGAAATTTCAGTGTGGTTAGGCTGGAAAACTGGTAAAAGCTGAAAAATGAATCAAAGCTACTTTTGTACGCACAAAATATAAACGGTTTGAGTTGGAGGAGGATGTGGAACTGGAGATGTGGTGTGTTTGTGTCTAGAAAAACGATCAAAGCTGGGAAAATATATAAGCTATTCTGTGGTTCCAGCAAAAATGGCTGGGTTGGACTCAGGGATTGAAACTGGAAATGTTGGTGTGGTTTGGCTGAAAAAATGGTAAAAGTTTTCTTTGGTACCAGCAAGAAGAGATGTTGGTTGGAGCAGGGAGTGGAAGTGGAGAATTTGGTGAAAAAATGGGAAACCTCTTCTCTGGTATCAGCAAAGAAAATCTGGTTGGGAGGAGGGATGTGGAAATAGGAAATGTTGGTGTTGTTTGGAGTAAAAAATGATAAAGGTTCTTTTGGTGCCTGTAAACCATCTGGGATTGGAGAAGGGATGTGTGGACTGGAGGTGTTTTGTTGTTGGTGTCGTGGAGCGTGGCTCAGGTTCTGTCTCTGCTCCTCTGGGGGTTTCAGAAATTCCCCCAGTATCTGAATGCACTCCTGATTTTGGGGAAGTTCAATCCCAGCTGAGGCTGACAGAGCCCTCCAACAGGAGAAAATGGGATTTTTAAAGCAAAAAAAAAAATCATAAAAGCTTCTTTTTATGGTGGGTTTTGATCACGTTAGGTGTAATTTTTTAAGAACGCCAGGAAAAATGGATTTTCTTTCACCTGGACAGGAGCAGAGAGCAAGAGTGTTTGCAAATAGGCAGGGAATTTTGGGAAGAAAAGAGTTTTCCTGGCGGGGAGAGAAAAACATTGGAATGGGAGCAGATTGTGTTGTGCCCTAAAAACTTCCCCAGTTTCGGGCAGTGGGGAGGACTCAAGTGATAATTGTCAATCAGGAGCTTTTCCGCATTTGATATTTAATGATTGTTCATTGCCATTTTAGGATTTCATTGTCAGTTTTTTGCAGATGCAAAGACTCACGCATTTTGAGTGTAGTGTGACTTTTGTCTACAATTCTTGTTCACTTGCTGGTCTGTGAACTGAAATAAATAAATCATTTCTAATGTTAATTCTTCTTATATTCTGATTATATTTATTATTTTAAAATAAGTGATATTATGTATATCGGTAGAGTTTTAAAATATTTATGCATTTAATCGCAAACTTTAATATCGGCACTAAAGAAGAATTTTTATTATTAAATCACATCTGGAATATTTTCCACACAGGAGCTTTATTTAACCAGCCTGACCTTACATGCCTCTTACTCCTCAGTGAGTTTTTATTGCTCCAATTATAAGAAAAGTATACTACCTGTAGGTTCTCAGCTTAAAAGTGTGTAATCCTCTCAATCCTCCCAGCAAGTATTTAGGCTATATCTGTTCTTTAACACCTGTTTATTTTTATTTTTGAAGGGTTCTGGATGATTGTCTGTCTGGAGAGCAATCAGTGCAAAGGGGAGTGCGCCAGGGGTAAATACTGAAAACATTGGAGTTTTATCTTTCCAAAATGGAGCAGGCTCCTGCTGCTCTTCTTTTAATTTTTATTATATTTTTCCTACTGTTTTCCTTTGAGATGAAAAGAAATTATAAATTTTTTAAATTAGTATTTTTTCATTTGAATGGAGGGGATGGAAGATCTGAAGTGAGGGGTGACAGGAGCAGATTTTGTGGATGGGGCCTTTCATTTTATAATTTTTTTTTTATTTCTCCCTTTTTAGAGCTTTTGGGCTCCATTCTGCCTGTATGATAATTCAAAGGAAATACTGATTTATGGTCCTTCAAGTCCTATTATAATGCCTTTTCTTTTTCACAACTTGTGTTTTCCAACTCTCCAAAACAAATTTTGTTATTTCCTGAACCTGCGTTGTTTCTCCTGCCCAGCGCTTTTGAACGCCAGCCTGAGCTGCAGAGCCTTTTGCCATGGAGGTTTTGTCACTTTATTTGTGTTTTGTGTGCCATCTCTGCACGTCACCCACTTGGAGCTGTGTGTGAACTTCAATGCTCCATCAGGGCAGGCCCACAGCAAGCGAGTGCCATATGTGCAGGAGCCTGCCTGGAGAAATCCTTGATTTTTGTTCTGCCTCCCAACAGTCTGCTCTGCGCTTCCCTGCGGTGTCTCAGTCTCCTGTCATTTACAGCTGCTGAGCCATTTCCCCCTCGCACTTTACTGCCAGCTCAAATATGTTAGTGGATCATTGGATGCTTTTTAAAGGGTTTTTTTTTGCTTTCCCCCTGGATTTGCTCTGCCTGAAGAGTTGTAGTTCTCCATGGATGCCCAGGTGGGGAGAATTGTTTCCAAATCCCAGCTTTTTTGTGGGTTTTTGTTTTTGTGTCCCAGCCTGCTCGGATGGAGAATGCCGATTGTCCTCTTGCTCTGCAAGCCCCGTGCCAACATCTGGCCCTGCAGCATCCTCCCATCCCATCCCTGCCCTGCATCCCCTGCTCACTGGCTCGCTGCAGCGGTTTGGCAATTGTTTGCTGCCTCAGGGTTTATCTCCGATCTGGCGCTCTCTGCTGGAGCGATTCTTTCTGAGGCTTTCTCTCCGCCGTTTTAAATGGTGCTAAAACATTCCAGCCAGGACCAGGGGGATTTTATTAGTTTTTGGTTGTTGCTGAAAATCAGATCTGGGTGCTCTGGGCAAAAGGAGGGAGCCTGGAAAATTATGGCTGGATCCATTTTTGGGATTGGTAACCGGACTCTGCTCAGGTTATCAGGGCAGAATTTTCTCTGGTTTTATCTCTTTGGCCTGACATTAATTTAGATTAATTTTTTATTTTTTCTCCGTGCACCTCTCATCCAATATTTTCAACTCCTTCTGTTTGTTCCAGCCATCAAGGAATTGTCTGCATCTGGGAACTGAGTTACTTTCTGACATCACTTCAAAGGGATAAATGGGAATATTTTTCTGAAGTATTTTGCAGAATTTGTCCTTTTTTTTCCTGTTTTTTTTTCCGCCCAATGGTCCAGCTCAGTCTGTTCCTCTCCCCAAGACTCTTGTATCCATAAATTTCATCCCCTCTTCTACTTTCCCTCATGATCCCCTTGTGGATGTGTGCTGTGCTCCAGTAGCTCTCTTCAGATTGTTAAACTCAGTTGTTGAGGTTTTTTATGTTTTAAGCTCTCTGCATTGCTTTGGTTTTTTTTTGTTTGTTTTGTTTGTTTTTCCTTGTTCTTCCTGTTGTGCGATTTTCAACTAATTTCTTTGGGGGGTCTTTTTGTTTTTTTTTTTTTCATAATTTACTTATTATTTTTTTCATTAGTTTTTCGCCAGAGGCAAGAATTAAACAAAATCCTTATTTCTCACAGCAATTTGAATTCCTTGGGATTGCTTTTTTTTCCCCCCCAGATTCTTGAGGTTGTTCCT
>NDFG01000114.1:695429-723512 GCA_002167245.1 Sporophila hypoxantha | reverse complement strand
GGGGTCATTTTGATATTTATTTAGCATAATTTGGATATTTTGAATCATTTTGAACCTTCCCTTTAGGTTCTTTGCTTTATGAATTTGACAAGAACTTAAATCAGGTCTGGAATTCTCTCAGATGATGCAAAAATGCTTTGAATTAGGCCGATTTTGGGGGGTGTAAATGKTTTTTTTTCAGTGCAGTTAATTAAGGACAGCCGTGGAGCTGCTCTGGAGCTGTTGTCTTGTATCTGTATAAAAAGGCAGTAATTTTTTTGACAGCCACTGATTGGAAAGTTGCTTGCAGCTCTCTGAAAGCAAGGGCTACACGCTCTGGATCAATAAGTGGCAAATTTCCCATTAAAAAGAATACCTGAACAATGTTCCAAATAGCCACTGGCATCTTAATTTTCCATGGAAACCTCCAGCGCTGGCCTGTGGAGGACAAGTCATTTTCAGACAATTTTTCCAGACTACTTGTTAACAGTTATTGCTGTCCCAAAAGGTTGACAGCTTACATGATTGATATTTCATTTACTTGTCATCACTGGTGAGTAATGGAGAGGCTTTTTCCTCCCTCTCCCTCTCTCCCTCCCCCTCTGGTGTGTTTTTTGGGGGGCAGGAGCCACTCTCAGGTGTGCTTATTCCAGCTGGTTATTCCAGGGAGGGATCAGAAATGTTTCTGTCCTGTGTGGAGGATTCTGCAGGCCGAGGGATTCTCTTGGTGAAGTGGGAATTCCAAAGCTGAAAGCTCATCCCGTGGGCAGGGACAGCTTCCAGCACCCCAGGCTGCTCCAGCCTGGCCTTGGATGATCCAGGGGCAGCCCAAGGCCAGGAATCCCTTCCCAAAATCCATCTCAATCTTCCCTTTCCCACTCTGAAGCCATTCCCTGTGTCCTGTGCCTCCATCCCTTGTCCCCAGTCCCTCTCCAGCTCTCCTGGAGCCCTTTAGGATCTCTGAGCATTCTCTGATCCTTCCCTTCTCCAGGAGAACATTCCCAGCTCTCCTTTAGGGTCTCTGAGCATTCTCTGATCCTTCCTTTCTCCAGGAGAACATTCCCAGCTCTCCTTTAGGATCTCTGAGCATTCCCTGATCCTTCCCTCTCCAGCGAAACTTCCCAGCTCTCCTTTAGGGGCTCTGAGCATTCACTGATCTTCCCTCTTCCAGCGGAACATTCCCAGCTCCGGTTCCCAGCCCAACAGCATCTTGCTGAGGCCTTTCGTCTTCTTGATTGCTCCCCAGCTCCTGTGTGTCCAGCCCTTTTTTGCCCGTTCTGAGGGGTTTGTGTTTAACCAACAAACGTCCCCTGGTATCACTGCAGCAGCTCCTGCTCAGTGTCTCAGGATGTCTGCAGGGAATTTTTGGGCTCTCAGCTTTGGGATCCTCTGTGCTGATCCTTCATCACTGCCCAGAATTCCAGATCCCTTTGGGATTCCCTTGGAGTTTGCAAACTGCCCAGTTTTGGGGTAATTTAGGGGATATTTGGGGTTTATTTGCACCAAGTCTCTGTGGCCATGTTTGGTTTTCCTGGCTCCTGCAGCTGTGGCAGCTGCTGCATTTGCTGTAAATGTTGAATGCTGTCAATGTCTCATTTCTCACCTGCTGGAGCACTGCCAGCTCTCCCTGCTGAGGCAGGAGCAGATCCCTGGGGCCCCACAGCTCCCTTTTTCAAAATTCCTTTTTGTGGGAGCACTGCAGATGGACAGGAACCATCTGAAGGCTGATCTGCACTGTGGCAATTACAGAGAAAACTAAAATACACAGAATGAAACAATCCATAAGTGCTTTTGCCACTCCTGGGTTACTGACTCATCTCTTTTTTGGGTTTTTTTTTGCAGTATTACTCCACTGTGATGGAGCAGCAAGTGAATGGACAATTGATAGAGCCTCTGCAGATCTACCCACGAGGTAATGCTGAGCAAATCCCAGTTATCAGCCCAGGGAACTGGTCTGGAACAGCTCCTGGCACGTTTTGGGGAGGTTTAAATGCACAGAGTGTTGTGTTTACCTCTTAATTTGGAGAGAGGAATTCATTATTGTGGGGAGCGTGGAGAAAAGTGCATTTATTGCATAGAAAGCAGCTAATTTCCTGGAGTAAATTAGACTAACGAGGTTTGCAGAGTACATATTTAAGTACATTTAAAGAACTCGTTGGTGATGGTTCTTCCCAAGCAAAGCAGATGAATAACTGAAGGCTTGGATACTTATGAAAATTGGGCTTTTTAAAGCTGTTTTGRTGTCATTAATCAGCCTGCCAGGCTGGGGAGTGTCCCTGTCACACTGTGGGACGTGTCTGCCACAGCAGCTCCAGCCAGGACATGGTTTTGTCTGAAATTTGGGCATTTAGTGCTTTCCAAATATTAACAAGCACTTCAATAACTCTGCTGAACAGGGAGAGWTGTAATCAATGCTGTGGGCTGAGGCAGGTAAAAAATAGGTCATCTCCAAGCTGGCAGAAATGCACAGGCAGCTCAGGGTTTGTTTTTTTTTTGGGAATGCTCTCTCTGAGCTCCAGGAATGGCTGGAAAAAGCCTCCTGCATTACATAATCCATTCAGGTCTCAGTRGCCAGGCTCTGAATCTCTGCCTCTTCATTGATGGAACTGAGAAGGGTGAAATTCTCCAAGTAAATCTCCCAGCAATAAATTAATTGAAATAATTAAAAATTAAACTCCCCTCACTTAACAGATATTACACAAATAATCATACTGTGAGGCTCCCAATTAAACATCCCACACTTCCATTACTTACAACTCTCTGAAGTTTGAATTGGGCAATTAACAGGAGCCTCCTCAAGCCCTGCTAACGAGCTCTCCAAAGAGGCTGGGGGGGATTCCTGGGGGTTCCCTGCAAAGGGGACAGGAGTTTGAGGGGAATGTGGGGAATTGGGGTTTGTGGGAAATTGGGGTTTGTGGGAAATTGGGATTTATGGCAAATTGGGTTTGTCTGGCTCAGGCTGGCAGGGTCTGGGCGGGAGGGGACCCCCAGGTGTGGGAGCTGTGACTGCTCAGGGCAGGGAGAGGGAGGGGTCTCCTGCCCCTTCCCAGGCATGGATCRTGGAATCCTGGAATGCTTTGGGTGGGAAGGACCTGAAATCCCGTGGATCCCATCCCGTGGGTCCCATTTCATCCCGTTCCATGATCAGGGACACCTTCCCCTGTCCCAGGCTGCTCCAAGCCCTGTCCAGCCTGGCCTTGGGCATTCCCAGGGATCCAGGGGCAGCCCCAGCTGCTCTGGGAATTCCATCCCAATATCCCACCCACCCCTGCCCTATCCCATTGAAACCATTCCCGTGTCCTGTCCCCCCATCCCTTGTCCCCAGTCCCTCCCCAGCTCTCCTGGAGCCCTTTAGGGATCCTGGAAAAGCTCTGAGGATTCCCTGGATCCTCCTCTCGTGGCTCAGGGAAACTGGATGATCCGAGCAGGCTGGAAAATCTTGGAATTTTCCTTTAACTCTTTACATTTCCCTGTRAACACCCAGACCCAGGGAGTGCTGCCAGGAGCTGCTCACACCTCACCCACCCTGGGTTTAAAGCACATTTTGGGATTTAAATTTCTCCCTTTGGCTCATTCCTGGAGAGCCAGCCCTGGGAATTCCTGTTCCTGCTGCTGTCTCCTGGATGATCTCCTCTGGGAATTGTCTCAGTTCTGCCCCAGCTTTGACCCCCCAGCCACCTCCAGATCCTCACCCCTGCCTCAGCTCTGCCTCTGCTGCATTTCCTCCTCCCCACTCCCTCAAATGCTCCAGAGCTCAGGCTGTGTTTCATCTTCCCAAGCCACCTCCTTAAAACCCCATTTTTCCTAGGTTAGAGCTTTCAAACTTCCCCCAAACCACCCCTGAGCTCTGCAGCTCCTCTGAAATATCCAACAAAATCACAAAATCCGCTTTCCTTCTTTTTTTTTTTTTTTTTTTTTTTCTTTCTTGCTCTCTTTCTTTTTTTAATTATTTTTTCCTTCCCTGTCTGCTTGTCCTGCCTCTCTAATGAACATCCCAAATTTTGGCAGCCCTTTTCTGCTGTGCCCTTCTGGCCCTGCCTCTCCACGTTCCCCACTTGAAAGCCCCAGCAGCACCTGCAGCTTTTCTGCCTCTAATTTCCACTTCTTCCCTTTTAAGAGATTCCTTTGCAAATCCTTTGAGTTCTTTTCCTTTCCTGCCTCTGTAGCTTCTGAGGAAGCCTCAGTTCCTGCTCCCAAAAACTCCTGTACTCCATAAAAATCCTGTCAGGAGTGCATTTCCACGTGCCAACYTGTGTTACCTGGGCTGGGCTTTATTTATTCATAATAAAAATATCTTCAAGGGRAAAAAATTGGTATTTTTTCTGTTTTTTAATAGGTTTGTTATTGCWGGTTAGGTAGTAAGAGGCAGAGGGGGATTTTACATTAAAAATAAATATCTCTATGTGGTGTACATATAAAAATGTGTGCACATATATATATCAATATATTTWTATATMTATWTTTCTATATTTATCTATATATCTGTAAATATTAATATATTTTTAGATGGCTATATATTTATATATGTAAAAATTAATAAAATTTTATATATCTACATATATTTTATATATATCTACATTTTTGTATATCTACTTATTTTTAGTATATCTGTGTTTATATATATTTCTATATTTTTATATATCTTTGTATTTTAAACATATATGTAGATATAAATAGAAATATATATGGATATATTTTTATATATGTATATTTTTTATATGTATATTTTTTATATATCTACTTACATTTTTAATATGTATTTATAGATATTTATATCTATTTATTTATTTTTTGCATGTTATTTACAAGCCTATTTGTGGAATGCAAGGTGAACACAGCATCCAAATACATGCTTTAAAAATCATTATTGATTTAATATTTGGTTCAAAATTCAATTATAATCTTTTGGCAAGCCAGAATGGGCTTTATGTATTTTTAATTATAAGATTTTAGGGTTGTTTTTTATAATTGTAATATTTTCCCTCTTCTGGATGCACGTGGTGATTTGGATGTTGTTGGAGGCACGTGGCCCGTGCTTGTTTAACAACCATCACCTGTGTCCTTCTGCCTCATGAATAGTTCTGCTGCACTGCTGTCAGAAACAGGAGGGAGGACAGAAAATCCCATTTCTGCCATCCTCAGCAGTGGAGCCCCTCTGACACGCCTTGCAGGGCACTGGGGCTGGGACACGGAGCTGGGGCTTCCAGCAGCTCATCCCTGGCTGGAGAAATGGAATTGTTCCCTGGAGGCAGCTCAGGAAAAGGTTTCCTCCTCTCTCCTCTCCTCCTCCTCCTCCTGGCAGCAGCTCATCCTCTGACCCAGCCACCACCATCCAGTGCACCTTTGGAGCCCCTTGCCCCCAAAAGTGACACCTTTGGTGGCATTTATTCAGTATTGGCTCTTATTTATTTCAGTATTTTCCCTTTATTTTATTCCAGAATTTACTCACTGCTGTTACCCCTGCCATGGTTTTTTCCCCTGTTTGGTTTCCCCCAGGTTTTTCCTCCATGTTCCCCCATATTTAACCTTTATTTATTCAATATTTACCTTTTATTTTTCAGAATTTACCAGAGAGGCCTCACTTGCTGTTACCTTGCCATGGTTTTCCCCTGTTTGGTTTTCCCAGTGTTTCCCCATATTTACCTTTATTTATTCAATATTTGCCTTTTTGGAGGCTCTGCTGTTGCCTGGTTTGGTTTTTCCAGTTTGGTTTTTCCCGGGTTTTGTTTTTCCCAGGTTCCCCATGTTTTTCTCCATATTTACCTTTTATTTATTGGTATTCACTTTATTTATTCGGTATTTACCAGAGAGACTCATGCTGTTAGCCCTGCCATGGTTTTTTCCCTCTGTTTGGTTTTTTTTTCCCATATTTGTTTTCCCCATGGTTCCCCCAATATTTACCTTTTATTTATTCAATATTTACATTTTGGAGGCTCTCTGCTGTTGCCCCCGCCACGGTTTTTCCCCAGATTTTTTTCCCATGTTTTCTGCCCATTTCTTGCCCATTTCCCCCAAAGTGCCTCTCTCAAATGAACCAGTTCCTGACACAGCAATTCCTAAAAATCCAATATTGGATTGCAAACATCCCTGTGAAATTCCAGAGAAAAAAACACCCAGCATGTGAAAACACACGCCACAAGGCTGCATCTGAATTACAAAAAATCCCCTTGTTTGAGCCAGGGGTTCTCTGGTTGTGCTGTGTTGGAGTAGAAATCAGAATTTTCAAGGGTTCTCTGGGTTGTGCTGTGTTTGGAGTAGAAATCAGAATTTCCAGGGGTTCTCTGGGTTGTGCTGTGTTTTGAGCAGGAATTAGAATTTCCAAGGGTTCTCTGGGTTGTGCTGTGTTTGGAGTAGAAATTAGAATTTCCATGCCACGGTGTCAGGAAGCTCTTAGCATTTATAAATGCTCACTCCTGCAAGTTAAAAATCCTGGGCTGTAATTCCCACTCTGGGTCTCGCCAGGCACTTTTCAATCATTTCTCTCTGCTAATTTTGGTGTCACCCTCATTTCTTTTGAAAAGATTCATTTTGAGCAAATTTGTAAATGGCCCTGATGTGTTCTACAATTTAGTCAATTACTGTTTCAGCCTGCAAACCTCCTGGGAAACGGAACATACATGGCCTCAAGGTACGAATTTCAATAATTGTTTCAGGAAAGTTAGATGGATTTGTAATGCTGTGTTCCACTTATTGAAATGTCAAATAAAACTGCACTTTCTTGAGCTCTGACAAGCAGATTTTTTTTTTTAATTCTGATTTTTTTTTCCTTTGGCGAGGGTGGGAGAAGGATTCATCTGCAAAATGTTGGCTGTGATATCTATATTTATGTGTGTGGTTTTATTCAAAATGGGTTTGCCTTTTTGTTTTTAACCTCTGCTAATCATGTTCTTAAATTTTAGTAGTTCATTTATCAACTGCTGTCTGCCACTACTTCAAAGCTTTTAAACCCCCACCTCATTCCGTGATTTCAGTCATTTATCCAATTGTGGAAGGCACCACAATGGAATTAGTTTAGATTCTTGATTCCTTATTGCTCCTACAATCACATGGAGGGGACTGCAAGCACGTTGAGTGATTTTTGAGCGTTTAAAATGAGAAYAAACCCTGAATTTCTCCCCCTTCCCAGCGCATCCTTTGCGCGCCGCAGCCCCGGCACGGCGCAGCCCGCTAACCCACATCCATCCCTCAGCCAGCAGCATGCCTAGCAACCAGCTCATTAACCTCCCCAGCCAGATGAGGCATCCGTGGCAAATTACAGGTTAATTAGCAGGGTGTCCCGCGAGCAGGGCTGTGCTCAGGCTCCTCTCCCTGCCTCTCCTGCAGGTGAACACGCGGGCGGGGGCCGGCAGCGGCGCCTCCGAGGCCCTGCCCAGCAACAGGTAAGGACCTGCTCCTCCCTCCTGCCCTTCTGCCCCCCTTGATTCCCGTTTTTTGGGACCCAGAGCAGAGCCCCACACCCTGTTGGTTCTGGGAATGCTGGGCTTGGGGGGGTTTCTGGTGGGATTCCCGTGGGTGATGGGTTGGGGCTGATGGGGGATGCTCCCCGTGGGTTTGTGCTGGGAAGTAGGGGTGCTGGGGGAAATGGGGTTTGGGGGTGTCTCAGGAGACATGGGGGATGTATTGAGGAGAAATGGGGTTTGGGAGGTGTTGACGCGAGAAAACTGGCGGGTTGGGGGGTGTTTCAGGAGAAATGGGGTTTGGGGTGTTTCCAGCGAGAGATGGGGTTTGGAGGTGTTGAGAAGAAATGGGGGTTTTGGGGGTGTCTCAGGAGCAAAATCAGGGTTTGGGGGTGTTCAGGAGAAATGGGCGGGTTTGCTGATGAGAAATTAGGGTTTGAGGGTGTTTTTCGAGGAGGAAATTCGGTTTGCTTGGCTCGGAGAAATAAGGATTTTATGGGTATTTCAGGGAGAAATTAGGGTTTGCTGCTGGAGAAATCAGGGTTTGCTGGGTGTTTACAGGAAGAAATCAAGGGTTTGCTATTGCAAAATGATGGGATTGGTGGGAATCTGGAAGAATTGGTTTGATGGGTGTTCAGGAAGAAATCAGGGGTCTGCTGCTGGAGAAATGGAGATCTGAGAATTTCAGAAAAATTCGGTGCTGGGCATTTCAGGAGAAATTAGGGTTGCTGGTGGAGAAATCAGGGTTTGATTGGGTGTTTCAGTGAGAAATGGGTTTGTTTCCTGGGAGAAATTTCAGGTTTGATGGTGTTTTCAGAAGAAATCAGGGTTTTTGCTGCTGAGAAATGGGGGATTGCGTGAGGATTTTGCTGGATGTTTCACAGGGAAGAAATTAGGTTTGAAATGAGTGTTTAAGAGGAAATTTGCTGCTGGAGAAATCAGGGGTTGCTGGTGGAGAATGAGGGATTGGTGAATTTCCTGGAAGAAATTAGGGTTTGATAGTGTTTCAAGAGAAATTAGGTTTTGCTGCTGGGAGAAATAGGGATTGTGGGAATTCCTGTAAGAAATTGGGTTTGATGGGTGTTTCAAGAGAAATTACGGGTTTGCTGCTGAGAAAATAAGATTTTGGTGGGTTTTTCCAGAAAATGATGTTTGCTCGGATGTTTCACGAAAAAATAAAGGGTTTGCTGGCATTCATGGACAAAATTGGAGTCTATCCCCTGTATCTTGCTTTTTACATTCCAGCCCTAATTTGAAGACTGATATTAAGGTCTTAAAATGCAAGAGAACTCATTCTCTGGGTTTTTTTTCTATTTGTTTTTCAAATGCTGGAGGATAAACTCCTTTTTATTACAGGAATTGTTACAGGAAGTCATAATACTGGTGGTAAAATCCTACAAAAAAACCTTTTTGTATCCTTAAAAAGAAATAAGGAGGGTCTGGCTCCATCTTCTTCTACAAGAGCGTATCTGAGCCATGGGAATAGAATTATCTGGAGGCTYCTTTCAACCTAAATTATTCTATTATTCTAATAAGCACACAATATTCCATTTATCTGTGCATCAGCATCCTGCTCCCTTTTCTCCCTGGGAAAAAGGAAGGGAAAAGGGAAGTTGTGAAGAATAAAAAGGTGAATTACTACAGATTAATGGGATCAGATTTGTGGTGTTTTGGGCACGTTTGGAGGGTGAATTTTGGGGGCCTGTCCTGAGGCTGGGCCAGTCCCACAAATCCCATTTTCACTGTGGGAGATCCCAGCATCATCCAGCAGCAGGACTGGGGTTTTTCCCCACTGGAAACCCCATCCAAAACCAGTCATCCCAGTTTGCTGCTCCCTTTGGTGGCTCTGTAATTGTGGAGATTTTAAAAAATCCCACCCTGGCAAAGTTTGCCCCATCCCTGGGGGAACATTCAATCCCATCCCAAAACTCTTCAACGGAAAGAGAATAAATCAGAATATCTGTGTGCTCTGCAGTCCCCCCAGGCTGAGCTAAATAAAGCTGATTTTTCTGTCACTGCTGCTGCTTCCTTTCAGTACCTCCTGTACTTTGAGCTTGTTCTTCAAGTGCATTGAAAATGAAGCTTCTAGAAGATTCTTGTCACCTTATCTGGTGGTTAATTGCCATTCCTTTTCCAAAACCCTCTGCACCAGGAGTTTTGTTTTTGAAGTAATTGAAAGTCTCTCTTTGTTTCATGTTCACAAATTGTTAGTCATGAAAGATGACAAGATCAACTTATGTTTCCTTGGAAAACTTAATTTTTCTTTAAAGCAGTCGTGGGAACAAGAGGCCTATTAAAGAACAAAGCCACCAAATATGAAATCTGTGTTTTCACTGTTCCTGTTAATAATGATCTGTGATCAAGACACGTGCACAGCCCTTTCAAGAATATATTATTTTGTACTTTTTTCTTTTTTTTTTTTTTTTTAACTTCAGTAATAAGAGCAGAATGTCCCTTTGAGATGAAGTTTTGCAGACGTTGCTGCCCTGGCAGTTTGTTGTGTTGAAGCTCCAAGGAGCAGAGTTTGTCAGGAAAGGAGGGGAAAAACCAGGATTTTGTGGGTTTTTGGGGGAGTTTGAGTTGTGAGATTTTGGAGGAGTTTGAGGGCATTAAAGGTTTCACCCTTTCACTCASCAAGCTGAGAGGTGAGGCTTGGTGGAGTTCTCGTGGAGGAAATGACAGTGAGGTTTGTTGTGTTRGTTTTGGGATGGATTCTCYTACAAAAGCAAAGGGATTAAATTAATAGGAGTTTTGTTGTATTTGTTTGGGAGTGAATTCTCTTGGAAAAGCCAAGGGAAGAAATTCAAGTGAGTTTTGCTGTGTTGGTTTTGGGATGGATTCTCCTGCAAAAACAAAGGGAAGAAATTAATGTGAGTTTTGTTTTGTTGGTTTGGGGGGGGTGAATTCTCCTGCAAAAGCAAAGGGAAGAAATTAAAATTAGTTTTGTTTTGTTGATTTGGGGGGGTGAATTCTCCTGGAAAAGGCAAGGGATTCAGCAGCTGCCCTGGGATGTGTGCCCATGGAAAACTGGGCTCCCTTTGGGGATTCGGGCATGGCCTGAGGTCCCAAATCTGGAATTCTGCCCCAGGCTGGGTCCCTGGAGAGGGAGGTGACATCCCTGGAGCTGAGATCCACAGCAATTCCYGCAATCCTGCCTTGGGGAGCTCAGAAACCAGATTAGCACAGGAAAACTGGGAGTGAGCCACATTTTCCTGGGGTTTTTTGAAACCCCTGGCACGTGAGAGCTGGGGTTAAACGCCCAAATTTATTTTAAATTTCCCTCTCAGAGCTGGTGAGCAATAGCTTGTGTCCCAGCAGGTTGTGCAGTCAGGTGTCTAAACCAGCTGAAAGGTGGAAAATACATTGATTTTTTTATTATTTTTTGAACTGTTCATTGCTTGTTCGTTGCTGCTGCCTGCAGTGCTGGCTGCTCTCACCACACCTTCCCCTTCAAGTTTAATCTCAGAATATGGGACCACAAACTCCCCTTTGTGTTGCTCACTCTGTCTGACTGAGTGAAATGTTAAAAATAATTGCTTTAATTTGTTTTTTTTTCTTTTCCAGCTTGAAGAAGTCCTCTGCAGAGCTGAAGAAGATCCTTGCCAATGGCCAGGTGGGTGCTTTGGCTGGGGCACACCCACAGCTCGTGCAGCTGAAATGGGATTTTTCAAACCCAAAATTGGGGGCCATGAGAGCGTTCAGGGTCTTGATTTACTTTTATTGACTCAGAAATTTSCTCCCCACTTCTCAAAATCTGCTTTAGCTGCAGATGGATGGAGGCCCCTCAGTCAGTTTTGGGTAACTGAGTGAACTGCTCACTTGTCAGCCTCACCTCAGAGAWGGAAAKGGGATTCAATATTTGGTTTWTTGTGTAGAATAGTTATTTTTTTATTTACTTAGTGTATTGTTAGAACCCTGGTTAGTGGGAATTTTGGACTTTCTGCACTGACAAACAGTGACCCCCAAGAKRACCCTGCATTGCACCTGAGTGTGTGGAGAAAGCTTCCAMAATTRAWTGRTAAAATTAAGATTATAGGTGTGTGGTTTGGTTAAAAGGGTGCAATAAAGAATCCACAGTTTTTATTTACAGGAATATTAGAAGGTACTGTGCATGAATTGATTAACAATCTACTGAAATTAATTTTATTGGCCCATGTGTGTGTTTATTAAATGTCTCTGTTTCTAGGTAGTTTACATATTTCCTTTACAGATTCTTACGGGATAGAATTCTCATTTTTGCAGGTGTAGCCTGGTTTTTTCACAAGAATAGGTTGTTATGTAAACTGRTTTTCACTCTTGGAGTTCATTTCTCATGGGAGCTCCACAGGCTAGCTGTTAGTTTAGTTGGAATAGCAATAAAGCYTGATTTTACMGTTTACTGTAAAATAAATTTTATTTTATAAGGTTTTATTTATATGCAACAAATGACCTTGGTGGGGTTTAGGGCAGGAGATAGTGAAATATTTGTCAGGTTCTTGCAAGGAACCACTCTGGAATCACTTCAGGGCTGTGGTTTTGGGCTGGGAGGGATCTCAGAGCCCAAACTGAAAATCCTCTTCCCCTGCCCCAGGGAGCTCCAGGCCCCGTCCTTGGGCACTCCCAGGGATGGGGAATCCAGAATTCTCAAGCAGCCACATAAATATATTTGAATATATACATATATTTTAATATAAATAATTATAAACTATTAAAAAGTTATCTGTATTTATTATATATTCATATAAATAAATATAAAAATTAAAAATTATAAATATATAAAAATATAATAATATAAAAATATATTTTTATATATTTTAATATATAAATATATTTTATACACATGAATAAAAATATAAAAATAAAATAAAAGTATAAAATATATTTATTTTATATTTATATTTATAAAACCAAATATAAAATATATTAAAACAATACATCTTATATATATTTAATATATTATATGAATATGTTTATTCAAAATAAATATATATTAATATATAAATGTATTTTATAAATAGAATTACAAAACTAAAATAAATATATAAAATATATTTATTTTAAATTTTTTATATATTTATAAAGCCAAATAAATATATTTTAATATACAAATATGTTTTTGCCAGGTTTTGGCAGCCTTGGAGTGAGGCACCTGTCCATGGAGCTGCCTATTAGGCTCTATTGACTGAGACATCTGTGTCACTGCAAATAAAAGACTCTTATTGATTTTCTTAACTGCTCTTCACTTCCCCTCTGCCTTGGCAGCCTGAAATCTTCATTATCTCAGATGCCTATTCAGTGTCACACAATGACCTCCCCAGGCCTCGCTGGCATTTCATGAATCAGGGGCTGGGCCTGGCAGCAGSATCAAGGTTCAGCTTGGTGCTGGCCTTCAGCCTCACCTGGGGGATTTTGAGGGGGAAAAAATGAGATTTTTTTTTCCCCCTCCAAAAATGAGATTTTTTTTCCCCCCTCCAAAAATGAGGTTTTTCCCCTCCAAAATGTGAGCCCAGTGCTGCTGAGTCCCTGGGTACAGCTGGAAATGGGGATTTTAGGCTGAGTTCAGTGTTCTCAAATTCCTGATATTTTTAAAAAATATTTTTATATTAGTTATTATTATATTCCTGAATTTTTAATTTTTTTTTTTAATATTTCAGAATTCCCAGGTAAATAATGTATTTCCYTTGGTGGCTTGAGATTCTGGGAGTAGCATCAGCAGGTGGCTGAACTTGTAAATCAGGGTGGTGCTTACTCTGATATTACTGATTTATTTTAAAGTGATTTATTTTAGAGTAAAACCCCAGAATGGGAGTAAAATCTCACTGTGGTTGGCTGAAATTTGGCATTTTATTTGTTCTGAACTACAGAGAACAAGGGGTTGGTGTGCCCTCGAGAGATTCACAGATTGCTTCCCTGGGGTTTTGAATTTTAAAACCAAACTTCTTCTTGTGATACTAAAAGTGTTACTTAAACTCACTGGAAAAAAACAGAAAAGAAGGATTAAGTGCTGCTTCTCGTGGTATTAAAAATGTTACTTAAACTTACTAAAAAAAAAAAGAAAATAAGGATTAAGTGCCTCTTCTTATGATATGAAAAATGTAAGTTAAAATCACTAAAAAAATTTTAAAATTAGGTACTTCTTATGATATTGGAATTGCTACTTAAAACCCRCTAAAAAGAAAATAAAAATGRAGTATTAAACTTAAACCAAATTTAAAAAAATAAGGATTAATAATCTCTTCTTCTGATATTAAAAATATTACTAAAACCCACTAAAAAGAAAGAAATAATTCAGTTTTAATACTGCTTTTTAGTCAGCCTGATGGGAGTTAATCTGCTTTTTGTTGAGAGSAAATGACATTTCAGTTGAGTTCTGCAGAATTTTGGTCACAGATCCACAACTGGCGATGGGTTCCTGGGTGAAACTTTAACTTTTGTTCATTTTGGGGGGATTAAGTCACACTTAACCATTACTTAAGTCTGGCCTGGGTCATTATTTTTGATTATTTTTTGGCAGTTTCTGCTTTGAGGCATCCCTAATGATATTCCCCCAGTAGTTTCCATTTAGCTTTAATAAGGAATTCATATTAATCATTAAAAGAAGGGGACGTGATTCTTCAAGATAATCAAATATTGACAGGTTAGAAATAGCTTTCTGCCCGGCCTCATTGATAGAGGTGATGTGATATAAATATTTATTTCTTTTCTGTCACTCAGGGTAAATGCCACCAATTGATTCAGCATTGATAGAGTGTCACCAGTTCATAAGGAGCAAGCAGTGCCTGTGCTGCCCCATTAGAGCCTCCCTGAAAAGGGGATTTGCTAAAGCTCCTCACTGGGCTCCTGGGCTCTCAATAATGCACAAAAACCACCCTGGTTTCACCAGGATTCATTGGCCATTTGGCTTTTAATAAGTTACAAAAACTCACCCTAGTTTCATCAGGATTCATTGGGAATTTGGTTATTTTTTTACAAAAAATCCACACTGGTTTCATCAGGATTTATTGGGAATTTGGCTCGTAATAATTCACAAAAACCCACCCTGATTTCACCAGGATTCATTGGGAATTTGGTTATTTTTTTACAAAAAATCCACACTGGTTTCATCAGGATTAGTTGGGAATTTGGCTCGTAATAATTCACAAAAAACCCACCCTGATTTCACCAGGATTTATTGGGAATTTGGTTCTTAATAATTCACAAAAACCCACCCTAATTTCATCAGGATTAATTGGGCATTTAGATTTTAATAATAATTTTTAAAATTTACAAAAAACCCGCCCTGACTTCACCAGGATTAGCTGGGAATTTGGTTGTTAATAATACACAAAACCCACCCTGATTTCATCAGGATTAATTGGGAAGTGGACTATTTATTTACAAAAAACCCGTCCTGATTTTGTCAGGATTAATTGGGGATTTAGCACTTAATAATTTACCAAAAATCCACCCTGATTTCACCAGGATTCATTGGGAATTTNATTTAGCACTTAATAATTTACCAAAAATCCACCCTGATTTCACCAGGATTCATTGGGAATTTGGTTCTTAACAATTCATAAAAAGCCCATCATGATTTCACCAGGATTCATTGGCCAGTTTGGTTATTTATTTACAAAAATCCCACCCTGATTTCACCAGGATTAATTGGCCAGTTATTTATTTACAGAAAGCCCACCCTGATTTCACCAGGATTAATTGGGCATTTGGATTTTAATAATTCACAAAAAACCCACCCTGATTTCATCAGGATTAATTGGGAATATAGCTTTTAATCATTTCCAAAAAACCCACCCTGATTTCACCAGGACTAATTGGGAATTTGGATTTTAATCATTTCCAAAAGAACCATCCTGATTTCACCAGGACTAATTGGGAATTTGGCTATTTATTTCCAAAAAACCTGCCCTGGTTTCACTGGGATTAATTGGGAGTTTGGTATTTATTTCCAAAAAACCCACCCTGGTTTCATCCCCAGCCAGTGGAAGGGAGAGATGCTTTGTTTGCTGCTCCCTGCTTGGTTTTCCMTGAATTCCTGAATTTTCCAGCCCATCCAAGTTGGGGTTGCAGGTTTAACACCTCCCTGCTATAAGGAGAACCTTTTATGATGGAGAATCCGGTTTTCCCAGTGGGATAAATAAATCAGCCCTTGCTTTTGGCACCTTTATTTGAGCCAGTAAATCCCATTTTATCTCCCATCAGCTGCAGCTCCTGCCTCCAGCCCAGCATTCCTGCTTTTCCCTGGAATTCTGGGTGCCTCAGAGGATGGAGCTGCYCCTGTCCCTGTCCTTCAGGGAGTGATGTGGAGAAAAATTCCCTTTTCCCAGTGGGCAGCAAGCAGGAGAGCAGGGGGTGTGCTGGATGTCTCCAGTTCTGCTCAATTCGTTGTTCATGACTTGAGGAACCTCCAAAAAATCTTCTCTTTTCCTCCATCAGGATGCAAAAATACAAATTTATTGTTGGTTTTGTGGGTTCATTGGATTTCCTTCAGAGTGACTGGGAATTGCATGCATCTCCTGCATTTTTGGGAATGCAGGAAGTGTTTGCTCCAAGGCTGGAGGATTCAGGTCCTCCAGCTTGGAAGAGCAAAGCTCCTTAAAATTCCTGAGTCTGCATCCTGAGAGAAATTATTTTTATTTCAGGGATCCACTGTAGATTCTTTGCATATTTWAAATCCCATTAATGAGCAWTTGTTCCTCATGAGGAACAACTTCYCCCCTTYCTGTTTGCATTTCCTGATGAATGCAGTAAGCCAAGGAGCTTTCAGTAATGAAATAAATGTTAATTTTCATCGCAAACCTTGGTGTTGGAATGGGCCCTCCTAAAAAACCTGGCCCAGGTTTAATTACAAATAAATAATAAAATCATCACCTTCTATTTTGAGTTGTTTCAACTCAGGTTTTCCCATCCCTGTGTAGYAATTCCAGTGAGAAACCACAATTTTTTGCTCAGGTAGTGAAAGGAAAARCCATCCATTTTGGATTAATCATTTCTGTCCTTGCAACTTCTTTTAAATCAATAAAATATTTCATTTTCTGGTCATTAGAAATGCTGAGTATTGACTCTTTGGGACATTTGAGCTTGTTATCATCACTTGTGTTAATACACAAAAATGACATTTTTAAGCAGCCAGGCCAAGTCATGTGAAATATTTAACTTGGTGTCCCATAAAATACAAGTAATTACTGAAAATGAGTTAATGTTTCCTAGAAAAATATCTTTTCAAAGCAGGATTTGCTCAAACATTTTCTACTTAAAATGATCAGGCTACGGGGGAATCTTTCTGGGAAAGAAAATTGCTTTTAACCCAGAATTAATTCTGTCCCAAATATTTATTTTAAAGTATAAATGTGCATTGCAAAAATGTCTTTAATGGGATTTTTTAGTTTTTGCCAAATCAGAGTAATTCTACTTCTCCAGGAGAAGGTGGAACTGTAGTTTTACATTCCAGTTGCTTCTCAGGCAATATGTTAAGCTGTTCTAAAATCTGTATAAAATAAGGTGCCAAATTCAGGAATTTGTGCAGTGCTTTTATCAGCTGAGGATCCGAGTTGTCCCAGCGAGCAGAAAAAACTGAGGCCAAGAATTTTCTGTGTTTCAAGGAAAATCACTTGGATTGGGATTCCAGACTGATTTTTCTGTAGATAAAAAATGTCCAAACTGAGCTGTGCCAGAGCTGCCTCTCACTGAGGCTCAGCTGTGAGATTCCAGAATAAATCCCAAACTTTTCCTGCTGCTAGGGTTGTTCCCATTCACCTCCAACTTTGGCTCTGCTGATGTGCTGCTCTGGAGCCCCTTTTCCTCTCAGCAGCAGTGCCCTGACCCTCTTGAGCTATATTATATCATTCCATTTTGACACCTTTTATCAAACTTTAATGAAATGACCCAGGCAAACAAATTGTCATTAAACTTTCCATCACTTTGTCCCTTGGTATCGTCTTTTATAAATTGGACAGCAAATGTTGTATTGATCTTCTCGTTCTTGCAGCTGAACTTGAAATGACCCAGACTGCTTGTTGTTTATGGCCTGGAGTTGCTTTTCCTTGACATTTCCATCCCCAGCATGACATCTCTTTTGTTTTTCTTTCTTTCTTGTGGAGATGAATGAACAAGACATTCGATACCGAGACATCCTCGGCCACGGCAACGGAGGCACCGTCTACAAGTGAGTGGGGGTTTCACCTCAAACCTGCCCCAAAATTCAAATTTCACGGCGTTTTTACTTTTTACATTTTGGGGTCTAGGCAGGCCCTTGCTGCTCTGCAGGAGAAAAAATCTTAATGTAAACTTTCAAACCGTTCTGGGGCGTTTAATTCTGGTTTTAACGGGGCTTTGAATCTTTTCTGGGAGCCAGTTGAGGGTTCACAAGTGGGATTTGGGATGTCCTGGGTTGGCCTCCAGGATTTGGAATTCCTGCTGGCTCACCTGGGGGTGACAGCAGTGGGATGTGGTGGCACCAGTGCCTTCAGGATCCCTCACCCCCTTTTACTGCTTTCCCTCCCTCCCAGCCTGATCAACTCCCCCAAATTTTGGTGCAGAAGCTCCAGCCCTGCAGCCAGGATTAATTTTAATACTGTAAAAAATTAAAACGGCACAGATAGGACTCTCCTGTTGAGAAAACTCCTGCTTCTGCGTCGTGCAAAGTTTAAACTACAGAATGTAATATCTGGGACTTAATAGTCTGCAGTGGGGTATGAAAAATATTCCTGTGGGAATTAAGAAATCCATACTTTGTCAGAAAGCCCTGAGGGAGTAATAAAGGTTTCCTCCAGAGAGCTGTTTACCATATACAGTAACCCAGCATCCCATTAGGGTTTTGTTTATACCTTAGACATTTTAACTTTGATATTAACATTTTTCCCCCCCCTCACTAAAATGTTTTAAAAGCCATAGTACATTTAGTTTGGTTTCTAATTGGCTGCCAGCATTGCAAAACAGCTCCTGGCACAAGGTTGGATGGAAATGGATTCCCAGAGCCTCCAAGGGGGAAATGCAGCCTTGGGATGGAYTCTTAAAATCAGGTTGGCTCTGGGGGTGGATGGTGCTTCAGAAATGTTTTCTTGGAGAAGGATGTTCCTATGACTTGAGGAAATACTTTCTGATTTTATTGGAGATATGAGAGAGAATGTTGAGCTTTAGAGCTCAGCCTTGTTGGTGTTGGGTGGAGAGGCAGAGAAGGGAAAGGCAGAGAAGGGAATTGGGGTAAAAGCTTGGATGTTCCTGTGTGACACCATCCTGTGTTTTTGAGGGTGTGGAATTGGGATCAAGGCCCTGTGTGACACCATCCTGTGTTTCTGAGGGTGTGCAGCTGGGATGAAGGCCCTGTGTGACACCATCCTGTGTTTCTGAGGGTGTGGAGTTGGGATCAAGGCCCTGTGTGGCACCATCCTGTGTTTCTGAGGGTGTGCAGCTGGGATAAAGGCCCCGTGTGGCACCATCCTGTGTTTCTGAGGGTGTGGAATTGGGATCAAGGCCCTGTGTGGCACCATCCTGTGTTTCTGAGGGTGTGGAGTTGGGATCAAGGCCCTGTGTGGCACCATCCTGTGTTTCTGAGGGTGTGCAGTTGGGATCAAGGCCCTGTGTGACACCATCCTGTGTTTCTGAGGGTGTGCAGCTGGGATCAAGGCCCTGTGTGGCACCATCCTGTGTTTCTGAGGGTGTGGAGTTGGGATCAAGGCTCTGTGTGGCACCATCCTGTGTTTCTGAGGGTGTGGAGTTGGGATNCTGTGTGGCACCATCCTGTGTTTCTGAGGGTGTGCAGCTGGGATCCCCTGCCTGGAGGGGGGCTGTGACAATTCCCTGCCCTCTGGGGAGGGACAGTCTCACCTGGAGAGGCAGGAGCCCCTCCTGTRTCAGGGAAGTGCTTCTGTGGCTCCTGTTCCTTTTTATCCCATTGTTATTTGAAGTCAGCAGCTTTGGGGWCTTTGGGGTTTCTCCAGGACAGGAGTCACTCCAGCCTTTTCCAGGCAATGGGTGTGCTGGTTTGGGTGTGGATATTTCACAGATTATCATGGAATCCTCCAATGGTTTGGGCTGGGAAGGGGGCTCAGTTTATCTCATCCCACCCCTTCCCACTGTCCCAGGGTGCTCCAAACMCCTCCAGCCTGGCCTTGGAYRCTCCAGGGATCCAGGGGCAGCCCCAGCTGCTCTGGGAATTCCAGCCCAGCCAGGAATTCCTTCCCAAAATCCATCTAAATCTCCCCTTTTCCACTCCGAAGCCATTCCCTGTATCCTGTCCCTCCATCCCTTGTCCCCAGCCCCTCTCCAGCTCTCCTTGGAGCCCCTTTAGGCCCTGCCAGGGCTCTGAGGATTCCCTGGATCCTTCCCTTCTCCAGGGGAACATTCCCAGCTCTCCCAGCCTGGCTCCAGAGCAGAGAGGCTCCAGCCCTGTGACAAAACCACCTCAATCCCCCCTTCCCAAAAAGTTCCCAATTCTCCCAGTCTGGCAGAGCATCCCTGCCCCAGCAGGAAACGAGGGGCTCAAACTGGAATCCTCCCAGGGAGCTGCAGTGCCCCAGGCACGGGGAGCAGCCCAGGGATATTTTATTCCAGTAAATCAATGAGCATTTGTCAGGTGCAATGAATTGCAGAGGTTGGGCACTTTCCCTCTCCAGTGTGGGGCTCCTGGCTYGGGGAGGAGAGGCCGTGTGGGGATCGATCTGCAGCTCCACAGCCAGCCTGTCTGCACCCTCCCTTTTATCTTTTTGTTATCCTTACCTTGTATTTTTTATTTCTTTTTAATCCCCCCTCTCTTCCCTGAGCTCTTTATCCTGCCTCATATCCGTTATGGCAGTGAAATATTCCCGGTGTTCCAGGGACRCAGGAGGCTGAGCAAAAACCTCCCAGCCTCTCTTTTTTTCCATGGAAAAACTCTTCTATTGGAATAGTTTATTGAGATTGAGGTATTGATCAGCCCTCCTGCTCCCCCCTGGCTGGAGGTGGGCTGGTTCTCTTTGCAACCCTATGTTTAGTTAGGAAACATGGGATTTTTTTAGTTAGAAAATGGATTTCATTTATTTGGGTCCTTTACAGCTGCGAGTGGTTTATGGCTTGGAGAAGAGGTATCTTAGCTTTATTTTTATGACAGTATAATTATACTTTAGAAATACACTTGATTACTGTGTGGAGCAAAATTGTTCCACTATATTGGCTTGGCCAATATTGCTATACAAACAACTTTTCAGTCAATTGAGCCTGGTGAAAAATCAATACTTTATAGCAATATTTCTAGAGAGAACTTGCTGAATCTAAATGTTTTTCCTGTTCTAAAAAGAAGGGATTTTATAGTTCTTTGACATCTTGTTCTGCCCCTACCTTTTGATCCGCTGTTTGCTTAATTAAGGAACGATAAAAATTCTCGTGTTAGATATGGCAAAACCAGTTAATTAGCTTTGCTTTTTGGTTGCTTGCATGTTCAAAAATATGTGAGAAAATAGAAAACAAGCCCAAAGTGTCTATTGAACATTGCAGCAGAAAGCAGGAATTCTTCCAGTGCTGCTGAGGGGGCAGAGTGTGCCCTGTTTTGGGTAAAGATTGTCAAAAAAAGGGGAAAATCTGCTGTAGCAAAGCTCCTGGGTGTGCTGCTCTCCTGTTTGCCAGGAGCTGTAGGTACTTGTGTCATCTGCTCTGATTGCCATTGCCCATGCAGTATTTAATTCCAATTTTATGCATTTTTTGAAACTCAGCTGCCCATGTGGCCGGACATCTCTGGATTTGCTTAAATTGCCTTTTTTTTTTTTTTTTTTTGGAACAAATCATTCAGTGGTCAGCCCAAAAGGCATTTAAAGGATCTGCTTTGTGCTGCATCTTTGGGCTCCATCGGTGCCTGCAGAGACCTCTCTGAGGAGATCTTTGCTTAGGTGAAGGATTTCCTTTGGAATGTCTGGATGTGCCAGCCAGTTAAATTAAAGCAGCTTCATTAAATTATTTAGACCTCAAATCCTTAATTTTGTATATTTTGAACCTAAATATTACAAAGTACAAGTGTTTATCTCTGGCAAATAATTCCTCTGCCAGGTCTTCCTCRCACAATGTGTCTAAAGCATCTCTATTTCCTTTATACAGGAGCAAAATGAAGGTTTTAKCCTTAYTTTGTGTTTTTTACTTTTTGTTTTTCAAGGAGAAAGGAGAAGTGAGATGTCCTGAACTCTGTTTAGGGCAGGGCACATCCTCCTGGGATTTGTTTTACAGTGAGGTTTTGTAGCTCTGTGGGTTCTGTTGGAGTCTCCAGCAGCAGGAGCATAAAGGAAAAATAACCATAAAGCCCCAATGATGCCCTAATTAATTTGGGAGTTACCAGGATCTGGGAGAGAGGGAAGGAATGGGAACATCAGTTCCCATCTTAGCAAAATGCTGTGAGAGCAGAAGGCTTCACTTGGAAGTTGAGTAATTGGGAGAGAAGTGGCTGTGGCTGATGTCCCACGCTGAAAGATTGGATAGCCTGGAAAGCAGGGAGAAATGAGGGAGCTTAATTTGTCTGAGCCATTTCCTGAGCAATTCTGCAGCGTGGTGGAACATTCCAGCATCTGCCCTTCCCCTCAYGCCTCCCTCAGCCAGCCTTGGGGTGCCCCATCAGCAGAAGAAATGGAACGTGTGGGAGACAGCTGGGGCTGCTCCACAGCCTGGAATCCTTCCTGGGACAAAGCTGGGCATCCTCTGGCACTGCTGGGGCAGCTCTGGAGCAGGTGATGCCTCAGGTTTGGATTTTATATTTTTCACATTCTGTGCTGCTTTAGTGGGTGGGTCTGGGTTCACATGAAGGGATGGTGAGCTCTGTGCACAGAGCAGGGACACAAAACAATTCCTGCTCCAGCTGGGCACCAAGGACAAATGATCCAAATCTCAGCCCAAGAGCACAAACACCGTGGGCTGGAGAGAGAAAAACAAGCAGGGTGGGACTGCAGGGGCTAAAGTTGAAGTTGGACAGCCTCACTGGTGGGTGACTCCCAGGAAAGGTTCTCCCAACCTTTTCCCCCCAGTTCTTGTCCCAGCCTGGTGCTCAGGGAGGGATCACAGGCAGGTTCAGTGACTTSATTGGCATCAAAACACATCTCTGACCCTTGGAAGTCTTCAAATTGCATCTCCCTTAATTCCTGTGGAGGCATTTCCCTTGATCTCCTTTCCTGTGCATTCATTTTCTGCTTCTCTCGTTTGGATTTATTTTTAGTCCCWCTGAAGGTGTTGGGGCAGCCCTGCCTGGCTGAGTTAGAGGTGTCCCCCTGGATTTTGTCTGATTGCAGTGGGGTTTGGAGAAGACTGACCAGTGCCTGCTGGTCACTCACTGCACACTGACCAGTGCCTGCTGGTCACTCACTGCCTGTGACCTCCAGCGGCCCTCGCCCCCCCCATAAAATCTGTTCTGCAACAAAAGTGCATAAAATGAAGATAAAGTACCTCCTTGGAGCCTGACAAAACCATTCCTCTGCAGAATGGGAGCTGCAGTGAAAGTAAATAAATGAATGGACAGCAATCACAGCCTAGTTGATGAAACTGTTTCAATTAAAGCAAGGCATTTACATGGTGTAATTGTCCCTAAATTGCCAATGAGCCCCTTTAGACACAACCAGTGTTCAATTGATTCAGCATTGATTTTGGCTGAAGCTGATAAATTTCTGCTTGTTAGTTAAAGTAATTTTGCAGAAGACTTTGTAGTGCAGTATTGAAGTGTTCATTTAGCTGATGGTTAAAAAGAGGATTATTTACAGAGGTTCTACTGTTGGGCTGAGATGGGACAATTCCCCGGTCACTCTTTTTACTTTTAATTTTTAAGCTTCAGTATCCAATCAAAACGTTATGAAGAATTAAAATGTATCAGCCAGCTGCTATGGCTGTTTAATTAGAAACTGGATGATTCTTTAAATTAAAGTTGTTTTTGTTTGTGGTGGTGTCCATAGCTGGGAAGATGGAGCGAGTGGAAATGGAGTTTTGTGCTGGTAGCAGTGAGTGAGCTGGGGTGAGGCCCAGGGCCTGCCCACCCTCCCAGGAGAACAATTCCTTCCAATATTCAATATCCAGCCCTGCCCTCTGGCAGGGGGAGCCATTCCCTGGGCCCTGTCCCTCCATCCTTGTCCCAGCCCCTCTCCAGCTCTCCTGGAGCCCCTTTAGGTGTTGGAAGGGCTTCCGATGGATTCCCTGTCCTTCCCTTTCCAGTGTGAAACACCCCTCATGTTGCATCTTCAATTCCTGCCACAGAGAAAGGTGATGCAGGTTTTGCTCACACTCTGCTTATATTCTTTCCTAAAACTGTGATGGGTTCACTCAGCTTTCTGCCACCTGGAAATAAACCCACATCAGTCAGAGCTCAGGGCATGCTTCTGACTGCCTCTATGTCCGTTGCACCAATTAAATCAGTCAGAGGGATCCATCCTGTTGGAGTGCTACTGGTGCAGTTTAAATCAGATAAATCCAGATTAAATCCGAGCAGGTGAATCCATCCCTTGCCTGCAGCTGCTCCTGGGTGCAGTTTAATTCAGATTAAATCCAGCAGGTGCAATCCATCCCTGCGCCTGCAGCTGCTCTGGGTGCAGTTTAAATTCAGATTAAAATCACAGCAGGTGGATTCCAATCCCTGTGCCTGGAGCTGCTCTGGGTTCAGTTTACATTCAGATTAAATCCAGCAGGTGAATCCATCCCTGTGCCTGCAGCTTGCTCTGGGTGCAGTTTAAATCCAGCAGGTGAAATTCATTCCCATGTCTGGAGGTGCTCTTGGTGTGCGTGTGGCACTGGGTGGCCTGGTGTAGGTGTTGGTGGCACTGGGTGGCCTGGTGTGGGTGTTGGTGGCACTGGGTGGCCTGGTTGGTGACATGATGTGGGTGCGTGGCACCTGACCTCTGCTCGAGCTCAGTCTCCATTTCAGGTCCTCTCAGGAATGGGTTTTGCCCTGCAGTGGGATGGGCACAGAATATTTCTGGAGCTGCCCCTGAATGYTTGCCTGCAGGAGGGAGGGAGGAGTCCCTGAGTGGGCACAGATGGGAGGAGAGCAGGTCACAGCACAGAGCTCAGGGATCCTCGCTCCCTGTGCTCGGATTCCAGCACTGAGCTGGGTTAAGTGAGACTTTGCTGCTCCTTTCTGCAGCCTCTGCTGCCAGCTGTGCCCTTTCCCCCAAGTTTGAGCATTCAGGCACCACTATTTGCTGTTTGTTTGCCACTTCCCCAGCAAATCATTTTGCAATCGGCACTCGAGCATCTGCGGTGGCATTTCAGAGGAGGGGAGGTTGTGCTGTGAACCAGCACAGCCCCATAAAAGCTCCTTTCTCCAACTGCTGTGCACTTTGGCTTCCCTGATTTAACAGCCACAGAGTCGGGCTAATGTGTTTGCTATTGCAGGAGGCAGCAACTGGCAAAGTGGTTATTTCCTAGGAACAATTTGAATTTCTTTCTTTGGATGGCCGTGGGAGTACGTGACACTGCTGTCACTGCCCTGCCACAGGCAGGGGCAGCACCAGGCCAAAAAAAAAGGGGAAAAAGGAAAAAAAAATGAGCAAATGTTGGTGTGTGGTTTGCTGTGTGGGGCTTGCAGCTGGTGGCTGGGGTGAGTTCCTTTGCCTGGCTCTGGCACAGCTTTGTGCTCCTGGTTGTTCCTCCTCAATGTCCAGTTTGGCTCCTTCTGTGCCCTCACGTCTGGAGGTGCTGCTTGCTGCAGCTTTTCCTGGCCATTTCCGAGCTCAAATGAGTAGCTTCAAGCTTTTATTTCTGTTTGGAAAGCCTCTGCCATGGCCCCAGAGAGCTCTGGGGTGTGGGTGTGGAGAGCTTCCCCTGCAGCTCCTCAGTGCTGAGAGGAAACCCTTGGGAATGGGACAGCATTTCCCAGCCTTTGGAGGGAAATGATGCCTTGCTGTTTTTAACAGATGTGGGTGATGCTTTCATCCCAAGGTGTGAAAGAAACAAGGCAGAGAGAGGAACCAAAATACTCACTTGTGGTTTTACTCTGTGGCCTGGGAAGTTCAGGTGGCAGGAAAGGAGGAGCTGCAGAGCTGCAGCACTGGGCCAGGCCGTGGGAGAGGCAGGGATCTCCATCCTGGGGAGGAATTTCTCCCCAGCTTCCCATCCCTGTGGCAGTGGGAAGCCATTCCCTGGGTGCTGTCCCTCCACCCCTCGTGGCACCAGCCTGAGGTGTCCCTGGGCTGGAGCATCCCTGGCTCCTGCAGCCCCATCTCTGCTGCCTCCCTGGCACTTCATCACTTTGTCATATTCGCTGATGTTGGTGATATTTCTGACTGACTCATTGGCAKAGCAGACAGGTCATGGCTTTCCCTTGAATCCTTCAGGCTTGCCAAGGAATATCTTATTGATTAGAAATTGTTTCCCTGGTTATTGTGGGGGAGGAATAAAGGGATTTATCCTGGTGGYCAGAGGAAGCAGATCCTGTGCTGCTCCAGGCTCCTGCAGTTCCRTCCTTATGACAAAATAAATGTAATGAATTTTGGCTTCTAGGTAGAGATTACATTTATTTTGAGATTTAACACAAGACTAAACTCAGTTTCTAGTTACAAGTTGCTGTGTTTGATGGGAAAAGCTGCTGGAAAAAGCTCAGGGGTCTTTGCAAACTCAGCCCCTGCTTGTGATGTGACCATTGTTGTGTCAATCACACCTGGGCAAGGGGTTTGCAATTAAAAAATTAGGAAAAAATTGAGAATTGGTGTTTTCCTTGAGGTTGCCTGCAGGTTGCAGCCTGTAGTTGGTTCTTTGCTTGCCCTGTAAGGAATTATCCCACAACCACAGCATCCTGCAGCTCCCTCTGGGCTTTAGGGAAAATTCCTCACAGGGAAGAGAGAAAATTGTTGGTTTGAGCAAATGGAAAGAGAGAGAAGTGTTTTGTTTGCCATCTAAGCTATTTATTAGGAATTTATTAGCTGTTAATATGAAGAATCTGATGCATTTTCTCTCAAGTTTGGTTTGTTTTCCTTCTGTGTTGAGTAGAAATTCATCGTATTTAGTGTACAAAGTTTTTAGCATTAAATATTAGCAGTGGTTTATTCCATGAGGAGCCCAGGGCACTGACATTCCTCCTTGGTTTTCTGTACCTCAGGAAGAACAAATCAGGTAACGTGGATTTCATTTCAGAAGTTCCCTTTTTTTCCTTAAAACACAAAGCAGCTGCTTCTGATGCTCCCAGTTGTTAATTTGCTTTGCTGTGCAGCCACAATTCCTGTCTGGGGTTGGGGGGAGATGCTGAGGAGCTGGCAGATCCCCCAGAGCCCCATTCCAGTTTTCCCTGGTATTGATTTTGATTTTCTGGGACACCAGGGATGCTCTCTGCAGCCTTTCACGAGTTTGGCTGAGCTGCAGGGCTTTGTTCAAGCACAGTGCTTGCTCCCACACCACCTCTCTTATTTATTCCCCAAAATAACCCAGATTTTGGCCACAGCACTCCTGAGGGACCAGAGTGGAGGAGACAAAAGTTCTGCTGAAGGACTTGGCTCGTGTGGGGCCCTTCAGGGCTTCAGATGGGGTTTTATAGCCAGGGGTAATGAAATATTTGACAAAACTGTGCCAGCCTTGCCTTGGAGCTGCTGGGATGGGTGCAGGGGCTTGGGATGGTGAGTTCTGGTGGGAATGTGGAGGGAGGGATGGGCATTTGTGTTGCCCAGTGGGGATTTTCCAGGCAGGCAGTGTTGGAGTCTCTGTCCTTGCCTTGGACAGTGCCAGGGCAGGCTCTGTGGCCCTGGGAGAGCTCCCCACCAGGAGATCATCCCTGGCAGTGTGGCAATTGTCCCTGCCCGTGGGAAGGGTGGAATGGGATGGGATTTGAGGTTCCTTCCCACCCAAACTATTCCAGGATTCTGTGCTTGGAGAGGGAGATCCCCCAAAACCCAGCTTGGAGAGGGAGATCCCCCAAAAAACCCAGCTGAGCATCCCCTGCTCCTCCCTGCAGGGCACTGCTCAAACCCACACCTGGTTTTGGGGTTTTTAAAAGTAGAACAGCTGGTTTCAGCTGGTTTTTAGGGATTTTCCTGCCATCCTGGAAGATTTTGAGTGCATTCCCTGAAAGGTTCCCAAGTTGCTGAAGGAACTTCTGGGGTTTTGCTGCTTTTCTCTGCCTGGTTCTACAATGGTGGGTTTGGCTGCTTCACTTCACCAAAATCTGGGAGGGGAGACTTTGAGTGGGAATTTTGGTTTAATCCCCTCACAGACATCCATGGRTTGACTAAAAGTCTGGTTTTCCTCATGCTGTGCTCACTGTCCTGCAGGATTTTTGTGGTTCATCCCTCAGAACCTGCATTAAGGTATTAAATTCAGGATTTTGCAGCGCTGCCTGCAACCAAAATGATCAATTCCACCTTYCAGTCCCACAGAACATCCCAGAAAACCCCTTTTTCCTTGGAAGGGGTAATTACTGCAGCAGCTCCAGCCTAATTTGAAGCGTTGGCTGTTAATTAAAACACCACAGAGGTGTAGGGTTGTCTTTTGGTGTAACCAAAGCTCCCACCCCAGCTCCATTAATCACTTCACASTTATTGTGCTGGGGAAGGCCAGGACAACTGAGATGCTGGATCAGCCTGGAGTAAACAAATTCCTGCCCTCCTGGCATGCCCCAGGCCCAGCCCAGGGCTGCCTGCTCTTTGTGATCCAATTCCCAGCCATAATTAAATGTTCAGTTGGTGCTGTCAGTGCTCTGTAAACCAAACCAGGTACCTGCCCTCTGCTGGAACCTGAGCCCGGCSTGCCACGGATGAATTGGCGTGCATCATGATTAAATCATCACCTCCTCCCTTCCACCCGCTCCCCAACA
>NDFG01000114.1:648247-686949 GCA_002167245.1 Sporophila hypoxantha | reverse complement strand
CCCAGGCCAGGCTGGATGGGTTTGGAGCACCTGGGACCATGGGAGGTGTCCCTGCCATGGCACATCTGGCACTGGATGGGATTTAAGGTCCCTCCCAACCCAAACCCTTCATGATTCTGGTACTCAGAYCTGTGTGACAGGATGGGGTAAATTCAGTGGGATGAGGAAACAAAAGAATTTGCTGGAAGTCTGTGTGGTCACATCCCTTCCTGGCAGCATTGCTTCCCATCAGGACGGAGAAGTGCTTTTAATCACCTTGATTTATTAAATTATTTCTTTAATCAGCTCCTTAAGCCCTTCTGCTCCCTGAGGTGGCTCAGGAGCCCTCTGGGGATCCTTTGTCTCWGAGTGTGTGATTTCCATCCTGGCTGCCCTTACTCTTTCCAGAGGGGACTCCCTTGGTTTTCCAGCCCTCTCTCTTTGGTTGCTCTGTGGGTTTTCCTTGCCAGCYTGGAGGGTTGGGTTGGTTCCTGCCACCCAAATGCAGAGGCAGAACAGATTTTCTGTGTTCTGCTCAAGGAGGATGGAGTTTTTCCCTTGGCACAAGCCAGAGCTGCCACGGGCTGGTCTCTCACCCYTTCCACACCTGAGCAGCCCCAGGGAAGGGTTAATTGGGGTCATTTTTGGGGTGGTGAGGCTGAGCTGTCTGAAGAACCCTCAGATCTCCTGGGTTTGGTCTTGAGGTGTTGCCAGTGGGAGCCTTGAAGCCCCTGGCAGCTCATCCTTGGGGCTCTGCAGCCTTCAGCTGCTGAAAATTCACTGGCCACGATTGAAAACTCAAATTACAGACCAACAGAAAATTCAAAAGTTCAAAAAAACCCATCTTTCCCCACAGCTTGAGCAGAGGGTAACGACCARTGTCTCAGTGGATCTCACCAGGGAGGGAGACACTGCAAAACAATTGCCAAATATAAGGAATACTTTGATAACTTAAGCAGTTTAAAGCATAACAAAGTTATTCTATCATGTGCCATTTAATTAAGTGCTGGCTTTTCACATTCATTATACATCAAGCTGACAATTTAAATCCTTTAATCCAACACAGGCAGCTATTTAGTCTCTGTTCATTGTAATTCACAGCTCTCCTTTCCTCTTAATTTGTGTGGCCTGCCCAGGGTGATGAACATCCCTCTCTGATGCTGTTTCCTCTGAGCAGCTTCAAATCTGCTCATTATGTACCTGGCAGTTCCTGTGCAGTTTGAGTGCTTTTCACCTCAGCTCAGAGGGAGAATCTTTCATCTCCATTCCTCTGGAGCACTGAGTGGGAAGTTGCTCACAGAATCCCCATTTTCCTGATGAGGATGATGAGGATGGTTTGATGATCTGGGATGGGCTTCCAGCGTTCCCTCAGCTGCTCATTCCTTCTCCTTTTCCTGATCTTGGTGTGGGTCTAATCCATCACACCTTGGTTCTATCTCTGCCCCATCCTCCCCTTGCCATTCCACAGGTGTTCTCCTCCACTTTTCATCTCACCCCTAGTGCTGCTGTCCAGCCCCACCTTTKGTGTCTCCATATCTGGATTTTTTCATTCCCCTTGGGGTCATTCTGTCCCTGATCAGTCAGCCTGGCAACCTGACTCCCTGACATGGATATCTCACTTTTCCTGGTTATTTTATTTCCTATTTCCTGCTTGTGAGCCTCACTCCCTGGCATGGATATCTCACTTTTCCTAGTTTTTATTTTCTGCCTGGGAACCTCACTCCCTGACATGGATATTTCACTTTTCCAGGTTATTTTATTTCCTATTTCCTACTTGTGAGCCTGACTCCCTGAGGTGGATATTTCACTTTCCCCAGTTATTTTATTTCCTATTTCCTGCTTGTGAGCCTGAATCCCTGACATGGATATTTCACTTTTCCTGGTTATTTTATTTCCTATTTCCTGTCTGTGAGCTTCACTCCCTGACATGGATATCTCACTTTTCCTGGTTACTTTATTTCCTATTTCCTGCTTGTGAGCCTGACTCCGTGGCATGGATATTTCACTTTTCCTGGTTATTTTATTTCCTATTTCCTGCCTGTGAGCCTGACTCCATGGCATGGATATTTCACTTTTCCTAGTTTTTATTTCCTGCTTGTGAGCCTTCCTCCCTGAGGTGGATATTTTGCTTTTCCTAGTTTTTATTTTCTGCCTGTGAGCCTGACTTCCTGACTTGGATATTTCACTTTTTGTGGTTATTTTATTTCCTATTTCCTGCTTGTGAGCCTGACTCCCTGGCATGGATATCTCACTCCTCCTGGTTATTTTATTTCCTATTTCCTGCTTGTGAGCCTCACTCCCTGACATGGATATCTCACTTTTCCTGGTTACTTTATTTCCTATTTCCTGCCTGTGAGCCTGACTCCCTGACATGGATATCTCACTTTTCCTAGTTTTTATTTCCTGCCTGTGAGCCTGACTCCCTGAGGTGGATATTTCACTTTTCCCAGTTATTTTATTTCCTATTTCCTGCCTGTGAGCCTGACTCCCTGAAGGTGGATATTTCACTTTTCCCAGTTATGTTTATTTTATTTCCTGCCTCCCTTGTTCCCACTGCAGAGCAGGGGCTCACGAGGGAGGTGGAACAAAGGAGCTTCAGAGAAGGGAAGCTTCACCTTTTTGTGCTTGCTCTGGGAGCAGAAGGGCGCTGAGGCTGAACCAGCCTGCAGCTCCTGGGCTCTGCTGCTGATTTTTTGCACAGTGGAGGTGTTGGCGAAGGAGGGCAGCAGGAGCCTTTTGTTTTCCCTGGAATTCTCAGTTGGCTCCTTGGGAGCCTCCCCAGGCTGTTGTCTGAGGGGCATGGGGGCACCTTTGTGCTGAGTCCTTGTAATCCCCTGACACCTGGTGGTTACCCAGTCCTGGCCTTGCTGAAGGAGGAGAGACAGACCAAAGCTTGCAGCTCCATGGCGTGGGATTTTGCAGACAAAACCTGCAGCTTCCATAATTTTTCCCCAGTCTGGTTTTTTCCCATCCCTACAATCATTATTTTTTTATTCTCCCAAGACATGTCCAGTGCTATGAATGTGTGGAAGCTGCTTGATGACATAGTGTGACCTGCACACCTGTTAATTGCAATTTGTGGAGTTTTAAGTGAAGCCATTTCCAGAGGAAAAGGAGCAGCACAGTGCAGGCATTTCCTGCACCCCAGCACTCCTCTGGCTCCAGCTTTTGGATATTCTGGCCTTGGACTCGTTGATCTGGGAGGGCTTTTCCAACCTAAATGGTTCTAAATGGCGCACCACTGGCTTTGTCTTTTTCGTTTTCTGCCCTCTCACCAGGACTTGGGTAGGATATGGGGGGCAGTCCAGAGAGGCTCCCCAGGGGCTGGGGAAGCTAGGGTGCTCACCTGGAGAAGGGAAGGAGATCAGGCGAATGTCAGAGATCCCTAAAGGAGAGGCTGGAATGTTCCCCTGGAGAAGGAAGGATCCAGGAGAGGCTCAAGAGATCCTAAAGGAGAGCTGGGAATGTTTCCCCTGGAGAAGGAAGGATCCAGGAGAGCTCGAGACCCTAAAGAAGAGCTGGAATGTTCCCCTGGAGAAGGAAGGATCAGGGGAGAGCTCAGAGATCCTAAAGGAGAGCTGGGAATGTTCTCCTGGAGAAGGAGATCCAGGGAATGCTCAGACCCTAAAGGAGATCCTAGAAGGAAGATATCCCTGCAGAGATGGGCAAGGGAGCATGGTTGCTCACACCCCTGGGGAATCAGAGAGTAAAAGGAGAGCTGGGGAATGTTCCTCCTGGAGAAGGGAAGGATCCAGGGAAGGCTCATGAGATTCCTAAGGGAGAGCGGGATGTTCTCCTGGGGGGGGAAGGATCCAGGGAGAGCTCAGAGCCCTGCAGGGCCTGAAGGGCCGCAGAGAAGCTGAGAGGGGCTGGGCTAACAGGACAGACACGCAGGAATTTGCTTCCTATGTCAATGTGACATCCTAGGGATCCAGCGGCAGCCCAGCTTGCTCTGGGCACCTGTTGCCAGGGGCTGCCACCCTGCCAGGGAAATTCCATGAATTCCATGTCCTCACCCAGACCTGCTCCCCCTGGCATTTGGGGGGTGGCGGCCATTGACGGGCCTTTTCCTGTCCGTCCTTCCCATTCCTTGGGAATTGTCTCTCTCCATCTCTGGTTCGGTTCCTTCAGGCACTGCAAGGCACGCTTGGGTCACCCTGGAGCTTCTTTCTCTTCTCCAGGCTGGACAATCCCAGTTCTCTCAGGAGATTGGAGGGATCTCTGCCCTCACCCTAACACCCATCCTGTTCCCCTTGTGAGTCACCGAGCAGTGATGAAGGGGGAATCTCCCTCAATCCCTCTCCTTTCCTCCTGTTTTTATTTCCGTGCAGGGCTGGGGTGTTTTCTCAAGGAAAAGCAGATTTTGGGAGCCCCAGAGAGAGGCTGTGGCCGCTGCTGGGGTGGTGCTGCTCCCTCTGAGCTGGGCTGGGGCTCTCAGAGCCTCTGTGCCTTGGCTTGCCTCTTCACACATTTATTTTCCCTCCCTTCTGGAGCAGTGACATTGTGCTCGGTGCTGTTGATTGAAGTTCTCCCTGAAAGGATGTGCACTTGAACTGTCAGCAGAGTGAGAGATTGACAGCAGGTGGAAGCACTTTTTGTGTCAAGGCTTTGTCAAGGCATTGTTGTAAAACCTCCTTTACTGAATACCAATAATTCCTGCTCCAGCTTCAATCAAAAGATTCTCCCCTCCAGTTTTAGAATAATATTTAATGCTTGAGAGTCCTTCCCTAATAGGCAAATGTAAGGGGAGTGAATAACGAGCTGAGTCCATTTGGGGGGCTCCTGTGAGCAGATTTACAGCCCAGGATAAAGGGAAAAACTCCTTTTTTATTCCTTTGTACACCCTGAGAGTCTGAAGGGAGAGTTTGGTTAATTCCATGGCTTCCCTCACTGCTTACCCAGCACATGTTCATAATAAAGATGTTTAGTAACTCACAGCTGTTGAGTTGTTTCCTGAGAAATGTTTCCTTTTTCTTTTAAATGGATGCTTGCTTTAAACAAAATAATTCCCTATGCTTTTAAAGATTTTCAATAGTCTAAATACATTTTTAATAATCAAAGAGTTCACTGTTCTGAAAATCCCTTTGGCCATTGGAGGAGGTTTGAAATGTTGCATCTCCTTGATTTATTTTTGCATTGGTATATTATTATTTATATTTATAGGTGTATTTATGGGTATGTTTATATTTATAATTACATTTATTTGTTTGTTATTTGTTATTAATAATTATTATTTTAATGTTATTGCTGGTGTAATTACGTCAAAATTCTGTAGATAGAATTTCCATTTGCTTTTCATAAGCTATGGAATCATATAAAGATTAAGGTTGGGAAAAAACCCTTTAAAATCATCAAATCCAAGCTTTTTGAAAGGCTTGAGTGAACAAGGCACACCTCTGAGCAAGCAGAATTTGACCAAAGCTTTTGTTAAAGGTAAAAACCCATCTGAAGGCAGGAGATGGTTGGGTTTGGAGTGAGTTTAAGGGAGGAATTATCTCCTGGAACAATTTCTTTGGGATCCACCATCATTATTTGCTTKACAAAAATATTCTGATTCCACCAACATCATTTTTCTTACAGAATAAATCTTAAATTTTGAAAGAGTTTCTAATGCAAGAGGAAGGCAGAAAATGACTGTGCTCTCTGCTTTCACTCTGTATCATTTTTAGCACTTCTGCTTGCTCACTGCAACATAAATAATTTCATTTTGGGCTACTCAGAGCACAAAAAATGAATTATCTTGACTGCAGAACTCACACAACTTTAACATTGTCAGAAATGCTTCCTTGTTATGGAGATCCATGAGGAAAACCTCTTGGAAATGGAGTTAAATTTCACCTCAGAGATGGAGAGTGTTGAAAAGAGCCTGCAGGGATGGGCTGGGGAGCTCAGCACTGGTTGGGATTTTGTGGTTGGGATTTTGTGGTTGGGATTTTGTGCTGGTTGAGTTTTGTGCTGCAGTAACTGGGTTTGGAGTTTGACTTTAGCAGCTTTGGTGGTGAAAGGAGCAAATTTTGAAACCTGCCCAAGTTTAGGAGTTGCATTTACTTTCAGGAGTTGTGTTTTAGGAATTSTATGTGGTTTAGGAATTCTGTTTCCTTTCAGGAATTGTATTTTAGGAATTGTATTTGGTTTTAGGAGCTGTATTTCCTTCCAGGAGTTGTGTTTTAGGATCTGCAATTTCTCTGCTGTGAGATGCAGCAGGATTTGTGTTTTTGTGTTTGGTCCATCATGAGAGGAGAATGAGGGAATTTTCACAGCTCGAGAGGAAAAGTTCCACATTTGCATTGAGTAAATTAAAGAAAGTAAAGGAAAAGGCACAGGGTGCAGCAGATGGAAGAAAGGGAAGGAAGGATGAAGTGGAAGAGGTGATTAAGAGATTTTCTTGGTTTCTGGCCTTTTGCAAGAGGACMAATCATTCCATCCTTTGCCTTCATGGTTTGTAACACCCCAGCAAGGGCAGGTGAATTAAAGATGCACTGAGATGCCTGCAGGGATTCAGTGTGAGCTCAGCTGAGTTCAGCTTACAGCTCCTGGCAAGAAATTSATGTGTGTGTTATTAATTTGTGCATTAATAAAGGACCTGCTGCAGGTTTTTACAGGGCTCACCTGGGAGGGAGGTGGGGTCTCCCCTTTTCCTGCTCCTGCTTCATTCTTACACTTGGCTTCTCTGATCTCCCACCCCAGCTGAAATATGGAACTTTTCCTATCAGGAATCCCTAAATGTGATTTTTTTTTCTTTCTTTTACCTAAAGGTTGTGAAAGGCCTGACCTATTTGTGGAGTCTGAAGATTTTACACAGAGGTGAGTAGCAGATGTTTTCTGTTTTCCAATGAAATTTTAACATCACTTTCTCCAAAGACCAAGCAAACATCTGCTTTGAGTCCAGTGGGGTGATGCAGAATGAATCTCACTCATTAACCTTGCACACTTTCTTGTAAAACATTTTTATTGCTGTTTTATTGCTCTTCCTCCTCCCTTGAAAAGAAAAGGACTGAGAAGAATTAATTTTACAGGGATTTAGAAGCTTAGGGTTGCAAACAGGTGCCCAGTGGAAAAAATCAGCATGGAAATGAGATGTTTGATGGTAGTGGAAACAGAAAATGGGCAATGAATTGYCTTTGGTGCTTCAGCAATCTCATGTGACAGCCCCAAGTGTTGCTGGAGGCTCAGATCTGTGAAATCATGTCCCCTACCATGGTCAGGGACAGGGGAAGGCTTCAAACCTGCTTGGACATAAGTCAGTTTGGGGGTTTTGCTGTTTATTCTCTTTCCTGCAGCTAATTTGGGGTGTTTTTTTAAAAACTTCTCATKTATTCCTTGCTTTTTACTGTTAAATTTTGCTTATAATGTGTCTATTTGGAAAAATTAATTCAGATCCACCAAAACTTCAAAAACAATGTGGGAAATGCTGTTTAAAGAACAGAGAAGCTCATTCCCCCTACACCAAACTTCCAAAACAGATAGAAAAAAAAAAAAAAAAGGAGAAACTCATTCAATTTTTAATGTTTCCAAGGAGTCTGGAGGTAGCTGCTCTGSTCCCTGGTGTTGCTGTGTATTCCCACATCTGTTCCCTCATCCTGGGAGCAGTAACCCAGGTCCCTCSTGAGGAAAGAGCATCTCAGTGGATCTTTAATTCACCTGCCCTTGCTGGGGTGTTAGAAACCATGAGGGCCAAAGGATGGAATGATTGGTCCTCTTGAAAAAAGGCCAGAAACCAAGAAAATCTCTTAATAACCTCTTGCACTTCATCCTCCCTTCCCTTTCTTTCCATTTGCTGCATCCTGTGCCTGCTCCAGGTGATTTCTGCTYGTTTCATCCTGCCATTTTTGGGCTACAGAAAATGGGAATTCCTCTTTCTTCAAAGCAGGGACAGAGGGATGGAATGGCAGGCAGGTGATGTCCTGGAGTGCCAGGTTCAGAATTGTATTATTTTTACCCGTTTTTGGGCTACAGAAAATGTGAATTTCTGTCTCTCCAAAACAGGGACAGAGGGATGGAATGGCAGGCAGGTGATTGTTTCTGCAGGTGATGTCCTTCAGCTGTCTCCTGGTTTTGATGCTCAGAGGTAAAAGGAGGAATTCTGATTTTCCTGCAGCRTCACCCAGGGCAGAGCAGGAGTCAGGAATTTCCAAGGAAGGGCTGCAGCAGTCCCAGGGCAGAGCTGGGGGCTGGAGCAGGGAATTGGAGAGCAGGAAACAAACAATGAGCAAGGCTTCTACTGCAGATCAGACATCTCAGCAAATATTCCAGCTTCACTTCAAAACAAAGCTCACAACTAATGAGGTGATAGCCGTGCATATTAATAAACCCGAGCTGGAGTCATCACACCCACATCAAACATAAACATAAGATTAACACCTCCACCACTTCCTTGGAAGATGTGAGAATGTCCCAATGATAAGTGTGCTCTTTTCCCCAGAGCATAAGAAGTAGAAATGGAAGGGTAATGAGAAATTAACTTAGATTTAAAACAGAATTAGCAATTAAACAAGTCTAATCATGTACAAAGTCAAAGTTTGTCTAAAGACAAACCAGAATCTGTTAAGTTCAAGAATAAGTATAGACCGTGTGCATTTTATCTGCTGTGTTTTGCTTTGTTCACACCTGCTTCTTAAAGGAATTGCAGGAAATCAATGTTACCCACTTGTGTTTAATTGTACTGAGCTGGATTGACTTGGCTCTCTGAGTACTGGGGCTGTTTATATATATTTTACAAATATTTATTTATTTTGTGGTTTGGGCACCTCAGTKCCTGGTTAGGTTTTGAATAGAAATTCTGGAAGTGTTGCTGGTTTGAAAAGAGGGAGCATTGAGGATCTGGAGATGTGCTCTGTGGCAGGAGGAGGTCTGTGCATCACTCAGACCATCTCCTTTTCCCCCAGGACATCAGAAATCCAAGGATATTCCACTCCTCTTTGTTCTGGCTGGGAGGGACAGGCACTGGAGGAGCATTCCCATAATCTCACCATTACTATTGTCATTATTATTAATAATAATGTTATTGCTGTTATTRTTATGTCAAAATGCTGTAGATAGAATTTCCATTTGYTTTTCATAAGCCATGGAATTGTGGAAAGATTAAGGTTGGGAAAAACCCTTTATAAGATCATTAAATCCAAGCTTTTTGAAAGGCTTGASGTGAACAAGGCWCACCTCTGGGCAGGCAGAATTTGACCAAAGCTTTTGTTRAAGGTAAAAACCCATCTGATTGTTTGCTGAGGATTTCAGCAGAGATGTCTAGAGCTGCAGATTTGCATCTTCCYCCCTTTCCTGATTTATCTCTGGGGGATATAATCAGCATTAGGGCCACCCAATGGAGCACAGACACAAACCCAGGGGTGTTTGGGGATTTACCAACCTGGGATTGTGGAAGCTGTCCCTGTACATCGCAGGGGACAGGATGAGCTTTAAGGCCCCTCCCACCCAAGCCATCCCAGGATTCTGGGTTTCCATACATTTATTTATGCCTGTATGTAAAGCTGAGCACACATTCTGTGTTCCATGCATTAATTTTGTGCCTGTATGTAAAGCTGAGCACACATTCTGGGTTTCCATGCATTTATTTGTGCCTGTATGTAAAGCTGAGCACACATTCTGGGTTTCCATGCATTTATTTGTGCCTGTATGTAAGCTGAGCACACATTCTGGGTTTCCATACATTTATTTATGCCTGTATGTAAAGCTAAGCACACATTCTGGGTTTCCATGCATTTATTTATGCCTGTATGTGTAAAGCTGAGCAACACATTCTGGTTTCCATACACTTATTTATGCCTGTATGTAAAGCTGAGCACACATTTTGTGTTTCATACATTTATTTGTGCCTGTATGTAAAGCTGAGCACACATTCTGGGTTTCCATGCATTTATTTATGCCTATATGTAAAGCTGAGCACACATTCTGGTTTCATGCATTTATTTGTGCCTGTATGTAAAGCTGAGCACACATTCTGGTTTCCATGCATTTATTTGTGCCTGTATGTAAAGCTGAGCACACATTCTGGGTTTCCATGCATTTATTTATGCCTGTATGTAAAGCTTGCCCACTCAATGTACCACTTAAGGCTTATTTAAAAAAAAAACTTCATCCTGGCCTCTGCCAAACCACGCTGCTGCCTTCCTTGAACCCGGCCTGTTGCTGTTTGCTGTTTTTAAAAGCCAGCAGAAGTCAAGAGGCAGCTTTTAAAGCATCTCAGGGCTTTGGTTTTTTTTTCCTTTTTTTTCCCTCACACAATCATGAATCTGTTTGCTYTTCAATGCCACCAAGGAGTGAAATGTTTGGTGTTCAAAAAGCTGAACCTCTGATGGTTCTATTTACTGGTGAGTAAGAGCTTGGAGGTCCTGTTTGTTTGCAGAGAGGTGAAACTACTCAGGCAGCTCCATCACCAGGAGAACTTGTTCATCCTCTATAATGATGCTTCATGGAAATCATTTGTATTAAGCAAGCCCTGGTAATGGGAGCATAATGACCCCTTTTGGCTCTTGTTTAAATTCTTTCACTTCTCAACACTAATATTAATCACAAGCAGATGGTGCAGAACATTATTTATGCACACTTGTTTCCCAAACCCAAAAAATATTTAACCCATTAGCTGAAGTGGGTGATGAGAGCAGGAGGCTGATTTGCTGATGGGCTGATTGTCTCCCTGCTCTCAGCAGCAGATATTTTGTGCAGGGCTCTCACTTCCTTTCCTTTCTGAGGAAATGAGCWCAGCCACTGAAAAGCACAGCAAAYATTTGAGTGAATTCCCTGATTTTGTGGTGTTTGGTCCTGCTGGAAGGACAGCTTGGGTTTGCTCCTGCAGGGTTTGTGGGGCTGCCCCTTGCTCTGCAGGGTCCCCAGCCTCCCCTGCCCATCCTYGAGGGGCCAMTKTCCCARYCCTTTMTTCCTTYTAGGATTTTCTCATGTTTTCAGCTCTGTTTGTGGGGGATTTCAGGATCCTTTTTGTTCCAGCTAAAAGCAGAACTGGTCAGACTCAGTTTTCCCCTAGAAGTTGGGAGCAGCTGGACATCCTGGCATAGATATCAGCATTCCCTTGGGCTGGCTCATTCCACCCCAGCCAAGCCCAGCTCCATCTTTTTAGGAAGAAGGTGAGACAGGATTATTCTGCACCTTGTTCAGGATTCAGGAGAGAGCCTCTGCTGTGCTCAGCACGTCTGCTTGGATTTAGCAAAGTCACTCAGCTCCAGAGGAGGCAAAACTCCATCAMAAGTGCAGCACGTGGGTGGAATTCCTAAAGATGGAGATCAGCAAACACCAACTGAGCCTCTGCRTGCCCAGGACTGGGGTTTTTTGGGGGAAAATTACAGGATTTGCAGGAATTACAGTGCCAGCAGTGTTGATACCTCACTTACAAGGTACTGATCCACCTGGGGTCTGTAGGAACTATTGGGTGCTCCCATTTTTGATCTGGATTTTTAGCTCAAATAGAGGCAAGCTTTAATCAGCTTCTTAATTGAGGTTCTGCATTTCTACATCGCAGAGACAAATTAAGGCAGCTCCTGTGGTACCAGCAAACAGCTGCTAAAGCAAGGCAAACCTAATGATAAACAAAATTAGGTTCTTTTCTAGTTGGGTTTCATCCATCTGCCCCCAACCAGTGCTCACTTTGAGGGGAGGCACTGATTCAAGCTGCTGCCTTTAATCCATTYTGACAGAAGAAGGCAGTGATTAGGCAAAGCCAGGCTCTAATCTTCCCATGTTTGAGCCAGGCTGTAACRTGCACGTTCTGCTCCCCCACTGGCATCCCTGGAACTGCAAAGATGTTCAGTGTTTCCTGCACTAGAGCCAGGCTGGATGTTGAGTTTGTTCCCAGTTGATTTTRTTTTACAGCAGTGCACCAACTTCCTGTGGCAGCAGGAGCAGTCTGCATCAGGGTGTTTGCACTGGTACTCTGGTTTTGGAATGGACATTGATGGTTTATTTATGGCATTCCATCTCTTTTTTCAGGCTGATTTTGCAGTTTGGTAAAATCCCTGTGAGTTCAGGATGAATCCCTGTCCAAATGTAGTAATTCCATCTATCCCTATGTAGTTCCATCCTTTTTTCAGGCTGATTTTCCAGTTTGTCAAAATCCCTGTGAGTTGTTTTCCTGTCCATCAGTGCACTTGGTTCCAGATTCCAGATTGGTGTCAGCTGCAGGTTTAATAATGTGGATTTTTAATATTGTATAAAGTCATCTGTATAAATACCATCTCATATCTGTGTGGAGATGATGTATTTTATATTTTTTTTGTATATATGGAATTTTATCTGTGCTGCTGACTTACAAACCACTGCATTTGAAATAGATATTTGTAATATTTCCTATCAAAAGCCACCMTGCCAATGCTCCCTGGCTATTTGTGGTTGTCCTGTGCAAGGCCAGGAGCTGGATTTGGATGTGGCTCCCTTCCAATGGAGGATATTCTSTATAAATGATGTATTTATGATCCAGGATAATGTGGATAATGCAGCTTTTCCCCCAAACAGATGTGAAGCCCTCCAATATGCTGGTGAACACCCGGGGCCAGGTGAAGCTCTGTGACTTTGGGGTCAGCACCCAGGTAAATCYAAATCCCCCCTTTGCATCTCCCCCCATTCCCCTCCTGGTGTCCAGGTCACCTGGCAGCCCCACAGCAATCCCCTCTCTGCTGGGACAGCCCTTTTCATTTTTAATCTCTGGGCGACTTCTCCTCCATCTGAATATGATTGTTCATTGTTTAATGACARTAAAAACTGCTGATATTGTAATTACTACTTACGAATAGCAAACTTCATTGAAATGCAGCTTTGATCTGGGAGCCTTTTGCCCAGACAAAAGGGAGGGCAGAGCAAGAGACGTGTCTGGGGAGCCCAACTGGCCCACAATAAAAATTAATATTGGGAGCAACAATAGTGGTGGGCTTTGACAATGTGCAGCACAAATTTTAATTAATTTCCATTTTGGGCCTCCCTGGAGGACTTCTCTGCTAGTGACCCATGAGCTCGCTGTGCTGTTGATTTGAATTTCAGCACCTTTTCCTCTCAGCCAAACACGAGGCCCAAAGAGAAGGTCAGCCTTGTATTATGGGCTGGCAGGCTCTGTTGTCCTTCCAGTGTTTAAGGGATGAATTGGGGCTTTATTCACATCTGACTGAAAAATGAGTGTGCTCAATCCYGCTTCCTCCTAATTCACTTTTTATATCAGACTGGTTTGGGGTACTAAAACGAGCAGCATCCTGTTTAACACAATTGTTTAAGGTTATCTGCCATAAACTGTAATGCAGTGCTTGCTTAAATTGGAATCCTCATTCCCCAACCCAGGCGAGATTTAATCATTTTTAACGCCTTGGCGGATAAATCCCTTCCCTTTTTTACATAATTTTTAGTTGATTTATAGGGATGATGATTGTAGGTTAAATGAGGAATAATTGCCCATTTTATTTCCACATTATCTTTATATTGTTCTAACAGCCTGTTTTGTCTGATAGCTGGTGAATTCCATAGCCAAGACGTATGTTGGAACAAATGCTTACATGGCGGTAAGTGGAGTGATGCAGGAATAACATTGCAATGGAATTATTTGTCCTCACTCTTGTTCTGTTCAGTGCAAGAGATACCCTAAATCTATCCTCAGATCTCCATCTCTTCCCACCCCCTGTCTTCATTCCATGGGACAACTCTACTCCTTGCTGAGAGGGAGGAGCAATAGTGGAAAAGTGGTTTTTTGAAATACATTTTCTGTTGGTTTTGCTCCTTGTGACAACTGGGAACAAAGAGAGCCAGTTGGGCATTGAGAAAAACCAGTTTTTCATTCACAGCTTGTGGCTCTCTGCAGATCACTGACAGCCCCAAACCATCCAGCTTTTGGGAATGCTGGAGTTTAGGGAAGCATTGTGCAGAGGTTAATGGGCATTCCTAAAAATCCCATGGAAATCTGAACCTAAAAACATTGGGACTGATAACATCAGGGCATTAAAGTGCAAGTTTTTTAGCTCAGAAGGCAGGAAATCATCAGTACTTCCACTTCTCTGTACAAATTTTGGTCAGTCTTTGTTAACACAACCTGTTAACACTTTTGTCTTGTTCCTGTACATTAAAGCCCCTGAATTCCCCTTTTTTTTTTTTGATTTTTTTTTAAAGCACATTGCTAAGGATGCATTTGGAGCAGGGTTTGGGTTCAGAGCTGCCAAGTGCCAGCCTGAGCAAATCAGAATGGATTTTCTGCACAAATTGTTCTGCACAAAATTTCTCTGCAGAAACCAGAGTGGATTTTCTGCACAAATTTCTCTGTACAAATCAAAATGGATTTCCTATCAGATCCATTGGATCCTTTTCAAGTCCCCATTTCAGTTGTGAAAACTCCACTGCCTCAGTTTTTAAAGCACTTTCTGACCTCTTATTTTGGCCATTAAAATCCTTTGAGCAAACTGCTCCTGATATTGCTGAGAAAAGAAGTGCTCTGCTGGTTTAAAATAAAAATATAAACAGCACCAAGTGGTTGGTGCTCATGTTTTTCAAACCTCAGGGAAGGGGAGGGAGAAATCCATGACCTTTAATCGCTTTCAGGTATTTTTTTCTGATTTTCTTGTCAGGGTTCCCATTTATTTGCTAAGTGCTTTTCCACTYGAGCTCATTGTGTGGCTTCTGAAAGGCTCAAGTCACCATCCTAGRAAGACTTGGGCTGTCCTGTGTCATCAGAACACTCAGAAACAGCATAAAATAAATACTTCAGAATAGCAGAAAAGTGGGAGGTTTTTAAATAAAAAAATAGAGATAAAAAAGAGCTGGAACACAGAGATCCAGACAAAGAAACAGCTTCAAATTAATCAACTTTTCCAGCTCAGCTGTTGCTTCAAACTGGTCTTAAGCAGGGCTGAGAATTAAATTGTATTATGCTTTTAGTGCCCAAACCAAGATTACAGTTCTCTTTCCCAGGTGTGCATTAAATAAATTGCTTTTTTTGCCTTTCTGGATGGATGTGATGCCTCCATCTCTTGATTGTGAAACAGAAGTTTAAGCTCAAAATGTGCTCGATCTGATTTTCTGTGTTAAAATCACTTTGCTTCTTGATTGAGTCGTTTGTTTGTCATCAAATTTCCAGGCAAGCCCTCAAAAAATAATGAAGGTCATAAGCTTTGCTTCACCCACTTGGCACACTGGCAGTGAATTTGAAACTCTTGAAAAAATTGAGTTTTTCTTTGGAAAAAAAAGAAGAGGCTTTTTGATTTTTGGGGTCTTTCTTTTGAAAACAAAAAAGGCTTTTTGACTGAGAAATTAAAATTTCCAACCAAAACACATTTTCTTAAAATAATTTCATCAGCCTTTTATATAGAAAAAGAAATTGGATTAAAAAATAATCAGTTCTAGAAATTTTTAAGAGAAAATACCTTGGGCTGTGTATTTAGAGTGATCCAAGTGTTGCAACCCTGATGCATCTGTTATTCCTATTTTCCTCTTCTTTTCTGTACTTTTAAATCCATCTTCTGTTTAAAAAGCTGATTTCTTGGCCCTTTTCTTTTGTGAACACACAGTTCCTCACTGGAACTTGCTGTTTAGAGCTTGAACTTTAAGAATAAACAATTTAATATTGCTCAGTGTGAATGATAAATCTCATTTGGTGGCACGGGAAGGGTCTAAAAAATGGGGTTTGTGTTGGCACCTTGCTTGAGCCAGGTTAGCACATCCCATATCAATCCCATATCACATTATAAAATTACTCTTGGCTGCACATCTGCAGCACATCCCATATCAATCCCATATCACATTATAAAATTACTCTTGGCTGCACATCTGCACCTTTGTGATGGTATTTGTTAGTATAAAAATGTCAGTATAAAAATACATCACTATAAAAATTTATCAGCTTAAAAAAATCACACGATGCTGTTGCAAACATTTCTAAATGTGCTGATCTAGGTTAATTATACTCAATGAATTAAAAAACAATAAAATAAGATTTTGGGGTCATTCACAAGTGAGATTGGTCAGTTTGGTGAAATTGTGGGGATTTTTTGGGGGGTTTTGGAAGGTTGKTTTTAGAGGGAATACGGGCAGCAGCAGTGTGGTTTTTATTTAACATTCACGCTGCGATAAAAGCTCCTGACCTGGGAGTAGCAGCACAGGGTAAACATCCAAAAACACATTGGAGTGGCACTAATTTGGGAGTTTGTTTTCTAACAGAGGTCTCTGGATTATTAAAGAGTGAAAATCCTTTGTAGGTGGCTGGCCCAGACAGGTGCATTAACAGCACAGTGGGGAGAGGAGTCTCAGGGAGCCTTTTATTGTTGCATTTCATGCTGTACTTGACCTTGGAAATGCTTAAATTGTAGCTTTCAAGTAAAAACCAGCAGATATTTTTTACAGCACTCCATTTCATGAAGCATTAAACCTGCTATTAATAGTTTGGAGCAGGGGCTTTTTTTCTTTTTTTTTCCCCTACAGGTCAAAAAGCCCAAAATTAAGAAGTATATAAAATAAAGTTGCCACCGTGTGGTGATTCTTTTGGCTTCAGTAATTTGGCTTTTTAACTGTGGTTATTCCTCAACCTCTGGACTCCACACTGGGAATTTTTTTCCTTGCTGTGGTGCCTGGATTTGGGGAGGGAAGTGGAAAATTGGGTTCTCTCAACTCGACCTTGTGCTTTGCTCACGTGCACGAGCCCTTGGCTTTTCCCTTGGATTAAACAACCCCAACACAAATCCAAGGCCAACCTTGCARGGACCCAGATTTTCCTGAAGAATTCCTGAATTTTCCTGGATTTGCTCCCTGCCAGGGAAGCTTTGAAGCRTCTTGGTGGTTTTTGGTGTCTCCACTTCCCACAGGGCAGCTCCAGTCTCTACTCTGGGGTCGGTGACAGAGCCCAGGGGAGSGCTGGAGCTGGGCCAGGGCAGCTTTAACTGGATTTTAGGATAAGTTTCCTCCCCCAGAGGGTGYTGGGGCACAGCCCAGACTCCCCAGGGAATGGGGGAGCTCCAGAGTGTTTGGCCAACACTCCCAGGGTGGGATTTGGGATGYCTGTGCAGRGCCAGGAGCTGGAATTTGATCTCTCCCAACTCAGAACATTCCAGGATCCTGTGATTTTTTCCCATCCTGTGATTTTTTCCCATGCCTTGCCCTTGGAGCAGGATCCCTGTGTGCCTGCAAGGCTCAGGAGTTGTTGCTCTGCTTTTCTCCACAGCCTGAGAGGATTTCAGGGGAGCAGTACGGGATTCACTCGGATGTTTGGAGCCTGGGCATTTCCTTCATGGAGGTATGCAGAGAGCTCTCACACTAACTCTTACATCAAAAATAGCAGCAAAATATTTCAATTTAACCTTGGTTTATTCCTTAAGTTCCCTGTATATTCATGTGCTTTTACCTGTTGCTAATTTGGGCTGTATTTAGAATGGGTTTGTTCATTTGAGGTCTTAAATAAAACTCCTTGTTGGGGTAGGAGGTAGGGCCTGGTGTGTGGAGGCTTTTTCCTTTTTCCTTTCTTTTTTTGTTTCCCNTTTTTCCCATCCTGTGATTTTTTCCCATGCCTTGCCCTTGGAGCAGGATCCCTGTGTGCCTGCAAGGCTCAGGAGTTGTTGCTCTGCTTTTCTCCACAGCCTGAGAGGATTTCAGGGGAGCAGTACGGGATTCACTCGGATGTTTGGAGCCTGGGCATTTCCTTCATGGAGGTATGCAGAGAGCTCTCACACTAACTCTTACATCAAAAATAGCAGCAAAATATTTCAATTTAACCTTGGTTTATTCCTTAAGTTCCCTGTATATTCATGTGCTTTTACCTGTTGCTAATTTGGGCTGTATTTAGAATGGGTTTGTTCATTTGAGGTCTTAAATAAAACTCCTTGTTGGGGTAGGAGGTAGGGCCTGGTGTGTGGAGGCTTTTTCCTTTTTCCTTTCTTTTTTTGTTTCCCTTCTCTTTCCCTTCTCTTTCCCTTCTCTTTCCCCTGTCTTTCCCCTGTCTTTCCCCTGTCTTTCCCCTGTCTTTCCCCTGTCTTTTTCCTCATTTTAAGGTGAAGCTGGACATACCTTTAAGTGAACTGTAACCAGTGTTTTTAGCACAACGTGAAGTTGAGCAGTCTCAGTGCTGGCCCTCTGCATCTTGGCACATCTCACATTTTGCAGCCCAAAATTGAACTATTTTTACATTTTCACACAACAAATTCCTTGCCAAAATCCTTTTAACCAAAATGTAGCTGGTGAGTGCTGGATCAGTGTGTGCAGATGTGGTAAATCAGTGTCACTGGAGCCAGCCCTGAGTGGCAGGGTGACACAATTTGGTGTGTCCCAGGGGAGGGATGSAGGGAGGGCCCTTCATTTGTTTCAGTGCACATTTGAATGGTTTGTGGTGCTGGAGAGCCCTCCCTCAGGATTTTGGGAGAGATACAGACCAAATACACTCTGTCAATAACTCTAGCCAAAAAAGGGCTGAGGTTGTACTCCAGGAAGGCTTTGTGGGTGATAAAAAGAGTGRTATAAACACAGGACTTTATAAATAAAGCATTTCCCAGTTCCTTTGCTGAATTAAAAGCTGTGCCCCAGCAGCTCAGTGATCCACCACAAGATATTTGGAGTTTATTTTAGGGTTGTTAGTGGCCAACTTGGCTGCTCATCAATTCCACRTGCAGGCTGAATTTTATTGGTAAAACTCCTTTCATTTGCATTYCCTCCTCTGGTTTTACACCTTCCCAGCTTTCCTCTCCCTCACTTCCCAGGGGTTTCTCCTGAACCAGATGTGCAGGATGCAGTTTGGGTCTGGGTGCTTTGTTAATTGGTTTGTCAGCTGCTCCTCMGAGACCTCTCCCACCAGCAGCAGCTTGATTGAAGTGCTCTGAGTGATGTTAAATGATGAAAAACAAGGACAGTGCCTTAGAAATATGCCTCCAAAAAGGTGAAGAAGGTGCTCCAAGAGCCACACAAGGTCACTGTCATTAAAGTAACACCCGATTGACGTGGGGATTGGGAGTGGAGACACTCTTGTTGCTGGTAAAAAGGGAGTTTTGCTGGTGTTTGCTGCAGSATTTAAAATCATCTGCACTCAGTGAAGTGGTGCTCCAACCCCACACCTGGGTGTTAGCAGCACGTTGATTTTAAAGAAATATCAGGTGGGATCGAGGCAGCAAGGGCTGTGCTGGCAGGTGAGGATGTGAAATTGTCAGTAAATCTCCTCATTTTCTTTAATGCTCTTCTGAGCCCTTAAAAGCTCTGGAATTTCTTTGCTGCAAAGCTGTGTGTGATGAGGAGTGGGAGTGTTATTTGGGAGTTGAGGAAACTGCCCCAAAAAAGTTGGGAGGAGAGAGGGAAGAGTCTGGGATGGGAGTCCTGTCTAAGCTTTGAGAAATGGGGAGTGTTTGTGTTTCCTTTGAGGAAAGAGGGGTCTGAGGGTGCTCAGTCATCCCCTCAGAAATAAAAAAATAAATTAARAATTAAGTTAAAATATAATGAAACTAGATATGCAGCTATATAATCATCATTAGTATAGATTATTACTAKAATCATTATTATTATCATCTTTTTTGTTACTTCTTTTCTTTTGAGTTTGCCTTTCTTTCGTCAGGATTTTTCTGAAGGGAATGGAATTTAATCCCTAACCCAGAAAAACTGTTCAGAAGTGTTCCACCACAAATAGTTTGTGTGTTTCCATGAGGTTTCCCYGTGTTTTATTTAAGTGCTCTTGGCTTGACAAAGCAAGTTCAATTTAAACCCGTGCCACTGCTGTCACTACACTGACCASTGTGTCAGCATTTTCATTTCTAAAAGCTGTTTTTCAGGGTTTATAACTCAGCCATAAAACACATCCAGGCTGGGCTGGGGCTGGCTGAGCTCTGGAACCCATTCCCTCTCTCCAAGAGCCGTGTCCTGCAYGGGAGGAGAAATTAAATTGCCCAATATTTCTTGTTACTCTCCAATATGACTCTGSTCCTAGCTGTAATCCACAAGTGAACTTTAAAACATCCAAGGGAGGATAAAATCCGTCTGCCTGGGGTTTAATAGCAGCAGCAAGGCTGGCTTGGGTGGGTCTGGAGCAGCCTGGGGTGGTGGAASGTTCCCTGCCCTTGGGAAATGCACTTTAAGGTCCTTCCCAAGCCACCTCATCCTGGGAGTCTGTGATATTTATCATTTTATCTCCAGACAGAATTGGTGTTACATTTAAATTCAGGCAGTGAAAGCAATTTGCTAATGCCCAAAACCAGGTAAATTTTGGAGGYAGAAGCTCCTGGGCTTGGCTTTTTGCTCCTCCTTCTGTATCACTTCCTGGTCTCTGCTTTCCACTGCCCTCTGTGTTCCAGCTCTCCTTTGAAAATTAGATTTTCTTACAGAGATCAACCCTGTTGTCTCCCCCAGAGAAAAGGAATTTGTGCATCAGTTTTAATAATTGTTCCTATATATTAGTTCTTAATGTAGTTCTTCAATATTAGTTCTTAAAACTCCCAGACGGAGGCTTTTAAGTGTCTGGTGACCAGAGTTTTCAGTAGCTGTGTATTTGCAGGAGCTTTCAAGGGTTCTTAGCAATCCCTTAAGAAACCATCAGGCCTTTTCAGTTGTGCATTCCCAGCCAGAGGAAAATGAGGAATTACCCAACAAATGTGCCTTCCCTMGGTACTTCAGGCACAGCTGAGCACTGTCAGAGTGCTGAGCTCAGACCCTTCATCCCACTCGGGCTGGGGGCACAGAGGGAGCTGCAGAAGAGCTCACTCAGCCCACAGAGAGGAGGAGGAAGGTGCTGCAAGAGGATGCTCCAAGGAAAGCAGCCATGCTTGGAGATGCTTCTCTAAAAGCTCTTCAGTCTCGAGGATGTTTGAGTGCATAAAACTGGAGTCAAGACTCTGTCAAGGAGGGGAGGTTTCARATCTCCTTCTGAGCAGCCTGAGATGTGGGATCAGTTACATCTCAGCAGCCTGGCAGTGAGAGTGGCTCCAGGTGAGGATTGTGAGCCCACCTGAGGGAGGCTCTGCAGGGTTTCACTGCTCTGGGGGTGCTCTCTGATCAGGTCAYCCCTCACCTGAGCCAGGGCTGCACTTGTGGTGCTCAGGGACAGGGTCTGGTGGTGGCARTAGCTGCACTTGATGCTCTTCAAGGTCTTCTCCAGCATAAAGGATTCTGTGGTTGGAGGTGGTGCAGGAAGAATCTGAACCCCAAATCTTGGTGGTACAGCCTAATTTTTGTATAGGTCTGGAAGAAACAGCCTCGAGGTGGGGAAAGGTAACACCTTCCCTTTAGGATTAAGGAAAATGAGGATGCAAAAAAAGCTTTTTGCTGTTGKTGTTATTGCAAGGAGCCTCACCTGGTTGCTGTCAGGTTTTAGGGACCCTAGTGCTGTGATGTTGGTGACTTAGTGACAACTCCACATGCCCAGCCTGCTCAGCAGCCCGAATCCTCCTTATTGAGGAATATTTATGGAGTCTCAGCCATTCCAYGTGGAATGATGCACTTCACAAACTCCTTCTCGGGCAGAAAATTCATTCCCTGGAGCTGTTTGGGGTGATTTGTCCAAGCAGAGCCCATTCCCTGTGATTCCTCTCCCACCTCCATCACGCACCAGGGTGGGGACAGACCATGTCCGGCCTGCTGCTGGTGGGACTGGGAGTGGAGGGAGCAGTGCCTGAGGGTTGGGCCATGAATTAATAATTGCTGTGTGCTGGGGGAGGCCCCTCACACGGGCTGCAGCCGGGGAAGTTGCCTGGCAGAGCGCTATCAATCACTCAGTGACCAGAACTTCCAGTAATTAGTGTATTTTATGGGCCTGTGCTTCAGTGACTCGGAAGCACATATGCTCCACTCCCAGCTAAACTTAGCCAGAGTAATATTCCAGGATGATTTATCCGCCTGCTGCTCTGGGATGTAACCCTATATTAGGTGAAGATTGTGAACTAAGCTGCAATAAAGTGGAAGTTTAGGTACAGTTTGCACGGGTTGAGACCTCGATGGATCATTGTTGCTCAGCAATTGCTCCTAGGCCGCTGTGGGCAGGGAAATAAATAATCCAGTTCTCCACCCAGGCTGAGGGGTGAGGCGACAATTAAGGCATGGCATCAGCTCTGGGTGTTTGGAATGTGGGTTTTATATGTAAGGTTATTTAATGTATAGAACAGAATAGGTTATATATATATTTATGTGTAAGTRAGGSCCTGGCACAGAAGCTGTGGCTGTCCCTGGATCCCTGGAATGTCCCAGGCCAGGTTGGACAGGGCTTRGAGCAGCCTGGGATGGTGGAAGGTGTCCCTGCTCGTGGTAGRGTGGATTAGAGGATCTTYAGAAGGTYCCTTCMRGCCAAACCATTCCAGGATTCTATCRMTCTATSTATTGTTTCCTATTCTTGCTCTGTAGTTGTTTCTACTTTTAAAGAGTCAGAAAATGAGGCCTTTTCCCATGATTTAATGGCCTGTCCTGGCAGGTGAGCCCTCGYTCCAGCAGAGCTGGAGAGGAGCAGAAGCCGAGCTGCGTTTCCACCAGCACAGCCACATTTAACCCATTTCTCCCTTTTTGTACCGAATTTAAACCCAGCAAACAGCCAAGCAGGAAGCCTCTCTGCTGGAGCAAGGAATCAAATTAACCCTCCTGGAGCACTTGTGGAGATTTTGCTCCTGACAATTTCCCTGGAAAGCCCTGGCCCACCTTTGTCCCTTCRGAAAAGGCGCTGCCATTCCCGGTGTCACCTTTGAAGATGCAGCAGTAAAAGGCTGCTAATATCCAGGATTTGTGGCCAGGCAGAAATGTGCAATTTAACCCTGATTGTCTGCAGCCTTGAGCTGGCAGTGCATTTGCTGTAGTTCATATTTAAAAGAAATCAAAGTGAAACTAATTATCTTTAATTAAGGCGAATTAAGCTTTGATTTTTAATATATTTTTTTTTTTTACTCCGAGGCGGAGCTGGAACTCATCTGCTCAAGCCAAGGAATGTCCCAGAGGTTATTAGGGCATTTTTCTGGTGGTGGTAATAACCTTCCCCCCTCCCAGCCCTGGCCACCAACAACAAATCTGTCACTTCATCCGTCTGCGCCGCCGCTCCTGCCCCTCCGCAGGGGTCGCAGATTCCACAAGTTATCAGCTAATGGCCTTATACATTAAAAATTGAAGCTTTCCTCACTCCCAGGCCTTGCAAGGCTTTGTTCTTAAGCCCCAGACACTTTGGAGTGCAGCTGCAAACTATAGGCAGAAGATTAAATTAATTTGTAACTCTTTTTTTTTTTCTCTTTTTTTTTTTTTTTGTCGGGGCCCTGCATTACTAAATCCTGCACATTTAATTGAAACCCTACTTCAAGATGCTTTGTGTTYCTGTTCCTCTTTGTTGTCAGTTTAACCTCAGAAGCACTTTAACTCTGCTAAATTGCTGTTATATCCTTTTGGATTTTTTTTTTTWWAAACCCTCYRCAATAAGAGGACAGCAGAATTGATATTAGGAGGAGAAGAAAAATCTTGGAGTAGTTTTTGAGGTATTTAATATTTATTAGGGTCTGTACCCTGCAGAGTTTCAGGTGATTTGAAGCCCATCTATCTAGGAATGTATAAATTGGTCTTGGAATGGAATTTCACCTGGGGAATTTTGTGTTATCCAGTAGTTAAGTCTGCTTTTGAAAGTTTGAGCGCGACAGAGTGGCGGCTGCTTTTCCAGAAAATGAGGGTTTAACTGCAGTGCACAATCTAAATGCAAAATCCTGGGATGGAAATTTAATTGTGTAAAATGTGCACGAGGTAATTAAGAACAAATTTTAGAACATTTCAGACTATAAAGTCCTCCTTCAGCTCCATCACTGGTGATATTGCCAGCGCTTATTTTCAATTTGCAGTTATGCTGAGAAACATGGAATGTGCCTAAATTAAGAATAAAAGCATCCCCTGCTCTCCAGTGTAACTGTAAATTAAAAAACAACTTGCACAACATCGACAATAATCTAAGTGGGAAACTTTATTGCCTGAGTGTCCTAAAAATATGTTTTGAACTTCCTTCCCTCAGCCACTTTCCAAGCAGGATCCAGACAGAGCTGCTGCTGTCATTTTATTCACAATGTGCAGCAGGCAAGGAAGAAGTGAGCTGGAGGAAGTGATGTGTAAGGGAGAGATTTCTGATTTCCCTTTTCAGTTCTACAATGGCAAATTACATTATTTCAACAAGTGATTTGAATTCTGGGTTCATTAGCTGCACCTTAAGAGTGTTTGAGAGCAGGTTTTAGTTGTTTTCCAGCCCTGCTTCTGGTGCTCAGTCCAGAGGTTCTTCCTGAATCAACACTTAATCATTTGAAATTTTGATTTTTTAAAATCAAAAAATTTTTGGTAGTTTGGTAAAAGACAGTACACACACGCCCACTGCAGCTCTGTTATTCCATAATCTGGGATTATTTCTCAGTTTATCAAGTACTGGTTTGAAATCTGCTGGTGCATCCCACCCATCCATGCCCTGGCCAAGCCTTGGGGGAGGCTCTTTCTCAGGCACAACCTCCCTGAGCTGCTTTAATTGCTCTCCTGAGCTACCTCTGTGTTTGAAAAAGTAATTGGTTTAAAAACTCACACCCCCACACCCCAAAAAACTCCTCCATGGAGCTGCTCCGGGGTGAAATGGGGTGAGAAAGTGTTTTCCTGGCATAATTGTTGGTGATTGATCCCCCTCTTGTTTCTGTGGCCACACCATTCTGCCATTGCAGGTCACTGGGGTTTTGAAAATGAAGATTTTTACAGTTCTTGTGTTGGAAAAGAGCTCAAGATCATCAAATCCAGCCATTGGGAAGGGATCCATGGGGAAATGGGGAGCAGCTCCCTGAATTTCAGGCATTCCCTCCTCAATATCCAGACATAAAACCCTGATCAGTTCCCAAACCCACCTAATTTAAATTGAGATATTGTATTTTTGTSAAAATACCTTAAACGAGTTGCAGATTCCAGAGTTTCATCCTTTAAATGCAGAGAAGTTTTGGACAGCGTGTTAATTTGGTAGGTTTTGGTTTTCCAATCCTGCACTGGGTTTGTTCCTCGTGTTCCTGTGACTTCCTTGTGACAAATGATAATTTGAAAATCCCTTTAGTGAATCTCTCATCTGTTTGTTGTTTGGTTTGTTTATTTTTTTTTTACTCTTACTTTAACTGTGACACTTTTTATAAATCTAAATCTACACCCAGAGGTCACTGGTTGGCTGAACTTAAACCGTTTTACTTAGTAAATTTAATTAAGAAAATACAGTGCAACTCATAAGCAAATGAGTTTTTCCTAGTTTTAAACCAAACCACCCTCTCGAGTGCTGATTGCCTCGCTCGACCCCTGGTGATACAGAAACAGGCAAAATTAAAAAGGACATTAAAGCTTCATTAAATCTGAAACACATTTAGTACAGTGACATATCTGCAGGCTATTTCGGGGAAGATTACAGACTCTTTGCTAAGTTTCTTAATTTATAATACCTTGACAATGTTGCAGGGAGGAAATCTGAGCAGATGGATGCAGTGGTGGTGCAGGGGATGCAGAAGTGGCACRGGAGCTGGCCCTGTGTGTTCCAGCTCTCAGCTTCACTGAGAAATGTTTATTTTTTAACACCCCCTAAAGAACTTGTTGCTGATGCATTTTGGGGTCCTTCAGTGCTCATTTATTCACCCTGTATTTGTGTCTGGCTCTTTTCCCCGTTTTTTCTGCTGCCTTGGAGCCCCTGCTGAGCCTGGGGTGGTCAGTGGGAATGGAAGTGCTTTGTTTGGAGTCATCTTCAAGGCAGGGATTGTTTTTCTTAAATAACATTTGCAGAAAGATGCTCTGTGCACAGCACCATCATTATCTGCTTGTTCTGTCTGGAGTGTTTCACTGTTCTTCAGTGAAAAATCAGAACTTACTCTGTTTCCATTGGGCATTGATGGGTTTATTTCTGTCCCAACAGCTCAGCTCCTCAGGATCTCAGATTTCTGCTTGGWGCAGGAGTGTGGAGCTCCCAAAAGAGGAGAAGGTGGTAAAGGATGGGTTTTAGTAGCCCCACAACAGAAAATGAAGGGTCTTTGTTGAAATSTAGCAGCATTTTCAGGGCCTACCATGAGAGTGACCCAAGTGGCTTTGCTGGGAATGATCAGGGAATTCCAAAATGCTTTGGGTGAAAGGGACCTTCAAGATCATCTGGGCAGGGACACTTCCCACTGTGCCAGGCTGCTCCAAGCCCTTCCAGCCTGGCCTTGGACATTCCAGGGATCCAGGGGCAGCCACAGCTGCTCTGGGCACCTGTGCCAGGGCCTGCCCACCCTCACAGGGAGCAATTCCTTCCCAAGATCCATCTAAATCTCTGCTTTCCCACTCTGAAGCCATTCCCTGTGTCCTGTCCCTCCATGCCTTGTCCCCAGTCCCTCTCCAGCTCTCCTGGAGCCCCTTCAGGCCCTGCAAGGGCTCTGAGCTCTCCCTGGATCCTTCCCCTCTCCAGGGGAACATTCCCAGCTCTCCTTTAGGATCTCTGAGCTCTCCCTGGATCCTTCCCTTCTCCAGGGGAACATTCCCAGCTCTCCTTTAGGATCTCTGAGCTCTCCCTGGATCCTTCCCTTCTCCAGGGGAACATTCCCAGCCTGGCTCCAGCCCTGGAGCAGCTCCAGGGCCTCCCCTGGACAAGAGTTTTGAATTCTCAATATTGTGAAAGCTTCATTTAGCAGTAGCCCCAAAGAAATTGTTTCATCTGTCTCACCCAGAGGCTCTGGGCCCCACTCTGGGTTTGTGGTGTCTCCCCCTGGCAGGAATTTGCTGTTTTTGCTGAGGCTCCCAGGCCAAAGGCTGAACCCTCCTGGGACTGGAGAGTGGGAGAGCCTGCCTAGTACAAAGGATTTCTCTTGGAATGTTTATTAGTTATGGCCAGCAGAATATTTTTAGACAGCATCCATAAAAACGTTGATTTTGGGACTGCACTGTAATGTCTGAATTAACTTGTAAAGCATCAGGGGCAGCAAATGGAGTTGATACCTGGAAAAGTGGATCTGGAGGGAAGATGAGGTTTCTGTGTGGGTGCTGTGGGCTCTCCCCACATCCCACTCAGGTTTGTCACCAGCAGGGACACCGAGCTCAGCTCTGTAACCCAGATTTTACCCTGAGCCAGTTAAGGGAGGACTTTGGGAGTTGAGAGCTGCCTGCTCATCACAGATAATTATCAGCAAAGGGCAGTGCCTTGGCCTCCCTGCTGAGGCTGAACTGGTTTCATTTCCACTCCTGGGGAACCTGGGCATCCATGGTGGCACTGAGGGAGACACAAGGCTGGAGAAACCCAGAAATCCTGGGGAAAATGTGGGGTGAGRGTTGTGAGGGACGCATTCTAAATACAGCTCYTTKTGYCTGCAGARTCCCTTTTTTGCCATTTCAGTTTCTACCATTATGAGAACTTTTCTCTCCTGAAGGAATGTGCCTGAATTTGGGCATCCAAGGGTGGCACTGAGGGAAAKAAAAGGGCTGGAGAAACCCAGAAATCCTGAGGGGTGCTGGTTGTGAGGGGCCCATTCTAAATACAGCTCCTTTTGTCTGTCTTTTTTGCCATTTTCTCGGTTTCTCCTGAGAGTTGAGAATTTTTCTCTCCTGAAGGAAATGTGCCTGAATTTGGGCATCCAAGGGTGGCACTGAGGGAAATCCCCAGAAAAACGAGGGGTGATGGTTGTGAAGGGCCCATTCTAAATACAGCTCTTTGTGCCTGCAGAATCCCTTTTTTGCCATTTCCCCAATTCCTACCATCGTGAGAGTTGAGTACTTTTCTCACTTGAAGGAAATGTGCCCTCCATGCAAATCTCTATAACTAGACAAATATTATTTCCTTTCCCAGCTTGCTCTTGGGAGGTTTCCATATCCTCAGGTAAGATTGTTCATTACTGCTGTTTGCCACTGTGACATTCATTCCTATGTATGAAGGTGCAGAGAGCAATTGTGAACATTTGAGCCACATACAAATAAATCTGTCCTGTTAAATTGAAAAGTGGGAGCTGGAAGGAGTCATTTAGAAGTCTCTATTGATTTTTTTTTTCTTTTGCCCCCCTCTTTTTCTCTTCTCCAAACTCTGTTTCCTTTCCCTGGAGACAATGAAAATTATAATGATGTTAATCTTGTTTATTTTGTTGGGAGATTAAAAAATAATCCAGTCTTTACAACTTTTTTTTTTTTTTTGAAGCAGGAAGGTGTATCTGCTCCTTTCCTTRTAATTTAATTTTTAATTCCAATTTTGAATAATGGTATGATGGTCTAAAGTATCCTCAAAAAGAGAATGTGAATGGAATACTAAAGGGAGCTTCAAATTCTTCCTTTGAAGAGGACCTAATATTAGTATTTGATGTAAATACTGGTATTTTCTAAGTTTTCACCTGAAGCTGCTGGTACAACTCTTTCCATCTCTGGTGGCAGTGGTTGGGTGGATGCTGAGCTCTGCATCACCACGGAATATTTCACTTTTTACACTTAAAAACCCCATCAAGCTCTGAACAAAACAAATCCAGAACTGGCTTTGGCGATTACTTGAAATTCTCCTCTCGAGATGGATGTTAGAATTCACAGGAACAAACTGTTCAGCAGTTCCTCCAATTATTCTTTCCGGGGAGAGGGGGGGGAAAAAGTGAAGTGTCCAGGGACAAAAATGAATTATTTGAATGTGGTTTTTTATGTTTTCATATGTTTTATGAAGACTGTTCTCTGCATCTTGGTCTCTACAGCTCGCAGTGCCTGGAGGCATGTCTGATTTAAAGGTGGTGTTGGTCTGTGCTCTTTAAGCATCTATTAACTTGCTATTATTATGCAAATAACTGTTGTAATACACATACTAATTTATGCATGGTTAGATTATGCAGATGCCTCACAAACATGGTTATTGAATAATAGGCTGGGACTCATTCCCTCTCCCATTTTTAGAAGCTGTTTTAAGCAAATTCTCCTGACACTTTTACAGACTTGGGAAGGTTTTGCCTGGGTGGAAATATTCTGATTTTTCACTTTTTTTTTTTTTTTTTTGTTTCCTCTGCAAAATGTTCACTGGCACCGTTAAGAGAATAGACTTGGAATATTTCATCTGGATTTTAAATGTGTTTTTGGAGGGGAGGATTGGAAAAGAAGCYTGTGTTGAAGAGCCCTCCATGCATGGGGAGCTCTCTGAGGGTCTCCATGGTGGTGTTTAGGTGTTTTATAACCCAAAATCCAAAGTGGTGAAGGGACAATTCAAAATAAACCCGATGGACGTGTCAGAGCACGGGGAAGGAGGTTGGAACGGGCACATTCCATGTGGTTCCAGGCAAAAATGTCTCCCTGAACTGGGAGCAAACCATGATTGCCAAGTTTAAAGATGCTTTTTGCTGTTCTAATTAAAAAGCAGATCGGGTTTGTGAAAGAATATTTGGCAAGGCAGTAGTCCATGAAATTGTATATATTTTTTAATGCAAAACAGTCGAGGAGGTGAAACTTTTAAAATGTGGCTATTAAGCTTTTCAAGCAACTGCTTTTCAGAAGGGATTTTATGTGAATTTATGTATTTTAGGCGTGTGCTGGGCAGGAGAACCCTTAGAAACCTCCTTTGGTTAGGGGGATAATTAATAGGGGGCTTTTAATCTCATTATGTTCCTAGTAAGGACCTGATTCTGCTCATTCCTTGAGTAATTCCTCCTCACTTCAGTGGRGTTATTCAGGGAATGAAGTTAATCYGTGTGTGGTTCCAGATTTGTCCCTAAAAACCTCCAAGTTGCTTCCCTGTGAGAATGGAGAGTGTGGCCATGTGGGTGAGAACACCTGAAATTTCCTACAAATGGATGTTTGTCTCCAGCTGCAAAAAATGTCTTTTTTTTTTTTCTTTTTTCTTTATTTTTGAGACACAGACAAATGGTGTGTGTAAATTCAGTTTAAATGAAGAAGATTTATAGGGGGAAATCACTGCAGTGTGGAAATTCAGGACATCCTGCAATCTGCCAGTAAAACTAAAGGATGATTATTTCATTTTCTGGCCTTCAGTAGAATATTTTCATGGCAGGACTTCCCACATCTTTATTTTATAAGGTTTTTTTTTTGCTGATTTATTAATAATTATTTAATCTTTACAAGTCTTATCTTGAAYRCACTTTGAGCAATTGTTGTGTCAGTAAAGTTCCTTACCGGTGTGTTTAGAGTTAATATATAATTATTAACTCTAATTATATTTTTTTGTCTCAATATACAGAATATAATCTTCATAATCTCAATATTGTCTCAATATACAGAATATAATCTTCATAATCAGCCTGTAACAGCAAAAGGAAACAATCTGAGCAGGGAAATAACAAATARTGATGCTCAGAACTGACTTTTCTGCTCTAAAAACTTTGCACAGGGAACTCTTTAGCCTTAAAATGGAGTAAATATCTGCATTTTTGGGGCGTTTCATTGTTTTGGTGTTGGTTTTCCTGTCTGGTCATGGAATGTGCTTTTGTAAAATGTAAAAGTCCCTTTGGAAGTGGGAAGGAACGATGCTTGTAGGATTTTCCTTGGGTACAAAATGAAGTTTTTAAGGGCAAATTCATCCTGGATTTATTTGCACCACTCTATTCATTAATAAGAATGGTGCATGTGCTCACAAATACTCTTGAATCAAGTTATTTTCTACATAAACATTAGAAAAAAAAGAAAGGAAACCCCTTTTCCAAGGGTGCTGGTCCATTACCCATCCAGCTTTTTAGGGATGGCACACAAGGAAAATAAGTTTTAAATTTTCCTTTAAAAGTTTCACCTTAATTTACATCATTTTGCATCTGGAAGGAAAAACAGATACCCCAAAAGGCCACAGCACCTTGAATATTTAATTAAATTTAAGGTTGGAACCCCGAAAATCCGAACAAACCTCACAGAGAATCCCAGGGATTGAAATTCCACGAATAAAACCAYGGTGGGGGCAATGACTTGTTTGATGATAATGCAATTTAGGAGAAATGAAAGGAATTAAATATTCTCGGTTTGTAGTCAAACTTTCTAGAAAGCAGGGTGTGAAAAGGAGAGCTCATCCATTGGGGAAATATTCCARAGGAGCAGGCAGCACTCAGCTCTGCCGAGGATTCAGCAGCTGCAGGACCACCACCACTGCATTGAAGAGACTTTTACATTTAGAAAAATACAATCCCAGCCTTCCCTTAATAAGTTAGATAAAAACGACCTGATTTTTTTTTATTTTTTAAAGGAAAAAAAGCACCAAAAATATTCCCATCCCTCATTCCACCCCCCTCCCATCCCGTGCTCCCCCTTCCCATCCTGCTGCTCCAACTGCTCCCCCCCAAATCTGAGCAAATACTGCCCCTGGTATTGTAAAGCTTTGAATGTTTTCACACCCCATTAATTTATTACTTCTCTTGCCTCATCTTTAAAATTTTTTCTTCCTCTTTTTTATTTTTTATTTCCTCCTTTCCTTTTTTTTTCCCCTTTTTTTTTTTTGTTAAATTCCGACTCCCCGCTGCACAGCGATTTTCATCTTGTTGTTAATTTTCCTGCTCCATATGGAGCTCCAGACATTTCCTGGAGGCTGTACTAATTTTGCTGTAGCGATCGCCACTTCCGAGGCCAAAACTGTCATTTAAGGTTCCCGGTGCATCTGTCTACGCCAGGCTTTTTTTTTTGCTTTTTTTCCCTTTTTTTTTTTCTTTTTTTTTTTTTTTTTTTCTCCCTGCACGGAGAGTGTGAATAACAAATTGGATGCACCTGAGATTCGGATGATTAGTGTGTTTTGTGGAGCTGGGGCGACTTGTAAGCAGATCGCTGTAGGGATGGGGAGGGCTAAAGAGCCACCCCCGGGTGAATCCCCCTTTTCCACGCGGGGGAAAAAAATAATAATAATAAAAAAAAAAAATCGGGAGCATCCCGGCACCAAATATTTCATCCTGCCTTGTCATTGATTAGAAAAGAGCCTTTAATTTCATTTCACCCCATGTTGTGATTAATTTGCATTCTTTGTCAGAAGTTAATGGAGTTTTTTATGGTTTGCTCTGAAATCCTTGAAGACGTCGGAGTTGATCTGATGTTTATACAACCGCCAGCGGAATTTTTGCTGTTTGATTGATGGAGAGCTTGATGTTATTCCAAACGGCTTTTTAAGCTGTTTTTAAGAATTATTTGAATAAAATGCGAGCAAGATATTGTTATAACGGCGGAGATTATCTGTTAAAAATCTGTTTCAAATAAAGAACATGATAAGTAGGAAAAAGGAGATCAAAAAGACAGGAGGAGTGATGGACGYGGGAGATGATATTTGTTAAAATAGATCAGCCAGGGATTCAAATAACTTATTTCAAAATGCAGTGGGAGCAAGAGACCTTAATTTAAGGCTCTTTTTTATATCCAGAGTTTGTTTTTGCAGCAGGAGAAATAACAGGAATAAATTAGGGAAGAATTTAGTCATAGTTGGATTTTCCCCTTGATTTTTTTTTTTCCCTCTCAGCTTTTTCCCCTTCCTTTTCCCAGCACTGTGAGCACAAACTGGGAGAGACAAGGCTGTCAGAGCTGGTAGTCCAACAAAATGATGACATATCCCTGGTCTCAAGGAGGAGGCATCCTTAAATCCCACAGCAAAGGAAGCAGAAGTGGATAATGGGGAATTTTACAGCCCAGGAAAGCGCTCGCTGTGGACCTGCCGTGGCTTTGCTTCCTGAGAAAACATAACAGGGAGGAAAAAAAAAAATAAACCAGTGGAAGCAAACAGCTTTTTGCTCCTCCTGGTAGGGAAAGGTTTGTGCTTTCCCCAGATCCCGGGGTTTGAAAAGCCTGGGAGGGACAATGCAGAACGTTCGGGGCCGGATGCTCAGCTGGGTCCTGCTGCTCCGGGGCTGGGGACAATGAGCCTCCCCCGGCCCTGGGACACGGCTCCTTCCTCCTGCAGGACACCTTGCCCTTTTCTAAATTATTATCATCCTTATTRTCGCCGTTATTCTTTTATTTCTGGTCCCAGAGCTGAGGGGTTTCACAGGATTTCATTTTTCTCCCTTTGGTTTCTCTCCTCTCCTCAGCCAGTGCTGCCCTCGCCGCGGTCTCTGCCAGTGAGATTTAATTCCAGCTCCGGAAGCTCCCGTGCAGCTTTGCCGTGGAAAACGTGGATTTATTTGCTGTATCTTAGTTTGCTAAATAATTGCCTGCCTTGAAATGAAGTTGCTGCTTTCTGATCCCTGCATTAGCACGGTCTAAGGTTCTTTTTGTTCTCTGCAATCCATACTATTGACCAAATTCGGCCTGGCTTCATTTAAATGGAAGCAGCTTGTCAAGGGAAAAAATATTTAGTTAAAGTTGGGATGCGAAATCACCATTTTAGTGTTGTTTTYTCCATTGGCAGAGGCATCCTTTAAGCATTCATTTCTTTGGGGAGGATAAATTGAGGGTTGTTTACAGCATGTTTCCCGGTAAGAAAGAAATGTTTTGTCTTCCAGATCTATCATTACATCGAACCATTTAAAAGACATTAAACACTGTTCAAATGCTAATGCCAAAATAGTGAATGAAATTGTTGGGTAATATCTTAAATATGATAGATTTCTGCAAATCTTTTTGCTTTTATAATATATTCYAGAAATCACTGGCAATATTTGAAGTCGTCTGCTATTGTTTTAAACTCCTCCTAATTTCTTAGCATAGGTTTCACATAGATCATTCATGATAATTTACTTCAGATACTTTTTGCTTTATTATTTTTTTTTCTCCATAGCCAGAAATTAGTTTGAACTTGAATTTGATTTGCCCGTTAGAAACTTGCTGTGAAATTTGAATTTAGTTTATTTTTCCAGAGGTGCTTTCATGTCTGGAAAATGGAGAGATTTTAGAAAAYTTTTAAAAAGATCTTTTAGGAATSTGAAATATAAGGAGAAAAATTTTATTYATTTATCTTAATATTCCTGATATTTTWWAAATGTAAATTTAATGTTTAAATAATAAAGTCAAGTGCGGAAATGGAGGTAACCAGTAAAATTTTATAACAAGTCTTAATATAATGATTTTATAGGAAGTTTTATTGTGATCCTAGTATGTTTTAACAGTGGCTTATTGGCTTGGGATTTTAAAAGGCTGATGTGTATTTTTTAATTATAATCCTAAGAAWTCCAGGCAGTCTGAGGGAGCAGATTTGTTCCAGGATTTCTTCTGTCTTGTGTGGAACAAGGTGGGCTTTAAGGTCCCTTCCCACCCAAACCATTCCAGCTTTCCAAGAAATACTGAAATTCCTGCAGAGGTATTTTTGCAGATCTAGAAGGATCTCCTGCATGAGCTGGTAGAATGGGAGGTGTCCCTGGAGGGCTTGGAAGGAAACTCCTCTCCCAAATCCTGTTCCTGCTGTGATGCCCATGAAGGAGTTGCCTGAATGGGACCTTAAACCTGGGATTGGAGCTTCCCTGAGGTGGAAAGGCTGCAGAGGGATTTGTGTGCTTGGSGTGGCTCAGGTGGCCCTTGGAGAGCCATCAGGAAATACTGGATTTACTGGAATTTTATCATCATTGAAGGCTGGTTTGGGTTGGAAGGGACCTTYAGACGGTCCCATTCCATCCCCTGCCATGGTCAGGGACATCTTCACTGTCCTGAGGTGTTCCAGCCTGGCCTAGGACACTTCAGGGATCCAGGGGCAGCCCCAGCAGCACTCAGCACAGGCTCTGGTGGCCTGGATGAGGAGTACTTTCCTCCCAGGAGATGACCAGGCACAATCCCAGTGCTCCTTTGCCCGTTCCCTGGGCAGRGCTGCAGCTGTGGGAGCTCAGAGTGGAGCTGTGGTTCTCAGCAATTCCTGCTCCTCAGGGCTGGGGAGGCACTCGTGGAGAAGGACACAGCAATCCCAGGGTTTGGGCTGTGCCAGAGGCTCAGGAATGTGCTCCCACAGGAGTGGGGTCATCATCTCCTCCTCTGCTGGGTGGTGGTTGCTCAGCACAGTGAGGAGCCTCCAGCCCCAGATGAGGAGTGAATAATTTTGAGGTCTGGGCAGGTGTTTCCTCWTCTCCAGAGCATCCGTTTTTCTGCCAATCCCATGGAAATTTGGGGTTCATTCCTGAGAGTGCAACACAACCCTCCATGGGCAGTCCAGTGACACGGGAGAGAATGGTGGTGCCTCAGCCTGGGTAGGAAACTCCCCTGATGAACCCAAATTTTTATTGCTCGGCGTTACTCCCCTTCAGCTGTCCCTGGAATTGTGACATCTGCAGTGATCACAGTTGATTTTGCAGCTCCAGTTTTTTTAGGTGGCTCAAAAAGTGAGAGACTTCAGCAATCATCATTTTTACCTGTTCATTTCCAAGCCAGAAGGGACCTGCAGGAGTGTCCTCAGGAGCAGGGACAATCCTGATGGAAATTCATCTGCTGCTCTTCAACCCTGCTGCKGCTGCTGCTGGAGGCTCTCAGCTCCTCAGATGGTYCCTCTGCTTTGTTCCTGGAAAGGTTTTCCATGCTGCAGGATTTGAGGGCAGCTGTGAGTGGAATGAACACAGGGCAGGATGGGGTGGTGGTTATGGTGTCCTTGCTCTGTTTCCAGGTTCTTTTGGTCTCCCTGGGTTTCTGTCTGGTGGGGTTCTCCTCTGAACGTTCCCACAGCTCCCTGGGGATGCCCAGACTGAGGCACAGGGAAGGAGGAGGGATCACCTGGGGTGGTTCAGCCTGTCCTTCCTGGACATCCCACCACGGTGTTTGTGGTTTTTTGGGGGTTTGGACTTTTTGTTGGATCCCTCTGAGGATTCCATGATTTTCTTCCCGCTCAGTTGTGCTCATTTTCCCTCTCCCATGGTGTCCAATAAGTTCTCCTGCTGTTCCTCTCTGTTGTCACTTGGGTGGCACAAAGCGAGATCTGGGTGGAACAAACCCCAGSTCTTTGTCTGGTGTCTGTTGGACCATTCTTTGTTCTCCTCACCCACTTTTTGTGGTGCTGGGAACAAAACCTGCAGACACGTTTGGGGTGATGGTTGGACTCTGTCATCTTGGGGACCTTTTCCAACGTAAATCACTCCAAGATTTTCAACAGCAATTTGCTAAATTTGTTTTTTTTTTTCCTTGTCCTTACTCCTGCCCACCAAGGGATTTGTTGTCAGGGTGTTCTGGTTTTACTCTGGTGTAGAAATTATTGCTGGGAGGAGTTGTTGTCACCACAATCCCTCCAACAGTGTGGAGCTTTCCATGCCCACTTTGTTGAATTGTGTTTCTAAACTCTGGTAAAGAGATTTCTCTGAGAAGTGGCTGCAGTTCAATGGTGGATGAAATAATCTCTTTATATAAATTTGTTTGGAGACCTCGGGGAAAAGCAGCRTAATATAATTGTAAGAATATATTTAATATTAAGGTTGTTGTGAATTGTCTTTTTTTATTTTGAAATAATTTTCTTCTTTTTTTTTTTTAATGTTTTGTGACAGTGATTGAAGTTTGCCATTTGCAAAATCCCCAGATGGGGAAGGGTGTTTAGAATATCAGGAACAAATTAGGGAGGTCATTCTCACTGGTTTGGTGCTTTGACTTCTTGCAGAAGTATCAGCAATTGCAATTTTGCAAGAAATTGTAAAATATATCTGAAGATCATCYTTTAATTCCATAGGAATTGTGGAATAGTGGTGAAGCCCCCATGGAAACCAGAATACTTAGATATTCCTTTACCTTTTATATCAGGGCAGACATAAAGCTTTTGTCAGTAGGACACAATGCCAGTTTTTGCTCTTAAAACCCAACCCTCATTTGTGCAGATGAAAAATAACTTCTGTCTGCTTTTAAAATCCATAGGAAAATAAATGTTGTCRTGTGAAGCCTCCCTTAAAAATCATAACTGTATGATTTGTTGGTAGATGGGTTTTTCTATTAAAAAAACCACTAAAAGGAGCTTGAAAAGCAGTATATATGTAAAGAGAAAATTTGTTAACTGCTRTGGGAAGATCTAACCCTGGGTCACCTGCAAATCTCTCAAACAAGAGCTCCAGGGCAAGTCCTAATTCCAGGGAGTAAAAGCGAAAATTAAAGCTGTAGCTGGCGACTCCTCCAAGTTACCCGGGGTGGATTCATTTGAGTTTCCTTGATTGTGCTGGTGCCTGCAATGTGAGAGGGATGGGAGAGGTCTTCTCAGCCACCTCCCGGCCCAAGGATCTCCATGGAGACAGAAAAATAACCTGATGGTCTGTCAGAAGTTGCCTTCCATAACCAGAGGCATTCATTAAATAGGAGATGAAGCAGGAGACAAACTCTGGCATTTTTTACCAACCTTGGGGGGAAAAAAGAAGTCTCTCTTTTTGGAGACTGTGCCTTCTGGAGTGGATTATCCAGGTTCCACTGGTGTTCCGTGGCCTGAGAAATACTCTGATAATGGGACGGATTTATTGATCATTTCCCCATTTCTCCAAATCATGAACTGTCACATGCAGTAGGTAAATCCACAGAAAATACAAGGCAGGTTCAAAATTACCAAATAGTGGAGCTATTTCTGCAAGTTCAGACTGTTTCAGTGGCTTTTGGACAGGTTGGAGAAGCTTCTGGGCAGGAGGGGTTGGTGATGAGCAGGGCAGGGCTCAGAGATGGCTGAGGGAGAGTCTTGGTGCTGAGAGGCTAAAAGGGGGAATGATCATGGAATCTTGGAATGCTTTAGTTGGGAAAGGATCTTAAAGTTCAGCTGGTTCCACCCCTGCCATGGCAGGGACACCTTCCACCATCTCTGGGTGCTCCAGCCCCATCCAACCTCACCTGGAACATTCCAGAGATCCAGGGGCAGCCACAGCTGCTCTGGGAATTCCAGCCCAGACAGGAATTCCCAATTCCCAACATCCCATCCAGCCCTGCCCTCTGGCAGTGGGAGCCATTCCCTGGCTCCTGTCCCTCCATCCCTTGTCCCCAGTCCCTCTSCAGCTCTCCTGGAGCCCCTTCAGGCCCTGAGCTCTCCCTGGATCCTTCCCTTCTCCAGGGGAACATTCCCAGCTCTCCCAGCCTGGCTCCAGAGGAGCTCCACCTTTGGAGCATCTCCATGTCCTCCTCTGGAATTGCTCCAGCAGCTCCATGACCTTCTGGAGCTGCGTGGCCCCAGAGCTGGACACTGGATGTTCTAACAAGGACATCACATCATTCCTTGATGCTCTCAAAACATGTCCTGTTTTTTTTTTTTTGCTTTCTTTTCACTCTGGTTTTTCTTGTGTCACTACTACCATTTCACCATTTAAAATTCTTCATGGAGAACATGAAAACACAACAATCCCCTCAATCCCCAGGTTTTTTGGGCATCATGTGGGGTAGGAACACCCCGAATTTTCAGCTTTTGAGCTGCAGCYGCTGCACTGGGATCCCTCAAGGTGAACCTGCCTCCAAAACCTTTCATCTCCCATTAATGCACAAAATCCTGGCACTTAGGGGAGGAGACAAAAATGGGGCATTTTCTGAGGAGCCCTTTTAAAGTAGCTGCTAGTGCTCAGCAAAGCTGCTGCTTCCCTTTTCCCTGAACTGTGGGCAAGAGGAGAAGCCCCGGCCGTAAAGTTGTCGGCGCTCAGCTTTGGTTTATGGTGGCTGAAGCTGCCCCGTAATGGGAGCTTGGAAAAAGGTAAACAACGTGGGTTTAGCAGTGGTTGAAGCTGCCCTGTGATGGGCGCTGGGAAAAAGGTAAACAACGTGGGTTTAGCAGTGAAAAATCTGCCTAATATAAACACAGCAAAGTTCAGCCCCGCTCCCGAGTTGAAAAATACRGCTGCAGCTTTGTGGAGGGAARGGAGGAGCAGAGCGTGGCCTCACCAGCCATTTATCCAAGGCAGGGAGAAGAGGTAATCCATCTAGCTGGGGAGTCTCGGTGGCATTGCAGAGAGGAGAGCACAGGAGCTTTATTTAATTGAGAAAATGAATCAATTACAATGATGTTGCATCATCAGATGCGAGGGAAG
>NDFG01000114.1:635747-645747 GCA_002167245.1 Sporophila hypoxantha | reverse complement strand
GAAGCACAATGCCCAACATCCTCCCCAGCACAAGTTGCAGCTCGGAGCTCTCACACATGAACTGGCCTGGTCCCACTCTCTGCTGGTTTTCTGCTCTAAATATTGAGTTTATCCAAGATTTGGGTGTCTCACAAGGCAGGGCTCGGAGCTGCCGGGGTCCTGGAGCCTCAGCCCAGGAGTGGGAGCTGTTCCTCTGATGAGCTGGGACAGGGACAACCAAATCTTCCATGTGGGCATGTTAAAGGAGGTTTTGATGGGCAAAAAGGGCATTTTAACAAGGAGGAATAATTAGGGGTAAGCAGGAGAGCACCTGAATGTCATCCAGACATTTTTATTCAACCAGAAGGCCACARTAAAATACTGGGATGCAGGAGATGCAGGTGTGAACAGGAGACTGGATTTCAGTGGCAAAACATCACATTCCTGGAGTGAAACACTCCTTGCATCTCCCACATCCCTCCCCAGCTGAGCTGTAGCAGGAGCCCAACTCTGAACAATGAGGAGTTAGCTGAGGGCAGACCTCTGTCCTCTAAACACTTGAAAAATATTCCAAAATCCTTGAAAAAGTGTGATTTTTTTTCCTTCCTGAGAAAAGCAGCTCAAAGCCAAGAGACTGAAATCTCTTTAATAACTGTATCACCACTTGGATCCTTTATAAAAGGCTGCAAATGGTRTGCTGTCAAAAAACTGGAGTTGGCTTAGTTTTTAAAGTTTATAAGGTGATGCTGCTGATTAGGGAGTTCCATCAGGAGAAAAGGACACACCATTCTCTAAAGAGTTGCCTCAGCCTCTAACAGGAGCTCATGTCCAGCTCCTCAGGGTGAGTTCTGGGTGCTGATGTGTCTAAAACCTGTCTGATGTGAAAGCTGCCAGCTGTGAAAGCTGTGAAACCTGTCTGAAGCCATCCAGGTGCTTCCAGCCTGTCCCTGTAACTTCTGCTGAGCTTGAGGTGAGCCAAGTCCTCCTTTCTGTTGTCTCCACCTGGCTGGGCTCACCTCAGTGGGTGCTGCTGTCCTTCTGGTAGGAATGACTTGGTGGCTGAGCTGAGCTGCTTCCTGAAGTGCCATTTGGGCCTTGAGGGGTGCAGTTACATTAAAATGAGCAAAGATCTTCTCTGTGTCAAGAGGAGTTTTCCCAGTCTCTTTGCCCTGGCTCTTGGTGGAGATCTGGTTCTTTGGGTGCTTTTTAGGGAATTCTATTTCTTTAACCTCTCCCATCCATCATTATTCCTCTTACCCCTTTGGCTGAGGTGTGGCTRTTGCAGAGGTGTCATTGCCACCAGCAAAAGGCCCTCTCCATCCTCAGGGAGGTCAGGTAAAGACAATCATGTGCTCTGCTGCTACACAGATCCCTTTTAAATGGGTGCTGCTGCCTGAATCTGAGCTCACTGTTCTAAAGCACAGCCCCAAGGAGCTCAGATTGGGGTAGATTATTGGACTTGATGATCTTAGAGATCTTTTCCAACCTRAAGGATTMTGTGACCTTCTGGCAGCTTTCACATCTCCTCAGGATCAGAACTGCTCCAGTCTTCTCACAAAAACTTCAGCCAGGGAACTTCAAGCAGGCTGTAAACATCTGAGTACCTTCACCAGTATTTTGACATTTTGGTATTTTTTAGAATTTTTTTTTATGTTCCACAACAAGTGAAGTCATCATTCTCCTGAGGTGGTGCTCAGTGTGGGCTGGTGAAGYTCCAGGTGACAGAGCACAGCTCAGCAAGTTCTCAGAAAGTTCTTTAAGCTCCACTCGCTTTGGTTTGAATGGACTCGACGTCAGAATGGGAATTTTCAGAATTAGAAATCCTGGTTTTGCAAGACTGGTTATTCTGGGTCAGATTTTCCCCTTGGCTCCAAGGAGGTCTTAAAATTCCCTCAGTCCTTCCCCTGGAGCCAGCTAAAACTTMAGAGCCTGATCCAGGAGAACCTAGAGATGTTTTAAAGTGATGAAATGGASACCTTGATTCTTTCTGGTTTTATTTCTGGCTTATTGTATTGGTAGTAATGGGATTTGGTAGAACTTGCACCAAAACACAGCAGGAATCCAAGCTAATATTAATTCATAGGATTAATTAATTCAACTGCCCAGAGAAGCTGTGSCTGCCCCATCCCTGGAAGTGTCCAAGGCCAGGTTGGATGGAGCTWGGGGCAGCCTGGGATAGTGGACTCTGTGGAATAAAAATTCCTTGGGAAYTTTTAGGTYTTCTGCAGTAGTGAGATTTTTTTGGAGTTGGTTTTAAACTCTTAGTGAAATACATGAAACACAGTGTGTCACTTTGGCAGTTTGAGAAGTGTATTTGTTGGTTTTCTAGGACTTCAGTTGACTCACAGAAAGGATGAATAAGCCATTTGAGAAGCAGGAGAATTGAACCAAACCAGCCAGGCACTTTTGTGTGGCTCCTCTGAAATCACAGCAAACCGTGCCTGATGGGTTTTGTTGAGAAATGATCTTATGGGGCTGCTAATGGCATCRGGGCTGGGATTATTTTTTAATGGCAGAATTAGTGAGGAGCATTGTGTGGATGGGATCAATGTGCCTGCCAGAACCTTTATTTTTTACCATGTGGTGCCTTAGAGTGAGTTCTGATCCAGCTCCAAATAAGCCACGCTYGTTTAAGCACCAATCCCAATTGGAGCAGCATCTCCCACCATGACAGGATCCCTGCTCCTGGCCTAAAGATGGGATAGACTGGCTGTTCATGGAGTTCCTGCTGCCACAGCCAGCAGTAAAGGCAGGCTGCTGTTATTTGGGATGTTGGATATTCCAGCACTGGGCTGAGTTTGTCTCCAGCTCCAGGAAATGCAGCGTGGGAAGCGCGGATGATTCCCATTGGGAAGGACACGCCTCGCTGGCTGTGTGAGCCTTTCCAGAGCACTCCACATGAGGGATGGAGAGGGGCTGGAAGCAGGAGCCTGTCTGGGAAGATGTCCTGGATGTGGCCCTGTTGTTCATGGTGGCACAGCCAAAAAACCTGCTATGGAAGGGGATTGTGCTTCCGAAGCAATAGGTGCAGTTTCAAACAATTCCTAAAAGTTTTTGTCATTGGAATCTGTTCCAGATGCACAAAAAGAGCAGAACTAGGAATTAGAAATGCAAACCCCAGAGCCCCAGGAGCAGCTGAGGGAGCCTGGAGAAAAGGAGGCTCAGGGGGGCCCTTGTGGCTCTGCACAAGTCCCTGACAGGAGGGGACAGCTGGGGGATGTCGGGCTGGGAACAGGGACAGGAGGAGAGGAGGGAACAGCCTCAGGCTGGGCCAGGGGAGGTTTTGTTTGGATATTGGGAAAAATTCCYTTGTGGAAAAGATGTGAAGCATTGGAGCAGGCTGCCCAGGGCAGTGGTGGAGTCACCATCCCTGGAAATGTTCAAGAAAGTGTGGAGGATGTGGCACCTGGGGACAAGGTTCAGAGGTGAGCGTGGAGGTGCTGGGTTGGCAGCTGGACTCCGTGACCTTGAAGGTCTTTTCCAACTTTGACAATTCCATGATTCTGGTTGCAGCTTGGGTACAAAGATCCCAAAAGCCCAAACCCAGGAGCTTTGTGGTGTTCAGCATTTCAGCTTCCCATCCGTTGGATCCCATGGCTTTAGAGGTGTGTGCTCTGCATCTGGAGAAGGTTGGACACGCAGAAAGCTGGAAAACATCCTGTAGGGTCCTTTAAATATTCCTTAAGCTCTGCAGGGCTGTTCTGTTTAACCTTTCTGTAGTTGGAGTGTCCCTTCTAGGAAAGCAATTCCTGCCAGCCCCTGGAGCACTTTGGGCTCCAGCTCTGTAGTTAAACATCAGCTCTGCTTCCCAACCTTTTCTTCTTCCTCACCTGAGAGAAATTAATTTTGGTTTCAAAGGTGCCGTGGTTTGTCTCACTGTAATTGTGATTTAAGTGTTGCTTTTGCTTTATTTGTTTTTAATTGTGTTGGATGAGGGAGSAAAAGARCTGGATTTTGGCAGTTTTAAGTGATTGTGTTATTCCAATTCCATCAGAAGCTCGGGGAGGGGAGACTTCCAAGAGCAAATCCTGGTTTGTACAAAYAGGAGGCAGCATTGCAAAACCTGCCTGGTTGAACAAGCCAGGCAGAAATTGAGATGAAAAATTAATTAGTTGTCCTCATGAATCCTTAGCCTGATAGCTTCATGAGTAAGCAGAGAGAAGATTTCCATGAGTTTCTTGAGCATTTCTGTGAAGTGCCCCCACAGAGATACTTGGTCTCACAAGACTGCAGTTTAATCTAGCTCAAGGACTTTCCAAACTCCACAAATCAAAGACCTCTTTTTTTTTTCCCTTTTTTTTTTGTCTCTTTTTAAATCCTTACTCCAGAAACATTTAAGAGCTGGTGGGGTGTTAACGCTGAGCTGTGAAGCATTTCAGTGTCAATATGTTTTCAGATTTTCCTGTGGAAAAAAATTAACTTGCATTAATCCATGTTTTCTGTATAGTTGTTCCTATTATCTTCTTTTTTTTTTTAATGGGGTTAAATATACCTCTGTATTTATTGGAATAGCCTTAAAAATTCCCAGGATGTTCAGCTTGATCAAATAACATGAGGAGGGTTCCTGAATTCCTTCACCTTAATGAATCCATGCTGCATTTTGCTCTTGCTGTAAATGCAGTAAAAAAACTCCACAAGGCTCAGAATTAAACAAGATTTAATTTCTTTTCTTTGGGAATTTTTCTTTAGATTCTCAGGTATTGATTTAGATATAGGAAACCTGGAAATTTCTGGTGTTATGGAGATTTCCATGGGTTGTACACATGTGTGTGTTTTTACCCAAACCTACAATAATTTGTTTTGTGGATAAGCTGGTTTAAGGAATAGTTTTATGGAGACAGAAACTGTGACCTTACCAGTGTCTGAGATTCAGAGACTTCTACAGGAACAAGGTAAAACCACAGGTAGGAATTGCTGAATAATTACCTTTAGACCAACCTGAGCAAGAACCTTCCCAGGAGAACAAGCTCATTTAATGGTTCCTAAAACTCAATCTTGTGGATGTCAATGGTCATGCTTGATTATTTGCAGCGCTGTTTTATGAAAAAGCAATAAAAATGCGTCGGGAGGGTGCAGGGGAGGAGAGGGAACAACAAATGGGTTGAGTTTTTTGCCAGGTCCCCTCGGTGTGGCTGTGTGTGTCTGGCTGCCCAAACCTGCCGTGCTCTGCTGCCTGATGAGCGACAGGAGAGGGAGGAATTCTTGGCTTGTTGGAGAGAAAAAGCAATTACACTTCTGGTGGAAGGAAGGATTAACCTGTTTTTGCAGGCCCTGCAGAGGCACAGAGCCTGGCTGATGCCTTTTTGGGACTACCTAAAAACAGAGGCCAGACAAAAGTAAGGGAATAAAAATCAGTGGTGTTTATTGAAGGGCSTTCAGGTACATCTGGAACATTCCTACACCCAAAAATGGACCACAGGTTTTCACACTTTTATAAGTTTGGTCCATTTGCATATTGGGGGTTAATCTGCCAATTACAGCTTTGGGTAATGAAGGAATTTAACCAAAGTTTGCTCTCCCCAACTCACTTTTGTTTTCATCTCTGGGGGCTGAGGCAGTGAGGTGTCCTTGGTTGCCAGGCCTGGAGAGGAATTGTTGTGCCTGACCAAAATGGGAGAGCAGCAGCTCACATTGTACATGGAGTTTAGAGTTACACACTAAAGAACTGCAGGATTATAAATACATGAAAAATATAAAAGCTAAAATCTTATTTTTTTAAAATATAAAACCTAAAATTCTTAAAAGTATATATACAAAAGCTGAAAATCTAAGCCATCACGGCAAGAGGAGGAATTGCCACATCCCACWCTCTGGGTTATTCCTGCTCTCAATCACTTTTTTCCTCCCTTTTTCTGGGCTCTGAAAAATATATCCCAGTAGCTACAACCAAACAACCCCACTATCCACTGGGTTATTTAACCAGGAGCATTCCACGTTCCCAACAGAGGAATTCTGCTGTTCCCAGGAATTGGGGGAGCAGCCGGCTGGAAGAGGAGCTGCTCCTCAGGGGGGTTGAGGTTTGAGGTAGGAAGAGGAGCTCAGGAGGGTTGAGGTTTTGAGCTAGGCTGTGTTTTGGGGATGAAACATTGGCCTTTGAACCCGGCCTCTGCCCAGCTCCAGCTCTGCAGACAAACGAGTTTCCTGTGCACACACAGCTTCACACCGAGGTGCCCCCACGGATCATTTGTCACTTTTGGCACCTGCTACTGAGAGAAGAGCGAGAGGTGCACAGATGTAATCATCCTTCACCTTCCTGCCCGGGGTGGGAGCCGAGCAGGAACAATCCAGGAATTCTTTCAAGTGCGGGCCTCRGAGCCACCTCCAGCCAGCGCTGGCTGCTGCCAACTTGTTACCTGTCAGAAATCCCCTGCATTAGGGCTGCTCAGGCCTTTTGAAGTAGATTGGCTGCAAAGGCAGAAATAGATTTTTTTGTTGTTGTTGTTTTATATAGAGATATTGTTTTAGGAGTGCTGTGGAAGAAAGTTGTAAGAGTAAATCAAAAGTCGGGCTTTGATTTTGTTTTTTATATAGAGAGTGGRGGTTTTTTTTAGGAATGTTGTGGAAGAAAGTTGGTCTGGAAGGAGTAAATCTAATTTGGGAAATGGATTTTATTTATATATGTATAGATAAAATTTTTTTGTGGAAGAAAGTTGTCCTTGGAGGAGTAAATCTGRGTTTGTACAATATTGTCATTCACTGCTCTTGTAGCCAAAGACATTCACTTAAGAGTTGATCATGGTGATCCTTATGGTTCCCTCCAACTCAGAATTTTCTGGGAGCTACAGTGCATTTATTACCTGTAATTGCACCTGGCAGCATTTCTGGTCGATCTAAAACTTATTTTTCTTTAAAAAAAAAATTTTAAAAAATCACTACTTGGCCACAAAACAAAACACAGCTACTACAGAAAAGTAAATACATTTTTTRAAAGCTTTAGTAGGAGAGAAGCCTAAAAAATTCTTTACTCTAGAGATTTTGGGGGCTGGGTGATAAGGCAGGAAGGCTTTGCAGAGCCCAGGCATTGTTTCTGCAATGCTGCCATTGCAGCCCCCGTGGAGGAGGCAGGCCAGGAGCCCAGAGGAGATGCTCATTCCACAGGCAGGGAGCCCGGGGGAGCCCCAGCAGAGAGGAGCTGGGTTTGCTTTGCTGGCTTCTGSTAACTTCCCTCCTGTGGCCCTGGAGCCACAGCACCATGGCAGCTCCTTCTGCACAAGCAGAGCTGAGGGGAAGGATTGAGCAGGAGCATTTAACCCTTCCCAGAGCAGCAGGAACAAAACCTGCTTGGTTTTGGGCAGCCCCTGCTGCAGCAGGACGTGCTGGTGGCAGTTGTCCATGGTTCAGTSTGTGGGGCTGGCCCCAAGGGGTGAGGAATGTGGGTTTATCCCAAGTTTTCCATCACCACCCTGATGGCATCACTCCAGCTTGTCTCCTGTTCCCTGGCTCGCTGTGCACAGCTGGTTTGGAGAAATCAGAGGCTGCTCTTGTCTTCTGCAGCAGCAGATCCCAGTGGTGGAAATGTTCCTTGGATGCTTAGGGAAAGCTGTGATTCCTGGTTTTCCACTGAGGGAGGTGGTGGCATTTCTCCTGCAGAAGGATGTGATAAATCTCAGGCATTTATATWTGTTCTGAGAAAATATTTCACTCTYGAGGAGTTGTGWGTTGGGTAAGACTCCTGAAGGTGTGGAAAGCCTGAGGGTTTTTGGTGTTTGTTGCCAGTCAGAAATTACTCCCAAATTTCATGGGTCTGAGAGTGTTCCCAAAACAAATAAGCAGCTCCAAGCTGTATCTGTTGAATTTTCTTCTTGAAGTTATCCATACAAACCTGCAAGCTGGACAGGAGAAGGAGGAAGGTGCCTTATCCATGTTTTTTTGTGGATTTGCTGGAGATTATTTATTTCCTGAGCCTCAGAAGCATCTGTGCCACTGCTCTGCTTAGGGAGAGCAAACAGARCAGGAGAAGTTCCAAATAATCAGTTGGAGAAGTAAGTGAGGATAATGCTGGGATCTGTAATCCAAGCTCATATTGCAAAGGTTCCAAAGGATTGGCTTCTAGACTTGCTCTTAGATGGTTTTTTCTTCCTTTGTTCAGACCTGTGAGGGAAAAAAGGAAGATCCAGATCGTGATGCTATTGCTGCCTTCAGAAGAGAGGGATTCGGGAGGGATTGTTCAGTGCTCTCACTCTCAGGTCTTCATTTAGATAATGTGGCTTCCCCTGACTCCAGGGAAGTCAATAAGGTTTATACCAGAKCCCTGGCACTCTATAAATTAAATATTAGGAGCAGTGTTTGAAGTTTAAAGCCCTCCCTCCTCCTCCAGCTCGGATTTTCTGCCGCTGTGCTTTTGTCTTTCTGCCTGAGCACCTTGCTGACAAGTGCTAATAACAAAATGCCAAGAGAGGGTCCAGTYGGAGTTACCACCCGTTAAACATTCTGAACTTGTCCTTTTGCTCATAGATTGTGCATAATTAATAATTAAACGGTTGCAGTTGTAATGGGTTGACCTCCTTGAACTGTTCATTATTCACAAGGCAAAGGCATCACTCAAAGTTTTTTCCTCTTGCCCTTCCCTCGCTCKSTGTGCACAGCTGGTTTGGAGAAATCAGGGGCTGCTCTTGTCTTCTCCTGCAGCAGATCCCAGTCATGAAATACTGTTGGTCTTCTCCTGCAGCAGATCCCAGCTGTGGAATTAGTCCTTGGATCTTCTCCTGCAGCAGATCCCAGCTGTGGAATTATTCCTTGGATCTTCTCCTGCAGCAGTTCCAGCTGTGGAATTATTCCTTGGATCTTCTCCTGCAGCAGATCCCAGCTGTGGAATTATTCCTTGGATCTTCTCCTGCAGCAGATCCAGCTGTGGAATGTTCCTTGGATCTTCTCCTGCTGCAGATCCCAGCTGTGGAAATGTTGCTTGGATCTTAGGGAAACAGCCAGTCCTGGGAATAATGTTCCACGGGTCCTTAGAACCCTTTGTGTCCTCACTGCCATTTTGGCATCATCCCAAGTATTGAGGYCTTTATGACACTGGTCAGAAGCCATGAAAAGGAAAGAAGCTTTTCCCAATCAAAATTGAAAAGATCTGTTCTTCACTCCTTTAAAATCTTGGATTTCTGCTGTCTTTCCCTCTATAGTGTGATTTCATTTTGTAGGTGGGGAAATCGTGGAGGTCGCTGTGACCATATTCCATCACTCAGGCTGGGCACAGATGTGCAGCTTTGCTTTATTTCCCTTTATTCCCATSTCTTGGAGTGTCAGACAACATCTGGGAAAAACTCAGGATACACAGTAACCTTTATCCTGGGCTTGAGCAGCCTGGTCTAGTGGAAGATATCCTCAAGATTCAGCCTTGGTTTCCTTGAGCCTCCCAAAAGGCTTTGCATTTTTCAGGCAAATATCTGATAAATCTGTGTCCACTAAAATCCCTGGAATGCTCCATCTCCTTTCCATYCTGAGATCCAGAGTGTGTTCATCTCCACCCTTCCACACCAAATCTCCTCCTCAGCTCCTCAGAACAAACCAGCCCAGGTGTGGCCATGGCCAGCAGATCAAATACCTGAATGAAACAGAGAAATATGTCCTAAAAATKGGGGGAAAATAGGATTTAACCTTTACTTCCATCCAGGTAAAATGTTCTTTGGAAAGAGCCCCTTGTCCCATGGCTGTGCTGCAGGACAGGAGCTGCACAATCCAGGTTTTTATGCTGATGTTGGAACAACTTCTCCCCTTGCCTGGAYGAGCCCAGAGGGTTTGGAATAACCAGAGTGGGACGCTGGTGGCTCCAGAGCTGCTCATCAGCTTCTCCTCCCCTCTCCTAATGAGCTTTCTCTCCATTATGGGCCCGTCATCTCTTGTGAATGCAGAAATTATCACCTCCCAAATGAGTGTGAAGTGCTGGATGCCCATCCCGATGATCCTGCAGCTTGGACTGAGCTGAGCTGGCAGCCCCTGGGAGGGATGCATGGCTTGGAAAAAGCTCCTCACTGGCGTTTTAGTTAAAATAAACAGCAGGGGTGGCTTGCTGGGCACG
>NDFG01000114.1:588247-630747 GCA_002167245.1 Sporophila hypoxantha | reverse complement strand
ATCCAGAAATCCACACAGTGTGGAGCTCTACATCCCATAAGGGAAGGCTGGGAGGGAGGAAAATCCCATTAATATTTTGGTTATTGTTAGGAACCCTGTGTCTCATACACTGAAATTCTTCATTCTGTGATAAAAGGGATAAAATGCAATTGAAAAAAATGGGAATCACCTCTCTGTACCTGTTGTTTTTCAGGGGTTTCTGTATTTACACACCTTTCTTGGTTACAAACAGTGTGGAGCCCTACATCCCATAAGGGAAGGCTGGGAGGGACAAAAAAATCGGTTAATATTTAAGGACTGTTAGGAACCCTGTGTCCCATACACTGAAATTCTTCACTCTGTGATAAAAGGGATAAAATACAATTGGAAAAATGGGAATCAGCTCTCTGTATTTCCTGTTTTTGGGGATCTCTGTGTTTACACACTTTTCATGGTTAYAAACAGTGTGGAGCCCTACATCCCCTAAGGGAAGGCTGAGAGGGAGGAAAAACCCAAAATTAATTTTGGTTACTGTTGGGAGCCCTGTCTTCCATCAGCACCTGATAAATTTAAGAAATATACTGAAATTCTTCACTCTGTGATAAAAGAGATAAAACACAATTCAATATTTCAACATTTTAAATAAAACAATCTTTCAGCATTTCAAATCAACAAGCAGTTGTTTTGATACAAACATTTTGTTTTATGACACAGCATGAAGAAGCAGCCAAAGGAAAGGCCAGCACCTGAAGATTTAATGGTGAGTGAAACCTCAGTTTGGATTTGTCAGTGAATATTTTTTGGTCATTTACATAGAAATTTATCTCTTTTTTTCCTGCATTTTTCAGTGTGCTCAGTGTATTTCTCTCTAAACTCTTCCTGCTTGTGCAGCAATTCCATATTTGCACCCAAAGCAGGGGTGGAATTGTGATTCTGAAGTTGGTGGTATTTTGCTGTTGCCTTCACTTGTGATTTGGGGAGTTAATTCAGAACTTTCACAGCCACTGTCGAGTTTCAATCAAAACCATTTTGATGCTTGATACACATTTTCTTCCAGTTTGGATGTCCAGGGATTACAGCTTAATGTAGATCACTCCTTGTCAGCATTTGCCAGCCTGAACCTTCCCAAAAGTGAGGATTGAAAACAGAGTGGGGTTAAAATATGTATTTTAATGAAATGCAAGAGCCACTGTTTTCAGTGATGGACACGTAAAATTAAACCAGATTGGCTGCAGGAAAAKGAGAATATTTGGTGAGCTGTGCCCATGGAAGGGCTTGGAATCTGAGCTCAGAGCCCACTTCTTGTGCTGGCAATTGTCATTTTTCAATTATTAATTATTGCTATTTACAGCAATTTATGTAGACTCCAAATCCCCTCTGGCTCATGTCAAACACCTTTAATTTCKAAATGTTTCCTTACTTTCCTTTTTATTCTGCTTGCTGTAACTCAARAGCTTCTCTAAAATCATCATGATTTATTTGAAATGAAATATACATTTCAATATACATATTTATTTGAAATGAATATACATCTGTGCATGAAATATACAGAGATAATTGGAACACAGGAMTAATTGTAAGGGACTTGGACAGGATCAAGACACTGGTGCATCCTCTCATTTCTTGCTACTAAGAAAGAGAATATTCTCATTGCTTCTGTGAGAATAAACAAGTTTTTCTCCTGCAGCAATTCTCTAGTTAAAGGCTAATCTGTGAAGATGCCCAGGGGCAGGTGTCTCACAATCCAGCCCAGTCTCTTTCCTGGTTAGGAGGTATTTAACTGTGAATCTCATTTTAGGGATATTGACTCCACCAAATCTGCACTTGGAGTTGGGCGCTTGCTTAAATACCTCACTGAAGTGAAACCTTCAAGTTGATCAGAGCCCCTCCACTTTGGGTTTTCTCCCACCAAAGGCCGATTTTTGTCTTTTTTATGAACTTTTGATGGCTGGGGAAATCTTGCAGTTAGTCACATCTGAGAAAACTTGGAGCAGGTTCTGGAGCTGCAGCCACATTTACCTCGTGCTCCGTTCTGCCATGGCTGGGTGCCTCAGCTATTAAAACAATGGAATGGGCTTTCAGAAAACCTCTCTCTGCTTGCAAATGCACATTTTGGTGATGCAATAGGCCTGCCACTTATAAATAAAACATCTGCAGATCCCAGCGCCCCCCAGAAGTGTGCGTGGGGATGGTTGTGAGCAATAACACCACTCCAGGGTGTAGAGCCATAAAAATGAGGCCAAAGGGTGAGTGCCTGCAGTAGCAGAGAAGTGCACAGATTTATCTTTCCAACTACATGCCCTGGAGTGTGCTGGGCCCCTTTAAAGGAGGTGTTTTGTGAAATTATTTGGAAATTCTGGTGCCTCTGGGATAAAAAAAATAAATAAAAAAGGAGCGTTCCTACTTTTTAAACAATTTAATGCATTTTTTTCCACCGCCTTTTTAGTCAGTTAGAAATGAGCTTGCAACAATGAGTAGTAAAACAGGAACTGCTCACTTCTTTATATTATAGAGGATATATGTAATATTATATATATATATAATATATATTTTTATTTAATATTATCGTTAAACATATATTTATAATTAATTATTAAAYATATTAATTATATTATAATATTAATTGTTATAGTATATGGTGTGATTTATTTATTTTATATTGTATTATAATTGATAATGTTTTAATATAATTAATATTGTTTATATAATATTAATTATATTCATTTCTGTTTATATATTATATATTTATAGAGTCAAACCCTTTCTAWTTTTGCTTTTCCTCAGTCTTCTCGAGGAGCACTTTATTTATGAAATTAATACAAATATATACATTAGCATTATGTGTCTGTGTACACAGATATACACACTGCATATCTGTGCCTAAATATGTGCGCAGAAATTAATTTATAATTGCTGGAAAACGGGGCCAGAAAARACCCAAAACTTTAAATATCGTGGAATTAATGATGTTGGAGAAGCCCTGCAAGGTCATGGAGTCCATTTGAGCCCCACCTTGAGCAGAGCACTGAGTGCCACATTCCCTGGGCACAAAAATCCTGTGAATTCTGGAATTTCTCACCACTGCATCCTTTAATTCCATCTTGCTGAAATTGCCACGTGGCTCTGCTGGATGGAGGAAATGCACAGAGGGATGCAGTGAAACCCTGCATCCTCAAGGTCACCTTCTCCCTGATTTAAACCAGAGCAGGGTTTCACCTTGTTCACTGCAGTTTGGGTTGGTTTATTTTAATTAAAAGCAGTGTTCCAGCAATGATGGGAGGTGTCACACACCCRTCCTCACCTGCAGAGCTTCTTCTCTCCTCCCCTGCAGACACAGCTGTGCTGGAAGTCACTATTTTGTGACCAGTTTAGGATAATTAAGGACTGAAAGCAAGTTGAAGGGAGCAGGAGATGAATCTTTCCCTCCTCTGCTGAAAATCAGTGGATTTTAGGTGCATTTGAGGAGCTGAGTGCCAATGCCTGCAGTGCCAGGTTGGCACCTCCACCAGAGTCCTGGGATGGATTTCCCCTGCCTGTCAAGCAAAAAGCTCTTTTTTATAAAACCCCAAATGTCCATTTTGTCAGGAAATAGGGCCAAAGCTGAGGCTGGGTGAAACTCCTGTTTAAAGTCAGGTTTTTCATTACCACAGATGTCCATGTGCAGGTGCATCAGGCCCCTGGATTTATTTATTTTATTATTTATTTACTCAGTGCCCTTTCTTCCCTGCAGCCTTCCCCAAAACAAGATATCCCATTGGTTTTTCTGGATGTACATAATCAAATCAACTGACTTCTTCCACAGCAATGAAACAAGGAATTTCACCAAGTAATAATAAAAAAATTGTCCATTCAAGGAAAGGAACAACCTCAGAATTTACCAGTGGTCACCCTGAACTTGCTTTAAAATACTGCTCCTTTATCTCCAGTTTGTTCCCTCTTAAGAGAAAGGCAGAGAKCCAATTAAATTGAATATATTCCTGTATTATCACAGGGAGGACTGCACAGTTCATTCCTCTCTGTCTCTCCCCYCCCTTTCTAACATGAAAATCTCAACAGTTCTTCGGTATAAAGAGATTTTTCCCCTTTGCTGTTGTGTTTTTTGCCAGAAACACAGGGTTTTTCTGGCTCTCAGGGCAGTGCTTATTCAGGAGTTGTGCTGTGGCAGCCCAGGGAAGGTTTAAACTCCTGTTTAAACCCAGGGAAGGTTTCAGCTCCTGTTCCTGTTTTTAATTCCCTTGTTGTACTTGTGAGAGATGTGGGAACAGGCAGCCAGAATGCATCTTTGAGTCTCTGATATCTTGACAAGTGTCTTAAGATATTTACATATACAAACTAACTGTTTATCTGGGAAAAAAATACCCATTACAGCCAATAAAATCAGGGTGCCTGGTCCAGAGGCATTCCTAGAATGGGGAGGGGGATCGCTGGATGCACAGGAATGGGAAATTTCAAAATTGTATTRGGCATTGAAATAAGCAAAATACCAGAGGAGAACAGGTTTTACAGCATGTCAGTGGCTTTGACATAGATCATATACAGTTTATCACACAGTGTTTAAGTTGATACATTTAATATTTTTTAATTTTAATAATTTAAATAGATACAATTTAAATTTTTAAATTTTTTTTAAAATTTATTTTAAAATTTATTTTTAAATTTATTTTAAAATTCATAAAAATGTAAATAGAATATCAACATAAGAAATGTCAGTAATTTAAAATTTTAACTCGTGTTTAAACCCAGAGAAGGTTTAAAGTCCTGTTTGAAGCCAGGGAAGGTTTAACTCCTGTTTGAAGCCAGGGAGGGTTTAAAGTCCTGTTTAAACCCAGGGCAGGTTTAACTCCTGTTTAAACCCAGGGAAGGTTTAACTCCTGTTTAAACCCAGGGAAGGTTTAACTCCTGTTTAAACGCAGGGCAGGTTTAACTCCTGTTTAAACCCAGGGAAGGTTTAACTCCTGTTTAAACCCAGGACAGGTTTAACTCCTGTTTAAACCCAGGGCAGGTTTAACTGCTGTTTGAAGCCAGGGAAGGTTTAACTCCTGTTTGAAGCCAGAGTCCAGGGCAGCAGCCAGGCTGGGGCTGGGCCTGTATTTATGGTATTTTCCCAAAGCTTTCCATCCTAAGCTCTATTTAATGGAATCTATGCATAGTAAGTAATCAGGTCAGAGAGAAGCAGCATCCCCTGTTTGAGATCAATCGCTGGCTAATACTTTATCTAGGCCACTTTATTATCTCATGCTGATTCCATTCCCATTCTCCTCCTCCTTTGTAGCGTGCACTTCAGCTGTGGTAAAACTACGCCTGGCATACATATTAAAAACATATACCCATTCTATCTGTATGTAAATGGGGGAGGCACAGCTGGATATTGCAGGAGTTTGATTTACTAATAGTTATTATCTGTTCTAGCTGTTCAGAGGCAGGGAGAGTTGCAGAAAACAAGCTAGCGCAGAAATTGCCTTTATGATATCACTGCCCTGCTTTGGTAATTGTTTAAAATCTCTTCTTTAGCTGCAAGCTCGGCCTCGGCTGCTGCAGATTGTTGGTGCTTTTTTTGGAATTGCTGGAGTCTCTTGGTGAGGGGTTTTTTGTTGTTAGTGCAGCATTGAACTCCTCCGTGATGGTTATTGGAACGAAAGGCGTTTACGTAAAAAATGGTATTTGAAACACCAAAAGTCAGGAATGGAGCAGTTATTCTGTTGTGCTCTCCTGTTGTGCTCGCCTTTAGGATTTCTCAAGGAAAAATTGGGCAGGGAGAGGATGCAGTCACCTCCTGCACTCCATTACTTTTGCACAGATCTAATGATTYTTCTTCAAGTTGTCAACACAACCAGGAGCTTTTCTCCTCCTTAAAATTTAAATTGCTGACGCTTCTTATGTCGATATTTTATCAATTTAAATAGTTTCAATTTAAACATTGTGTGATAAATTGTACATCATCTGTGTCAAAGCCACTGACATGCTGTAAAACCTGTTCTCCTTTGCTATTTTATTTATTTCAATGCCTAATACAAWTTTGAAATTTCCTATTCCTATGCATCCAGCAATCCCCCTCCCCATTCCAGGAACAGCTCTAGACCAGGCACCCTGATTTTATTGGMTGTAATGGGTATTTTTTCCCCAGATAAAYAGTTTGTATATTTAAATATCTTAAGACATGTGTCAAGATATTAGAGACTCAAAAATGCATTCTGGCTGCCTGTTCCCAAATCTCCMACAAGTACAACAAGGGAATTAAAAATGTAAAGTTTTTAGTAGCTGGATTTTAAGTATCTATATCTTATGTAGCTTTATTTCAGAGGGTCTGCACAGTAGCTAAACATATTTGCAGTTAGTTGTGTTAAACCCCTGGTTTCAGCTCTCAGGAAACACTTTTATGSTTTAAACAAACAAATGGAGGATCAGCATAATCCTGCCTGGATTTTCATCTAAAGCCCCAGAATAAAGCCAATAAAACACTGGTGCTTAGGTTTGTCAATAAAGGGCTTTCCCCCAGTGGTGTCAGTGAGGAGCCAGGGCTGGGGTTTGGATGGTGATGGTTTTTGGGCTGGACCAGAGGGCTCTCAGCACTTCCCTTTGCACAAACACACCCCAGAGATCCTGTGAGATCAGCTTTAGAGACCCATGCTTGTTGTGTGCACCTATCCAGATGTTTGGGCATCATTTCTGAATCACAGGGAGCCAAGAATTTTCCCTCTTTGGCTACTTTGTTTTGTCCTGGGCCAGTGCAGGATCTCCCATCAGGGCTGATAGAATTGTCTGTGCTTGGAGCTGTGATGAATGGCTTTGTTTGCAGATGTTCAGCCTCTCCTCTGTCACAACGATCCCAGTTATTCACTCCATGACAAGGGGAAGTTCTGACAGACACCAAACACATGCTGATGTGAAGGAAAGGGCTCTCTCCTGGTTTCTCAAGGAAAAAAAGGACAGAGCCAAGTATTTTAGCTGTTGTAAATATAGAATTGTTTAGATTGGGAAAGGTTTTTTAGGGTCATCCAGTTCAATCATGAAATATATGTGGTAARTAATAAACTGGGTCTTCAGTCTCTCACTTCAGACATGCGGTGGACARGGAGTTCTGGATCAAATCACTGAAGACAAATCAAAATTTATATTGAGGCAAGGATTTCACAGCAGGGCTCAAGATGCTCCTGTCACTGGGTGTTCAGTATCTTCCTTGCTCAAGGTAGCTTAAGAGGAAAAAAAATCTGTGTTTCTTCAGGTGGCAGCATCGCCACCTGAAATTGGGAAAGGTGGGTCAGGGATGTTTCCCCTTCTGTCTTTCAGGAAAAAAAAGTGGGGGAAAAGCCATCTCTGTCCTTAGGGTGTGAGTTCTTCTGTGCCACGTGAGCAATCAGCTCTTGAAATGGAGACATCCATTCTATCAGTGTCACTAAAYCCAGCAACCACCCAAGAGCAGGATGGTGACAGCTTAAGGGGTGGTGCCTTCATTCCCTGCCTGCTGCACCCATTGCCATGGCATCACCCAGTTCCCCCAGCAAATGGGAATATCTGGGAATAAATGGGAATATTCCCCTCCTACCATGCCCTAGAGCAGCACAAAACAGCAGCACTTCCCTGTGAAATGTGAAAWGGAGTAACTCAAGTTGGCTCAAAGAGGTGTTGAAAATCTAAGGAAATTGGACAAAAACAAATTGGCAACAGCTTAGAGGGATACAGTTCATATTTTTTGGTTACTTGAGTCTCCTGGGCTTTGCAGTTTAATTTGAGCAAATGTTTCATTTGGCACTGCTGGTTGTTCAGTAGTTCTCCAGGCACAGGGACAAATATTTACATCTCACTCATTTTGGTAACAGAATTGCAAATCTTTCAATTACTGGATATTGAGAAGTTGTGCATTTGCCTTGTTGATGTTTTATGTCAGCTGTCTTCTTTACGTATTTATTTTGAAAAATTGAGGAAAAAAATCTGTTAGCAGTTCCAAAATAAGACCCCTATCTTTAAATCCCAGAATACTGTCCTTTCTATTCATTCCAAATCCATCAAGGAATTTGCTCTAACAGGCAACTGTTGAAATCCACGTACGATTTTTATTTGTGTAGTGAAATTGGCATTTTAAATCTATTCAGACACTCTGCATAGATTAAAATGGCTGGTGCTTGTGCAGTACCAGCTACATGTGGGTCTCTAGTCCAATTAGCACCTCAGGACACTCCTGCAGTATTAAATAAGAGTAATAATTGCCTATGAATAAGCAGAGTATAAAGCAGGAGATAGAGATATGGCTTCTTAGTGACCTGTGTGCATTATGCCTCAAATCCCTTAATCAGATTTGTGCCGCTTGATTCTTCCATCCGCAGAAATTCTGCTGGAGGATCAGGGCCTAAAGTAGTAAAAAATCAATTAATACGACTTTCTAATTTGTGCAGTTGACAAAAAAAAGGGGGAAAAAAACCCCGCATATAAATAGGGGACATTTTTCTCCTGAAGAGGGGCCGTGCTGAAAGATTTTTTAATTGGATTTTCATTGTGATTGACAGTGCTTGATTATGACAGTAACTTTATTTGGCTGGACTGTTAGAGCCCCCTTGTTCAGGGTGGTTTTTTTCCCTTTTTTCCCCATCAAAGGCCTTTTTTTCTCGGTGGCATTCCCGGCGGAGAGGCAGAGTTTGTGAAAGAGCCTTTTAGCACCTTTGTTGCCGCCATCCCTGGTGACGATTGGGCCCAGCTGGTTGCGGGTCGCAAAATGCTCCTCTCACAAAGAGAAATCTCCCYGGCCTCCATCATTTTAAGAGCTCCAGAAACCTGTTGAGGATTAGAAGTAGCTTTAGATGTGAAATGAGTGTTAAGTATTAGTAATCGGGAGATTAGGGCCCCGGGGACAACGGGAGATAAACAACCGCAATTAAGGCAAATCTGCCAGAGTAAACAAAATTGAGCAGAAACAGATGCCCTCGCCATTTTGGGGGATTGATTGGAGGGCACCGAGGAATCGATTTTTGTCTTGTTTACACTTCCAAACCCCGGTGATAAACTGGGAGGCTAAATATTTCATAGCGCCTGATTTTAGTTAATTTTTCTCGGCTCCTCACAGTGACCAGGCCCGGCCTCACTCAGCCTTCACAGGGAGCAGCTAATTGCCTATGAAGGGCCCCTGTGTTTAAATGGGCTTGACAGGAATTTAAATTTTGTTTCAATCAACCTCTGTGCTCACAGCCTGCTCCAGTTTCTAATTTTTAAATTAAACATGATTTCTTTTTTATTTATTTTCCTTTTTTTAAGCTGCGGCCTCCCCTCYGGAGCCRGCTGCTGGCGCTTCCATCCGGGGCAGAGCTCGGAGCACGCAGCTTTATTGAGGCTGAAACCCCAAAATACAGCCCTGGAAAAGTTCATTGTCCCATCTATGTGCATCTGCCTGCTCGGATTTGATGGGAGAGCTTGGGGAAACACTCGGCTGGTGTAAACCAGGATGAGCCTGTGCCTGCTGGGCTGGGGACAGCCAGGTTTCCACCAGGGAAAGGCTCCCCTGGATTAAAACACTGCTCTGAGCGTGGAAATGGTGCTGGTGGCCTCGGTCCTTGTTTCRTGACCTTGGGAGGGGTTCAAAGGAATTTATATTTTTTTTTCCCCAAGCCAACTAGTAGTGATACATTTTGCTCTCTCTGTGTTTTCAGCAGGGCTCTGTGTGTTTATTCCAGCATTGTTTCATACCTGAGCTGTCTCTGCTCCTCAGACAAGGAAATTTGGCAGCACCTTCCCCTCCATCATTTAATACTTTACTGAGTCCCTTCACAGAGCCTGCCAAACACRGGGATGTCATTTTGCACTCCGTGCAGGCAGTGTGCAGCCATGGAATGCAGGATGATCRTAGTGGTACTTCTAAAAACAACTTGTTCATTTGCAGAAACTTCATCACAAAAATGCTAACGAAGTACGAGCTGTTCCATTCTCCCTTTTTGCTTCCAGCCACATCATTTTCAGGGTTTTTTTGCTTTTGTTAATTGTTGTTATTTGTGCGTGTGTGTGCACACAGCATTTTCTTCTCCAAGGTTTGGGTGAAAAACATTTAGGAGATTGTTTCAGTTTACTTCAGCTTAGTAATTTGCTTAGCAAATTTTTTTTCTCCCCAGTAGAAAAACTTGGGGAAAACAGTTGTTTTCTTCACCCTTCCCCCTGAGTCTAGGGGAACACYTAGTCCTTGTTTGAAGGAAATTCTGTATCAGCTCTGAATTCCTGACGAGCTCTGTTTGGTGTCACTGAGACCATTCCTGGCTGGAGCTGAGGACACTTCTGCAGGTGCAGCTCCACCAGAGTTCAGGTCAGGTGTGCMTTTCTGGTGTGAATCTCTGCTCTTTCTGAGCCCTCACTCTCTCATTCTCATCACAGCCAGGTCTTGAAGCTCACGAACTGAATCGATTTCAAATGAAGCCCCACCAGAAGATGTGCTCCAGGCACACACCTAATGAGCTCCAGCTACTAATGGGCACTGAGGCCACAGACCAGACCAGAGCTGGGCAAAAGTCAAAGCTCTTCCATCCCCAAAATGTTGCACCGAGCGTTTCACTCAGCAGAGCTGCTTCTGTTGTCGACAGCTTGCTAATGTTGACAGACTCCATCAGCCTTGGGCCACTCTCCCCATTCCTCCTCTGCAGCTCTCCTTAACCTCAGCAGCACTTGCAGAAGTAAACTCCAATTAGATTTCGGTTGCTTTAGTTTGTTTTAAGAGTTTTTAAGAGTCATAACACAAAAAGTGAAATACCTTTGCTGGGAGCTGGCTCGTTTTTAGGCGAGCAGCGCGAGGAGTGCCAAGGACAGTTTCTGCTTTAACAACAAATATCAAAAGCAAAGCTGCTGTGGAAAGAATGATCTGCAGATGGGCAAATAGATTCCTCTGTGCCACAGCCAAACCCTAAACCCTGTAGTAAATTTCAGAGCAGTCTTTGCCACAGGAAGGGAGCAAATAGCAGACCCAGGGTCCTGCAGGAGGARGGGGTGAGGAGTTTGAAGTCAGGGCCAGCTGGGGAGTGGAGCTGCTCCAATTCCTGCTGTTCTTACCTGGAAAATTCCCTCTTGACCCTTTGTCTGCTGATGAGTTGCCAGCTTGGACACATCAGTCAAGTGCATGAGGGGTCTCTGAGGTCTGTTTTGGGGTCACCAGCTGTCCAAAGCTTGGGAAAATAATACTTTATTCATAATGAAGAATCTGTATTGCTGTTTAAAATGGAAATTCGGRTGAGGTGTGTAGACAGTTGCTGTTCAGGTTAAGGTGTTAAGGTCAAAGTTAAGGTGTCCTCTTGGTCCATCCATCATGCCTGGGGACTGTTGTTATTTGAATACAAATTCTGTAAATTCCAGGAGAGTTTTGGGGCCGCAACAAAACTAAACCAGCTGAAAATCGCTTGCAATTAACTTTATCATATAAAAAGCAGAAATGCATTGGTGAAAGTCAATCTACAACCAGATAAATAATAGGAGGGGAAAAGTACTTCTTAAAAAAAAAAGGGAGAAATATAACCCCAGGGCTTCAGTGCTTAGTGTGTCATCCATTTATCTTTGTTTTGCATCATCTTTTCACTGTCTCACATTTCATCAGAGGGATAAAATCATTAGTGTGCTAATCTAGGTAGCCATAGTTCTAAGGCTGACCTAGGCTAATCTGTCTTTGCAATTTCAAGTACTATGTTTGACTCCTCTGAAAGTAACCTTAAATTGTAGTCTTGTAAGAATTCCAGAGCTGTATCCTTCACTCCTTCTCCTAATGAGGTTATGACCAAATGCTCATTATAATTGCTTTAGACTCCTTTTAATTTTCAAGCTTATTAATCATAAGAAGAGTTATTTAAAATTGCATAAATTAATCTTAGATTAAAAGCCCATCAAAGCCTCGAAACAATTAAGAATAAGTAGGATTTCCCTGGGGCAGCAAGTTTTATTTTAATAGTGTAGTCAGGTGGATATCAGAACATTGAAGTATGGTAGTGATTAATGTATGCAAAATTTAAATGAGAGTTTTTAAATGGCAAATCTAAATCACATATTGACCTAACTGTAGGCTTTAACTGCATTGTCTGTCATATATTTAAACTGTTTAGTAATCAACATTTTAATTACAGTGTATGTTAGGGAGGCCATGCAACAAACAAAACTCCCCACTTCCCGAGTGGAGCTGCTCAGCAGGCTGGGCTCTGCTCTCAGCTCAGGAGAGAGGAAGGAGCAGAAACTTGCAGGAAAATGACCAGACTTGGTTTTCCCTGTGGATGTGTTCTTGTTCCTGCCTCATCTCCAGCCAGAAAACGCCACTGGTCCATGCTGGGAGCGCTCAGGGTTGGATGGGAGCAGCCTGGRGTGGTGGAAGGTGTGGAAGGGGGAGGAGTGGSTGGGTTTTAAGGTCCTTCCAGCCCATGAGTGGGGGATGCCATGRTTCTGTGATGCCGTGGTTCCACCCCCTGCTCTGGGGCTTTGTCTCCAGCACCCAGCTGAGCACAGCTCTGGGGTGCTGGAGCCTCTCCAGTGCAGCAAGCACAGTCCTTGCCCTCAATAGTCTGAGGACAGAACAGTGAGAGAGAACTGGGCCAGCAAACCTCGCTCCCAGATCAGGCACAGTCCCAGGGAGGAGCTGCAGTTTTAGGGTTAAGCTCAGTCTGTGATCTGCAATCCCATTTGGAAGAGACAAGGAGGCTGCAGCTGACCTTGCTGCAGCTTTGGGRCACTCTTGGCAGACACACAGACTGAGCCTCCCAGTCCCTGCTGTTCCAAGCACTTCAGGTGCTCACACTTCTCTTAAAAGGGTTTTTAAAAAATCCCAAAATTTCAGAAGGAAAACAAGAGATGGAGCATCTGGATCACACTTGAATAGTGTCCTGCAGGGCCCTTTCACCGTGGGTACGTTCTGTGTCTCTGTGGATTCACCTGTGCTCAGCCTGCAGAGTTCTTACCYCACTCAGGCCTCAGAAGCTGCGTGGAGCATCCCCTGAGGATGCCCTGCCACCTTCTGTGCCTTGAATTAACCATGTTTTGGGAGTCTGCAGTGAGAGAATTGGCCTGAGGATTCCTCGCTGCTATTCCTGGCTGTGGGGGCCGCAGTTGGATCCTGTGGATAGCTGGCACAGATAATTAGAACAGCTTTTAGTGTGGCTTGTCCTTGGAGGCAGCAGCTCGAGATGGAAAATCCTCCAGCACTGGAGGCAGGGCTGGAGTGATGAAATCCTGGCATGTGCTGAGGGCACTGCAGGGGGACCTGGGTCAGTTTGGGGTGGTTTGGGTTACTCAGCACTTGGTGTTTGCAGGAATTCTGGGAAGCTCTTTGGGTTGCTCAGCACTTGGTGTTTGCAGGAGTCCTGGGAAGCTGGTGCAGCTCCAGAGCTGAGCTTTGTGTTTGTCCTGTTGGAGGTGGGACTTGTCCCCCATTAAACATGAGGATGGGCAGGATTTCCCCTCAAATCCATGCCCTGAGTTCATGCAAGAGCTGTGCACAGCCCATGCACCTCAGGAGCAATGGGAGAACCAACTGGGATGTGCTGCTGGACAGCCAAGKTGGAATTTTTTGGAGTTGGAGGGATGAGCTGCCAGCCAGGCTTTCCTGATTTAACATGTGAACAGAGCACCTGGAGTGGGGGAAGGCCTGGAACATCCTACCTGCTCTGGGAGCAGCAGGGATTTGGTGGTTTGCTCGTGTTTCACATGGAGTTGGTGCTGGCAGGGCTGGAATTCTGCTCAGGGGCTGGAATTCTGCTCAGGTGAAACAGGGGGCAAAACAGATCCCAGGTGTCCAACAGAGAGCTGGGTCAGAGGATGCTCTTCCCATTCCCAACTCTTAATGCCAGGGAGGAGKTAGGGAATGGCAGGGAAGGGAAGCAGGCTTCCAGTTTCCACTTTATTCTACCTAGCTGCTGTGTTTTGTGCAGGAAAAGCTGCAYCTGATGCATTCAGGGCATGCCAACACCACCCAATAAACTGCTGCATCTTCCTCATCCCCCCTTTAAAGAACTGCAAGTTAAGCAGCGAGTGAGCTTCCCTCAGAGCAGCCTGCAGCCAGCAGTAATATTTATTTTCTCTATTTGTTTTAAGCCTGGGAAGGCTGTGGTTTCCTGCACACTGTCCTGATGGAGCCCTGCCCAGCGAGCGTGCAGTGCCCCCAGCCCTAATGTGCCATTAATGATAGGTTAATGTACAGTATAATGTTTTTTGGACTATGGGTTCATTACACTTCTGAGTGCAAGGTCCTTCTGCAGAGCGCCCAAGGTCCCATTGCATTATATCATGCAATAAAAATACCCTTTTCATATCACACACTAATAAACTGTATTTGAAATGCTGTCTGAGGGCACGGCCATTGTCTTCATAGGCTGTGGCTGCAACAGTTGGGATCTTTTTTATTGTGGTTTTTTTGTGGTCTTGAGTTCAGAATTTTTTAAATGGAAGGCATGGTTTGTCTGTGCTGCTTGGTGATAAATGGAGTTCAGGCTGGGAGGGTTCCTGGAAAAAAGAATGTTAAAGGGGTGGCACCACTGGAAGCAGTGCAGTGCCACTCCTTTCCCAACCTTGCTTGCATAAGCATGAGGAATTTTATTATCATTTTTAATTGGCTGCCCTCCCCAGTCAGCCTCTCACTGTGCCAGGGGAAAAATATATAAGGAGGTGCTGGAGTGGGTTAGATGTCATGTTCTCCCACCATTTGGGATTCAGGTTCCTGCCATGTTCTGTGCCCCAGGGAGCACCACCCTGGGGAGGAAAATCTCWCATTTTTGGTGATTTCCAGGGAAATCTGTGGCTGACTGGCATTTCACACTGGGAATGTCCCTTGTCACCATTCCAGGCTGGTAGCTGCCTGTTCCATGGACCCTTAGAGCAGTCTGTCATAAACACGGACTCCTTTTGTGCCTGAAATCCCAGGCATTGCATGAGGGGCATTGTTGATGGTCTGCCTGTCCTTTGGCATGGGTCTGAGCCTCCCTGGTGCTCTCCAAACACAAACATTTTATGGCCAGAGGGTCCTGTTTGTAGGAGAGGCTCTCCTGAAGCTCTGCTCTTCCCTGGATTTGWGTGTGAGGGGCAGTGGAAGTTGTTCCCTGTGCTTTAGACTGAGGAGCTGAAGGGATTTGGGGCTGTGGGTGATGATTTTKTATCCCAGAGGGAATTTCATCCACCTGGAGCAGAGCTGCACTCTCCAGGTGGGCACTTGGAGCTGGAAAAGGCCCATGGACCTGCAGCCCTGCCYAGGATGCCATGCAAGCTCTGTGGCAATAAGCTCAGGGTGGGTTATTATCAGAAACAAAGATTTTTTTATAGGTCAGAGGAGACAGCCATGGAAGCAAATTGCTGAATTTTAGGGGTAGATAAAATGATGGAACTTTTACCCTTGAATAATGGGGATTTAATTGACTGGGCTAAATGATTGATGGTTGGTGAGCACTGAGTTGGAATTACCAGGGCTCTGTGTTCAGGGGGGCACTGCCCTTTTAATTCCCTGTCAGGTATTTAAATCCTTCACCTCCCCCTCTGCCAGGAGCTGCCCTGTGAAAGAGTTAAACCTGTCTGGTGGGACACTGCACCTCGAGAAATGTACCCTTTATCAAGAGAACCAGAAGAGACAAGTTCATTTAAAAAGCCTGGTTTGTCATTGTTTATCTCATTTTCAGGGTTGACAYACAAAATTAGGCTGCCTGACACTCACTGGGGGCCAGCCCTGGCCCTGTCCTGCCTGACCTTTCAGCTCCAGGCTCTGCAGCAGCCACTTCCCATTCCCTGCAGGATTCCCAGTGCATCCCACTGAGCCAGGGCACAGCACACCAGTACCAGGCCAGTMAGAAAAACCACTTTGGTGCTGGATTTTCTACCTCTCTCCTGCTGCCTGTGCTGAGTTCCAGGTATTTTCAAGGCTGAATATTTAAAAACCTGACAGCTGAGGTTTCAGAGCTGAAATTTCACTTGGAGCAGCCTAAATGCAGGGATATGCTTAGGGGTGAGGAGGCTTTGGCTGCGGGGTCTCTCCATCCTAAAGGGGAAAGAACTGGCTGGAATATTTGTGTTTGATTGCCCCAGAGCATCTGCTCTGCCCTGCCTGTGCCTCCTGACTGTTCTCTGCTGCTTCTCCATCCTAAAGGGGAAGGGACTGGCTGGAATATTTGTGTTTGATTGTCCCAGAGCATCTGCTCTGCCCTGCCTGTGCCTCCTGACTGTTCTCTGCTGCTTCTCCATCCTAAAGGGGAAAGAACTGGCTGGAATATTTGTGTTTGATTGCCCCAGAGCATGTGCTCTGCCCTGCCTGTGCCTCCTGACTGTTCTCTGCTGCTTCTCCATCCTAAAGGGGAAGGGACTGGCTGGAATATTTGGGTTTGATTGCCCCAGAGCATCTGCTCTGACCTGCCTGTGCCTCCTGACTGTTCTCTGCTGCTTCTCTCTGGTGTCCTTGGCTGTTCTGTTGAAAAGGTGAAACAGCTGCTTCTAGGCTGTGTTGGACATAAAAGCATTTATCCTATTCCTGCACTTTTCCACCCMAAACCACCCCAGTGCTGGGCAGAACRCCTCATCCTGTCACTCCCTGCCTTRTCCAGAGTCCYTCTCCARCTCTCCTGGATCCCCTTTAGGCTCTGGAAGGTCAGTGCACGTGAAGGGGGGTTGTTAAAGAGAGGAATTTTAGGACGTCACACACATTTACAAGCAGAGGAGCAGATTAACAGGGTTTTTTTGGGATATCGTTTCACCCAAACACCATTCAGCAACTGCTCAGCTGTCCTGGAAAGGGGCTGGCTCAGAACACAACCAGCAAATGGAATAACAAAAAACCAAAAAGAGCATTTCCAAGGAGTCTGGGCTGCCTCCCCCTGCTCAGAACAGGCTGTGTGGGTACCACGGATCTGCAGGGAAATCCCTGCTCTGAGCCAGTGCTTCATGGCCCTGCTGTGGCTGCAACCACAGGCTGCTGCAGCGGGGTTGGTGCTGCAGGAGGGCTGTGTGTCTGTCCTGGCTGAGCCTGGCTGTCCCCCTGCAGGGCCACCCCTTCGTGGTGCAGTACAACGACGGCAATGCCGAGGTGGTGTCCATGTGGGTGTGCAGGATGCTGGAGGAGCGGCGAGCCCAGGGAGCCCCGTGAGCCCTGCAGCAGCTCTCCCACACCAGGATCTGCACCTTTGGACTCTCAGCTTATCCAGATCCAGTCTTTTACTCCAGCTATTTCCTAGAAGCATCCACAATCAGGGTGTTTGTTTGGCTGCCTTTTCCTCACCGCCACATTAAGGAATTTTCTTAATTGTTTCTTTTGTTGCTGAGCAATTTCCAGGTTTATTTTCAGTTATACTGTACACAGCCTTAAAGCAAGTATTTTATATCTCTATTTTTGGGTTACTGAATGTTCTCTTATCTGACTCCAGAGTATTTTTTAACTGTTGCTCCTATTCGTGTCCAGAGGATTTCCTGACGAGTTGGTGGCTGTCTCTGAGTGCAGGCAGCCACTCAATACTGGGTTTAAATGTAAAACAAAAGCAAACAGACAAAAAAAGAGAAATATCTGAGCTTTCCCACCCTGTGAGGAGGTGAGGGGTGCCAGGAGGGTCAGCATCACACCAGTGAATGACTGGGAGTGCCCTCCCTGCTCCCAGTGCCAGCTGCTGGGGCATGAGGAGCACCCATGGTCAGGCTCTGCAGGCTGATCCCTGAACCAGAGAGGGTTTGCTGAGGTGGAAAAGGGGAGGGGAAAGAGGACAGGGCTCTGCTCTGGAGCCAGGCTGGGAGAGCTGGGAATGTTCCCCTGGAGAAGGGAAGGATCCAGGAATCCTCAGAGCCCTGGCAGGGCCTGGAGGGGCTCCAGGAGAGGGACTGGGGACAAGGGATGGAGGGACAGGACACAGGGAATGGCTCCCACTGCCAGAGGGCAGGGATGGRTGGGAGATTGGGAATAATCCTTCCCTGGGAGGGTGGGAGGCCCTGGCACAGCTGTGGGTTCAGCCAGGTCAAGCACAGACTCCAGGTTTGGTGTTCCAGGAGAAAGGAATGGCTGCAGTGTCTCTGCTGGGTGTTCCTGGCTCCTGCAATTCCTGGGGACGTTTCCACAACAGACCAACACAGGTTGAATCATTCCTTGTGTAAAAATGCTTAATAAAAGGAAAAAAAAATAAACCATGGATGTGAGAGGCAGGTTTGGGGTGASTGAGCTGGGTGGGAGGAGGTTGGGGTTTGTTTGCTTGTCTTTGCATTGGAAATAAACTTTTGCTAAAAAATAAAAAAAGACTCGGGTGGTTTATTTTCTACCAGCAGCTTCAACCCCCCCACAATTCAGTGAATTATTCCTCCCGAACCACTGCAAATCCTAAATGTTATTCTGGAAGCAGCCTGGAAAAGACTTGCTTTCCTTCCTTGGAGGGATCGTTTGTCTTCTTTTGAAGTGTAGAGGTTGCAGGCATGAACTTACCGACTAAAGTTTGTCTTAATTGCTCTGATGTCACAACCTCGCTGGCAGATAACAGGCAATGAATGAGGCAGCAGCCCCCGTTCCTCCAGGTCCTTTTGCTAAAGTGAGACAAATTCCCTCCCTGTGAGCCAGGCAGGGCATGGCAGCGCTGCCATTTATTTATCCCTAACAGTTCCAGCAGCTTTCCCTGGATAAAAGGGCTCTCTCTCCCTCTCTCTCTCAGATTTGGTTTAAAACTCAGCAATCCCGGGGCTTTTCCTGCTGCTTTTCCTGCCGGGGAGGTTGGCAGGGGAGGACTCATCCTGAAAATCCATGTGGGATGGAGCTGGGAAAAACCTCCTGGTTAAAGCAGGGACGGAATTATAATTCACGTGGTTCATCAGTGGGGTGAGTCCAGGGGAATTTGGAGCTCCATCCCTYTCCTCTCCCAAATCCTGGGATTCAGTGCAGCCAGGGATCTGCTCATTTGCCCCTTCCCAGCAGAATTTGGGGGAACAGGGCTGTGATCCATCTGATCCCTGGATACCCGAGAGAGCAGAGGRGGGAAGTTTGGGATTGAGCAGCTCGTCTCAGCTTTGCTGGCACTCCCAGCTGAGCCCTTCCCAAAGCTCCCCCTCCTGCATGGATRGGGGGTCTGGGGGTGGTTTGTCCCCACATGGACCCCAATTCCTGCACCCCCCATCAGCGCCGAGGGGCACAGCCCAGGGGTGGGGGAATGCAGGGAATTTGGCCGGGATTGAGCTCACCCACATCCTGAACCCAGCCCAGGCTCCTSTCCCTGCACCAAGAGCATCCCAGTCCGTGTCTGTGCCCTGTGGGACGCAGGTGAGCCTGGCACGGGGCACCCCACAGTGCAGGACCCCCCAAACCTGCCCCAAGGGATCCCAGGGATGCAGCCCCACCGGGCTGCTCTGGGGCTGAGCAAATCCTGCCTCAGGGCACTCAAACGTGACTTTGAGGTGGCCAGGACACAAAATATGCCCCAGGTGTAACATCCCCCTGTTCCCAAAGTGTCCAGGGGTGGGAATGAAGCTCCAGGGAGGTTTTCCTGGAAGTGCTGGGAAGGGGCTCAGCAGTGCTGCTCTCTCCGCAGGCAGGAGCTGACCCAAACCTGGGGCTGCCCAGGGATGGTTTTGCCCTCTCTCCTCTTCCCTGCTGCAGTTTTTAGGGGTTTGAATTGTGGCATTTCTTGGCTGGAAAGGTTGCAGAAGTGCAGCAATATCACACCCTGCAGCTGAGTCCTGCTCAGGGGATGGCACCAGGGGTGTGCAATGAATTCAGCAGAGGATGCCACAGCTGCAGAGTGACCCCCAGTCCCGTTCCTCACCCCAGCAGCTCATTTAGGGCTACAGCTGCAGAGTGACCCCCAGTCCCGTTCCTCACCCCAGCAGCTCATTTAGGGCTCCCCCAGCAGCCCCACACCAGTGTCACCTCTCTGTCTCCCCTCCTATAACCTCAGTGATGATGGTTCCCATGGGAGTGTGGATGTGGGAAAAACGGAATATGTCCCATCTGTGCCGAAACTTCMAATATTTTCCACATTTCCCTTTCCCGCTGCCCGGCAAAGCTCCCGTGAGAAGAGCCCGTGGAAGATCGCCCTTAAACCAGCACAGAATTGGAACATATTTAGTTTCTCGTATCCCGTGGCCAAATCCAGCCCGCTGTCAGCATTCCAAAGGCAAAGCGCCCGTCTTTGTTTCCCGAAGAACAGCCGGGAGGGGAGGCGGGGCTGCCGGGGTCCTTTACCTGTCGCTGTCCCTCGGCCCCWCGCCGGCAGTGTGGTGGCGTTAATAGCTGAGCCATCGCCGGGAGCAGCTCTCGGGAGCTCCGTTTGATCCCTGGATACCCGAGAGGAAAAGCCAGCGGGAGGGTTGGAGCTGGGGGTGGCGTGGGTCCTTCCCTGCCTCCCGGTCCTGCAGGGCAAGYTCACCTGGAGGCGTCCGTGGGAAAGGGATGGACCGCGGGAGTGTGCGGGCAAAACCTGGGAATTTGGGGCTTTAGTGGGGAAAAAAAACTCCTGCAGGGAGCCAAATCCACTGGTGGAGAGCGAGAGCTGCGGGAGAAGCGGCTCGGCGGTGACAGAGGGGGCGAGGAGGGGGCGATGCCACCGCAGCGGGCACTGGCCGGACTCGGCTCTGTGGCCCCAGCGCTGGCCCGGGCAGGACAGTCCGGGAGCCAGCGGGACAATCCCCCCGGGCAGGACAATCCGGGACGATCCCCCCGGGCAGGACAATCCGGGAGCCACCGGGACAATTCCCCCGGGCAGGACAGTCCGGGAGGCACCACGTCCCCCGGGAGCTGCAGCCTGGGCAGGGGCAGGAGGGCACAGCAGGGACTGTCCCGGGTCGCGGCTCCGCTCTGCGGGGGCTGCTCCGGAGGCAGGGCACACACACACASAGCCCCTTCGGGCAGGGAACAGGACAGACAAATCCCGTCTCCAGGATGTTCCAGGGGACCCCGGGCTGCTCAGCTTCTCGGACACATCTCCGTGCTCTTCATCTCACTCCCGTTGGGATGTGACAAACACAGAGAGAAACGCGGGGACACCGTCCTTGCCCAGCTGCCACGGGCCGGCCCATCGGGGCACAAACACATCCCAGGTGCCCCCAGTTACCCGAGAGCCTCAGAGGATCCAGCTGTGCCCCTCAGCCCCTSCCGAGGTGCCCCTCTGCCCCCAGGGCAGGGTATTTATGGTGCCTCTGCCTGGGGAGCCAGGTAAGGAGCAGCCCGRGCCCCAGAAGCTGCAGCTGGGTGGCAGCGATGTCCCCGCGGGCACAGCCAGGCCTGGGGGGCACAGGGGCTCCCCAGGGGAGGAGCTGGAGCCCACTGAAGGATGGTGAGGTCCTGAGCTGTAACCGGGGTTTTAGGGTAACTCATTTCAGCATTCCCGGGGGGTTTCACAGGCACCAGAATTTGGGGGGTGTCCTCTAAACTTTCTGGCCTCCTCCTGCTCCCCCAGCTCACCAGCCTGGACTGGGAAAACCTAACGGGGGGGAAAAGAGAAATTTAAAAACTCCTGTTGCAGTATTTGGTCACACCGAATAAAAAAAAAAAGGTTGTGCAAGCTGCTCTRGAGGAAGGTGTCCCTGCCCATGGAGGTGGGGTTGGAACGAGAGGAGCTTTAAGGTCTCTCCTAACTCAAAGCAGCCACAGCGAGCCTGTGATCCTGCGCCTTTCCCGTCGGGAAGCTGCAGCCGGAGCCGCAGGAGCCGCGTTACCTCCGGCAGAGGCTCTGTCCGTGAGGAACCGTGCGCGCCCAGGACRGGATTTATGGATTGAGCCTTCCCGGCTGCGGCGCCGGGCCCGCGGCGCAAGTTCAAGGTTTGTCAGAGCCGGAGAGCCCGGGAGGTGTTGAATGGCAAATGGATGTCTGGGGCTTTTATGGGCAGCAGCAGCAGGAGGAGGAAAACTTCCCCGCGGCCGAGCAGAGCGGCCAGGCCCGCGCAGGTGAGTGCGGCTCCATCCCGCAGCGGGCACGGCACGGCACGGCACGGACTGCAGCGCTGCCCTGGCCTCGTCCCGCTCCATCCCTGCCCGGTGCTCGGCTCCACCGATCAATAAATCCGTGCCTATCGATCCCGCGCTCTCCGCAGCCGCTCCGACCCGGGAAAACCGGGGAGGTTCAGAGGCGCAGGGAGGGTTTGGGGGGCCACAGAGGTGAGGGGCGGGGGACAAGGGGACAGCAGCTGCGGGTTGGGCCTGGGGCACACTGGGGAGAGCCGGGGATGTGCTGTGGGGATGGAGGGTGTGTGGGGTGTCACGGGGGGCACGGTGGGGGCCGTAGAAAAGGGGGCGCACAGACTGGGGGGTGCACGGAGGAGGTGCAGCGGGTGGGGGTCAGCTGTGCCCAGCCCTGGGGAGGGATCCCGGGGCGCACCGAGAGGAAGCCCCAGGCTGCCCGGAGCTCCCCCCGGCCCGCGGGGCTCAGCAGCCGGGTCAGGCGGAGTGTGCCCGGCCTGCAGAGAGCCGCCGCCCGCTCCCTTTGTCAATGTCCAGTAATTAAAATGTCACCGTTTAATTTTCAGGCCTCTCGGAGCAATCTTTTCCTAATAAAGAGTCTAATCGAAACGCTCCTTCCCCCGCCTGGGCGGGAAGGGCCGCGGAAGAGGCTGCGGAGGTGCAGAGCCGCCGCGGATCGATGGAGAGAAGCCCGGATTGATCGGCCTCTAAAATTAAATTTATTGGGGTCATGGTTTTATATGGTGCTGATACAACTGTTAAATGGGGAACATTCATTTCCAATAGGAGGCGTTTATTAAACTTCCACTGAATTAGACCGCCGTGATTTATGTGGCAATCTCGGCTCAGCCCTCCAGGAGCGCGGGGCCTTCCGCGCCCGCCACGCGTGATTATTTATTTATACACCCGTGACACGGCTCCCTAAGTTTTAACCTAAATTATCCACCGGCTTCGGCTGCCAGCGGCACCGGCCCGGGGAGCGGGCAAGGATGGGGGGTCCCGTCGGGGCGCAGCGCCCTCCGCGGCCCCTCCGCGCCCCCCGGCCCCGGGGGGGTCCCGGGGGGGGTCCCCGGTCTGGGGGGCGGCGGAGCCCGCAAACGTCCCGGCTCCCGCGCGCGGCGATCGTTGAGCGTTAATTAGAAATTCATTACAATTAAAAGCCGCGCGCACACGCCTTAATTACATCTGATTTTTAATTCCGAATCCGTGTTTACACAGTAAGCGAGACGTACCTCCTGATTATCCCCAATACTCTTTATACTGTACTAATTATGTAAATTAAACCTAATTAACTGACAAAAACTGCAGTCAATTCAACTGTTAAAAGATACGGCGGTTGCGAGGAGCGGGGAGCGCGGCCGGGGCGGCGGGGCCGGGGTCGGGCCCGGGGCCGCTCCCCTCCCCGGGGCTCCGCGCCGCCGTCGGGGCGAGCCGGGGGCCGCCTCCGCCGCTGCGGGCTCCGGCCGAGCTCCGCGGGCACCGGGCAAGGGCGCGGCGGAGGGAACCGGGGCAGACCCGCGTCCTCCTGGAGCCCCCTCGTTCTCCTCCCGGCCCCGGCGGTACCGGTTCGGTCCGCGCCGCTCCCGGTGCCTCGCAGCCCCGCGTGGCTCCCGCCGGTGTCGAGCGCCGCGGGATCACCCGGAACGCGGCGCCGAGCGGGGCGGCGGGGCTCGACCAGCGCGGGAGCGTCTCACCGCGCTCCTGCCTCCGTATAGCTGGAGGAAGGGGGGGGCCGGCGAGGATAAATAATTAAAAGGCGAGGAATAATTACCGGCTCGGGTTGCGATCATTGCGGGAAGGCCGCGCGGCAAGGCCCGGCCGGCAGCGCCCGGTCCGCGTCCCCCCCGACGGGGCGTCCCGGGGGGAGCCGCGGCCGCTGTCCCGCGTGGGAGCGCGGCCGGAGCTCGGCTCTCCGCGGAGGAGAAGGGCGGCTCCGCACCCGCGTTCCGCTCCGCGGCGGCTCCGCCGCATCCTCCCGGTGCCGCCGGTGATGGCGGGGAAGGAAGGCGCGGGGGCACACACAAAAGTGATAGCTGGGGGCGATCCGCGCCGTTATTAACTTCTGTTTGATCGCTGTAATTGCGCCGATCGCGGCCGGACGCGATGATTAATTACAGTTTAATTAACGTGGCCGTGACGAGGGCCGCATGCGGGAACCCAACCCGGGCAGGGATCGGCGAGAGGCCCCCGCCACGCCGGCACGGCCGGAGGACACCGGAGCGCCGGGTCCCCTWAGCCGCTCCGCCGGTCCTGTCGGCCGGTCCTGCCGGCGTGGCGTGAGCCCCCGTGGGGAACGAAAAACCCGAGCTCGCCCCTCTCTGCCCCCTCCTCCCGGCGATTTCGTTGCCGCCCGATGTCCCCCCCGCGTCCCCGGTACCGCTCCCGCACCCGCGCTCCGCACCGGAGCGCGCATCCCGGCTGCGAGAGGGACGCGCGGTAGCAGCGCATCCCCGATTTCGATGGGGTCCCTCCGCCGCTCTCCCCGGGCTCCTCTTTTCGTTACCGCCCGCTCCCCGCGCAAACTTTCAACGAGCATCGCTCCCCCCGGGCCGGCGGCACCGCGGGAGGCGGGCGCGGGGGGGACTCGGGGCGCGGAGCCCCACGCAGGTGCGGCGCGGGGCTGATCCCGCTCTTACCTCGGGCTGCCCGGGCGGGTCCCCGCTCGGTGGCGGCCCCCCACGCCCTCCCCCCCCCTCCCGCTCCCTCCCCGTTCCGCCGTGCCTTAAAGCCGCGCCGTGATTGACTGGAGCGCATCGGTGATTGACGGCGGCGGGGTCCCGGAGGCCGTTAATGTAAATATGCTGGTGCTAAGTGGGTGTGTCTTCCCGTTATTTTAGCTGTCACCGGATCAATGTGCAGCGTCTCCAAGTACGGATCCGGATCCTCCCTCGGTGGCGCGGCTGGTCACTCGCTCTTGTTGCATCTCGCCCGGGCGGACGCGGCGGCGGCGGGGCGGGCGGCGGCCCCGAGGCGTCGGTGAAGGGCGCGCCCGCTGCCCGCCCGCCCCGCGCCCCGCAGCTCCGGCTGCCCCGGGAACGGGCTCGCTGCGGACGGGCCCCCCCGGCCGATGGCGGCCCCGGCTCCGGGCTGCGGCCCCTAGTCCCGAGCAGAGCCTGCACGTCCAGCCGGGCTCCGCGGCGCGGTGAGTGCGAGCGGGCGGCGGATGGAGGGGTGGGCGCGGGGATGGGGGGGCGCAAAGCGGGGCGCGTTTTCGGGACTCGCTCCCCGTTATTTTGTGTAATTACCACGGAAGCGGCTTAAGCACCGGGAGCCCTCCCCGCTAAGCCAATTTGCCTGGCTCGCTGCTGCCCTTCTGCTACGTGCGGCGGGCGCTGCCCGCCCCGGCCCCTAATCCGCCCGCGCCTAATCGCCTGCCGGGGACACCACAAAGGGGCTCCGGGCCACCGCGCCCGCCGCCCCGCTCCGCCCGCGGGCACCGAGCGCCAAGTTTGGGCCCGCCCGCTCCGGCCGCGGCTCGGGCCCCCGGGACGCGCCGGCCGCATCCTCCGGCGCGTTTCGTTGGAGCCCGCCCGGAGCCCGCCGCAAACCGGCACGGCACGGCACGGCCCGGCGAGCCGGCACAAAGGGAAGGGACGCGGCACSTCCCGGGGACTCGGCGAGGGAGGAAGCGGAGGTGGTGACCCCCCCGGGGTGCCCTTGCCCCGGGCTCCCGGGGCCGCTCAGCCGCGGGGCCGCGCCCGGCGGGCGGATGCGGCGGCGCTCGGTACCGGCGGCCGCGGCGCGGGGGATGCGCTCCGGCCTCGCCGGACCCCGCCGGTCGGGGAGGGTCCTGCGGCAGCGCCCCAGGGGCTCCGGGTCGGGGCCGGCAGCGCCGAGCGAGGAGCGGCCGGGCCGCGCGGCGGGGATCGGGCGGGCCGCGGAGCGCGGGGCCGGGAGCGGCGGGCCGGGAGCGGCGGCGGGGCCCCGGGAGCGCCTCTAACCTGCGCCTTTCCCCGATTTCGTTCTGCAGGGGCGTTTTGGGGGGGAATGGAGGCGATCGCCAGTCAGATGGGAAATGGGAGAGATGCAAGCTCCTCCCCAAATTCAAAGCAAGAGCTGCAGCCGTACCAGGGCTCCAATACCCTCAAGCCCAACCAAGTGGGTGAGACCTCCCTGTACGGCGTGCCCATCGTGTCCCTGGTCATCGACGGGCAGGAGCGGCTGTGCCTGGCGCAGATCTCCAACACGCTGCTCAAGAACTACAGCTACAATGAGATCCACAACCGGCGCGTGGCCCTGGGCATCACCTGCGTGCAGTGCACGCCGGTGCAGCTGGAGATCCTGCGGCGGGCCGGGGCCATGCCCATCTCCTCCCGCCGCTGCGGCATGATCACCAAGCGGGAGGCGGAGCGGCTCTGCAAGTCCTTCCTGGGCGAGCACAAGCCGCCCAAGCTGCCCGAGAACTTCGCCTTCGACGTGGTGCACGAGTGCGCCTGGGGCTCCCGGGGCAGCTTCATCCCGGCGCGCTACAACAGCTCCCGCGCCAAGTGCATCAAGTGCAGCTACTGCAGCATGTACTTCTCGCCCAACAAGTTCATCTTCCACTCCCACCGCACCCCCGACGCCAAGTACACCCAGCCCGACGCCGCCAACTTCAACTCCTGGCGCCGCCACCTCAAGCTCAGCGACAAGACGGCCACGGAGGAGCTGTCGCACGCCTGGGAGGATGTCAAGGCCATGTTCAACGGCGGCACCCGCAAGCGGACCTTCTCCCTGCAAGGGGCGGCCGCCGGCGGGCCCGGGGCCGGCTCCCCCGCCGCCAAGGCCGCCCTGCACCCGCCGCCGCCCGCCGGCCCCGAGCTGGCCCCGGCGCACAAGAGCCTCCGGTGCAGCGGGCAGGAGGCGGCGGGCGAGCGCGGCGCGCTGGGGCTGGCGGCGGCGGCGCACGGCGGGGCCGCGGGCGCGCACGGCGGGGCGGGCGCGGTGCGCAGCTACCCGGTGATCCCGGTGCCCAGCAAGGGCTTCGGGATGCTGCAGAAGCTGCCGCCGCCGCTCTTCCCGCACCCCTACGGCTTCCCCGCCGCCGCGTTCGGACTGTGCCCCAAGAAGCAGGAGGAGGCGCTGGGCGGCGCGGGGGGCGGCGAGGCGGGCAAGGGCGGCGCGCTGCCCCCCGGCATGTTCTGGGGACCCCCGCACCCCCACCCGCACCAGCCGGCCCAGCCGCCGCACCAGCCCGGCGCCGCCAAGGACGCCGGCGTGTACCCCTCGTTCCCCGTGTTCTGGCCGGCCGCCGGCAGCCTGCCCGTGCCGCCCTACCCCGCGCAGAGCCCGGCCTGTCTCGTATACACATCTAGATTGGTGGCGGCGGCGGCGGCGGCGGCGGCGGCGGCGGCCGAGCCGGCGGGGCTGGCGGGGCGGCACGGGGAGCCGGAGGGCTCGGAGCCCTCGGGCAGCGGCCGGAGCAGCGCCACCCCGCAGGAGGGCGCGGGCGCCGAGGGCGAGCGCTGCCCCAGCGCCCTGTCGCGGGCGGCGGGCGAGGAGGAGCGCTCCGGGGACGAGGCGCTGCTGGCCCCGCTGCCGCTGCCCAGGAAGGGCAGTTACCTGTCCGCCTTCCGCCCGGTGGTGAAGGACGCCGAGAGCATCGCCAAGCTCTACGGCACCCGYGAGGCGTTCGGCGGCGCGGCGCCCCGCGGCCCCGGCTACCTCTCGCCGGACTTCCTCAGCGAGGGCAGCTCCAGCTACCGCTCGCTGTCCCCCGGCGGCGACACGGCCGAGGAGCCCGAGGTGGACGTGGAGTCCAACCGCTTCCCGGAGGACGAGGAGGAGGAAGCCGCCGCCGTGCCCGCCGTGGSCCCCGCCGAGGGCCGGGAGCCGCCGCCGCCGCGGCTGCTGGCCGGGCCCGAGGAGCCGCCGCCGCCCGCCGGGCCCGAGGGGCCCGAGGAGAAGCCGGGCGAGGCGGGGGCGCAGGAGGGCGGCCCGGGCCCCGACGGCAGCCCCGAGCGCAGCGGCAGCAGCGGCGCCTACGAGGTGCGGGCCCGGGGAGGGGGATCTGCCCTCGGGGGGCCCCGCGGGGCCGGGCCCGCTCCTCACTCGCTCTTTTGTAGGTGTTCGCGGCCGAGAGGGGGGAGCTCCTGCAGCCGCTGAAGCCCGCAGCCTCCCTGGGAGCCCCCGCCGCCTTCCTCTGCACCCCCGAGGCCAAGGGTAACGCGGGCCGGGCTGCGCGGCGAGGGCTCGGCCCCGGGGGGGGCGCCGAGGGGCCGCTTTCGTTTGGGGGCTTTGGGGAGAAAAGAGAAACAAACGGGATCCGGGCGGGGAGCGGGGCCGGGGCCCCCCCGGGCCCGGGGATGCCGCCGGGGCCGCGGCCGGCGCGGCGGGGATGGGCCGGCGGGGCCAAGCCCCTGCCCGCAAGCTACTTTCCAACGGCAAAGCGATTAGGATGTCCGCTAAGAAGGTTTTAACGAGGGCTTTGTCCGTAATTATGTAATTAAGGATATATCAGGACCATACTTTCATTGCTTACGGTTGAAAATCGGTTTATTAACTTTAAGAGCAAGATAAAGAAGACAATCACTCCGCGGCGGAGGATTTAGAGAGCAGAAAATCCTATCAGGACCAAAGGAATGTCTCTCATGCCAGCCCTGTAAATACCGACAGAGGTAAGCACCGCTCCGCGGGGMGATGCGCGGCCCCTCCGCGGGGCCCCCCCGGCGGGGCTGACGCCGCTCCGGCCCCCGCAGGCGAGGAAGGGCTCGCCATGGATGTCRCCGGGACGCAGCTGGTGGAGAAGGACATCGAGAACTTGGCCCGAGGTGAGGAGCGGGGCTCGGGGTGCGGGCCGGGGGTCGCGGCGCCCCCCGRCCTCTCCCCGCGGCTCGAGGTATTTGTGTTTTGTGCAGGAGTGATTAACTCCTGTGATTAATGTAACGTAATGCGATTAGCGCCGCGCTGAGCCGCCTCCAGATGGAAAAGCGCGGGCTCCCCTCAACCCCGCCGTGTATTTTTAAACAGATGAGTTACAAAAACTGGTCCTGGAGCAAATGGAGCTGAGGAAAAAGCTGGAGAGGGACTTCCAGAGCCTGAAAGGTACCGGTGCCCCATCCCCTGCCCACGCCCCGGCCGGGCAGGGGGGCGCGGTGCTGACCCCCGGCCCCACAGATAACTTCCAGGACCAGATGAAGCGGGAGCTGGCGTACCGGGAGGAGATGGTGCAGCAGCTGCAGATCGTGCGAGGTAAGGCCGAGCCCGTTAGTACTTTTATTTTTGTTTTATTTATTTTATTTCCTTTTTTAAAAAATTAATTTCATTTTATTTATCTCTGCTTTTTTGTTTGTTTGGGTGAGGGGTTTACAGTTTAATTTTTGGGGTTTTTGTTTGTTTGTTTGGGGTTTTGTTTGTTTGGAGTTTTTTTGGTTTTGAGATTTTTTTTCCTGTTTGTTGTTGGTTTTGTTTGGGTTTTTTGGTTTTGGTTGTGGTTTTGTTTCTGCTTTTGTTTCGTTCTGTACCTTYTCTTGCCCTCCAACTCCTCTCGCGATCCCGAGCCGCCCCGCAAACGAGGCGCCGTTCACACGGCAGCGAACGAACCTTCCCTCCCGCCATCGCTTCCACTCGGGCTAAATTCAAAATCCGAGCCGTAAAACGCCTTACCTGGCGAGCCGGGAGAGCCGTGCCCGGCTCTGCGCCCCGGTCCCCCCGTGCCCCTGCCCCCGGTGCCCCCGGGGCGGGCTCGGCCCTCAGCGCCGCTCCCCCGCCGCAGACACGCTGTGCAACGAGCTGGACCAGGAGCGGAAAGCGCGCTACGCCATCCAGCAGAAGCTGAAAGGTACCGGGGGGGTCTCGGGGGGGCCCCGCCCGCCCGGGGGGCTCCGGGGGTGACGGCTCGGTCCCTTGCAGAGGCTCACGACGCGCTGCACCACTTCTCCTGCAAGATGCTGACCCCGCGGCACTGCACCGGGAACTGCTCCTTCAAGCCGCCGCTGCTGCCCCAGTGAGCCCCCCGGGCCCCCACGCCGAAGCCATGCGGGCAGAGCCCACACAAGCCATTCCCACGAGGAGCCACCTGTACATAGAGGACTCGGAGCCCGGCTTTGCTCGGACTGGCGCTAGGGCGGGGGGCGGCCCCCGCTCCGCCTCCCCCTCCCTCCCCGTGTGTCCGCTTCTTCCACCCTCGTCCAGACTGGAAACAAAAGTGGCTATGTGCAATGGATATAAATGTACTGTGATTCTCTTGGTACAGTATTTGTCGGATTTTTATTTATTTATGATGTATATTTATCTCCCCCTGCCCTCCTCCTTCCCCCCACCCCTGTAAATCCTGGATGTAACGGCACTTTAACGGGCGGCCCGCGACTCCCGAGGCACAACAACGCTCGCCCGCTCTGGGGACAGCCCCCTCTGTACGTGACTTTGGTTCTTTAATAAAAACACACTTGGAGAAGCCGCCTGGTGCGTGGGGCTGGCCCGGGGGTCCCCGGCCGGGCCGGGAGGGGCTGGCCCGGGCCCCGCCGGGCACCCCGCGCGGCCGGAGCTCATTAATGCCCATTTATATGCTCCTTTCACACATGAAGGTATCGCATTAATGAGCTCGGAGAGCGGGCGCGGAGGTGCGCGCACACCTATTGGCCCGAAATAGCCGGGTTTTAGCCCAGAAATAACCTGGCAGCKCTGCGGGGCCGGGMTGGGGAGCGGGGCGSGGTGAGGCGGCRCCGGGGGAGCTCCGGGGCTCGGAGGGGATGCAGCGAGCACCGSGGCACCGGGAYCGGTACCGGGGGAGCTCCGGRGCTCGGAGGGGATGCAGCGAGCACCGCGGCACCGGGATCSGTACCGGGGGAAGGGACGCGGGCCCGCAGCGTCCCGGGGATCGGGAATGGCAGCGGAGGGGCCCGGGCTGCCCGTGGCGGGGTCGCTGCGCCGCCAGCCGGCCCCGGGAGCCAGGCGGAGAAGGAGCCGCTGTTAATTAGCGCTGGGCTCATTAGGSCGTTCCGCGGCCTGGGCCGCCACCGCGTGGGCGCAGCCGGAGGTGCAGCTCCTCAGTTCTCCCCCGAATGCCGAGCTCGGGAGCAGCTGAGCGGGGGCAGCATCGCCCGCCCACCCCTGAGGGCGAGGAGGCGCTCCCAGCCAGCGCAGGTGGGCACGGTCGGGCGGGATGAAGGCTAAAAACCCTCGGGGCGGAAGCCCAAATGGGGGTTTCGGGTTTTTGTKTGTTTGGGTCTCAGAGAACGTTCTCAAAGCTTCTCTGCCCCATCCCTGGAGTGCTCAAGGCCGGGTTGGACGGGGCTTGGAGCAGCCTGGGACAGCGGGAGGTTCCCTGCTCATGGCAGGGGCTGGAACGGGATGAGCTTTAAGGTCTCTTCCCAGCCATTCTGAGGTTCTGGGATTCTTCCTTTGGCCACAGCCACCCTGCACAGGACATCCCGAGTGTGACCCTGAGCAGAGCAGCGGGGCTGGTGGCACCCCCGGGCAGGTGAGTGCAGGGGGATCACCCTGCAGGACACGGAGGGGACGTGTGACCCAGGGAGGTGAGTTAAGGGTCTGAGTCGAGCTGAGAGGCCCTCACCGAGGCAATGAAACATTTGGATATTTTGGAATTTGTAGAGGGGCAGCAGAACCTTTCCCTCTGCGTTTTGTGCCTCTCTGGGCCGTTGGTGCCACCTCTGGTGCCACCTCACAGAGGTGGCACTGGGTGACCCCGCAGAGCAGGTGCCCTGGGTGGCTCTCCAGCCCATAATTTCATCCAGGCCCCGCTGTGCCCACCTGCCCCAGCGGTGCCTCCCAACACAGGCACAGAAATGAGCCATTAGGTTGTATTAATATTGTCCCACTACTTAGTGCTCATTAAAATGTGCTTTGCAGAATTTAATATGCGGCTTGAAATGACACAACGTATTAAGTGCTTAATATACTAGAAATTATGAAACTATTACAGTCTAAGTAATATGAAATAATTAGAGTGAATTAAACTTCACTGGCAGAATGAGGGAAAGGCTTCAAATTTTTTATAGTTGGTGGTTTTTTGTTGTTGTTGTTTAGTCTCAAAATAGTTGAATGCGATAACAGCCCCTGAAAATAARCAGCCAGAGTCAGGATTTTTAAATAATTAAAGCAGGAAGGAGCCTGGAGCGCCTGAGTGTGAGGAATGGGGGAAGCAGAAGGTTCTGGCGGCCGCAGCGGATGGAGCTGCTCTTTCGGGCGGGTGGCGGAGCGGCCCCGGCAGCGGCTCAGCCTGGCCCGGCCCCGGCCCCATCTGCCGCTGCCGTCCCTGCCGGGGCTCCCGGGGACCGAGCGGCTCCTCCTGCCGAGCTGGCAGCGCCCGCCTCGGGGGCTGCAGACCCCGGAGACCCCCGGGAAAACCCCGGCAGGGATTTCCCCCCTTGGGAAGCGCTGGGAGCCGCCGCGCGGGTGCTGGGGTTGAATTCCGGGGGCTTTTCCTGGTGGGACGGGATTCCCGGGGCCGGGGATGCCCTCGGGAGGGTCTCCAGCAGCGATGCCAAGTGCCAGCTTTAAACAGGGAGTGGGAATGGATGGGAATGTGCCACTGGGCACAGAGCGTGTCCCAAACCTCTGCTGCTCCCCGTGTGGATGAGTTTGAGATGGGATTTTGGGATGGGATTGGCCCTGTGAGGGTGGGGAGGGCTGGGATGGAATTCCCAGAGGAGCTGTGGCTGCCCCCGGATCCCTGGCAGTGCCCAAGGCAGGTTGGAGCACCCTGGGATGGTGGCAGATGTCCCTGCCCTGGCAGGGGTGGCACTGGATGGGCTCTAAGCTCCTTCCCACCCCAATCCCTGGGAATCCTTCCCTTCCAATCCAGGAAGGCGCCAGGAGGTGGCGGCTCAGCCCAGCGCTCCCCTCCGGAGCTGGGATCGAGCGGAGCTTTTGTGCTCCTGGCCCGGGGAGTGCCCGGGCTGCCCCTGGGCAGGCACAGCCTGGTGCCAGCCCGGGCAGGACGCGACATCTGCCCTCCCCAGGTCCCCGTCCCCGCCTCTGGGGACGTCCCAGCCCTGCCCGCTGTCCCCAGGGTAAGGACAGCACCGATCCCCAGGGACGGCGCTGCCCCCGGTGCCAGCGGGACTTTGTGCCCCGGCCCATCCCAGCCCGGCCGGTTCCGCTGCTCGTTCCCTTATCCCGTGCCCAAATCAGCGCTGTGGCCGCGAGGATGCCGCGGGCGCCGCGCCAAAGCCGTGCCGGAGCCCAGGCAAATCAACCCCGGCGTCCTTCCCTCCTCCCGAGAGCCCTCGGAACGATCCGTGCCCGGCAGGCTGCGCCGGCTGTTCCCAGCCCCAGCGCTGCCCTGGGAATGCATCCCAGCAGGATCCGCTCCATCGCCTTCTCCCTGGCGTCATCGCTCCTCCTCCTTCCCAGCCAGAGCTGCGAGCCCCAGGGGCTTTTGTCCGCCCCAGCGCTGCTGTGACCCTTTTGGGGATGATCCGTGTGTCCGACAGCAGGGTGCTGGCCGCACCCTGCCCACCCTGGATGGGTTTGTGCAGGATCTGAGCACGACCTGAGGGGTTCAGGTGTGACCAAAATGTTCCTGTGAGCTGTTGGCTGCCTGCAAATCCAAAAAGATCTTTCTTGGGATAAATCCCAGCTGTCTCAGGGTCTGCCTGAGGACAAGGTGATGTTTAGTTCTTGCCTGGCTGGAGGTTCCTCCTGCCTTCTCTTCGTTATTTTGGGAAATCCATTTAATTTTAGCAGTGATAAGTCTGGCTGGTGTCCTTTGGGTTGAAATCCAGCATTTTAGGGGTGAGTGTGAACAGGTWCAGCAAAGACCTGTGCATAAATAGGGGTGTCCATGTGTGAGGAGAGGTGGGTTTAATTAAATTGATCGAATTTTGGGTGCTAACACGACTTTTTGTGTTGCTCTGTTGTGAGAAGGGAGTGAGCAGAGCAGCCCTGCCTTGCTTACAGARCCACTTTTATTTTCACATAGCAAAGCGAACTCTGTGATCCTCCTGGAAACTTAAACCACATTTTCCTGGGTTTTTTTGCCCCTCAAAAGCTGGCAATCCCTCCCTTTGTTCTCCTTTGTGACTCTTAACGAAGCTGTGGGATCTTCTCCTTTCGGGGGGATTGTTTTGGACACCTTGCACCTTAAGATGCAATCATTAAATCTTTTTGCATCTTATTTGATGTTATTTTGGAGATCTCCAGGCTGAGCAGCTCCATCTCCTGTCCTCTCAAGGGGGTGTTTCAGTCCCCCCACCTTCACAGTCACCCCCCAGGACTCGGGACACTCCTGCAGGTGAGGGCTGAGCGGGGCAGGGTCCCCTCCCCAACCCCTGGCACGGGTGGGAAACGCTGCACAACTCCTGCCCCGAAGGAAAAACCCTCTGGAAGAGGCCAGGAGCACTTTKTGGGAATCCTTTGGAGCTGCCCTGGCTCTGGAGTGGGGCTCAGCCTTGGGCTGGAAGGGCCATGAGTGTCCCCTTGCCCAGCCCTGTGCTCACAGAGCCCTGCCAAGTCTAGCACGTTTTCATTTGCTCCTTTCCCAGGCATTCCTGGGTTTATGGCTCTGCTCAGCCTGCATGGAAAGCTCCCTCCTGAGGGTCACTCCACGCCACAACCTCTGTGGGCTCCCTGGAGGAGGCTGATGTGCTATTCCCTGGAAGGTTTCCACCTGAGCAGGGGCTTTAGGCTGGATTTTGTGGGAATTTGGCAGCTGGCAGGAGCTGGGTCTCTGGTGATTCTGTCTGAAGTTGGGGTTGTTACTCTGCTGCCTGCTTTAAAGGCTTCCTTGTTTTCAGGTRGGATGGATTTGGGAATGTGCTAATTGTGTAAAAATGAAAGAGAAAGGGGGGAAAAAAAGGAGAAACCCGTGAGAAAATGGATTTTAGTGATGCCTGCASCACGTTGAGGAGCACATTTGGAGCTGGTTACCCTCTGCAGCACATGGCCAAAGCAAACACCACCAGCCCAGCCAGCTTTGGCTGCCTGGCTGCCATAAACCATTGCAGGGGCATCCAGACTAGCACAGCCCTGGAACCACTTCTAGGATTAGGTCTTACTCCCTTGAAAAATAAACCTTGGCAAGAGCTCYGTTCTCCCCAATAAAAATTCCGTTTTCACAGCTCCAATCAAGTTTTCCAGAGCCGTGGTCCAAATGAGAAACTGCACACAGAATCTCTGACCCGGGAGGAGGAGATGGAGCCCTGCATTTAGAGCTGTGCCAGGCTGGAAATTTCCAAAGTTCTGGGTGTCTCACCCATGGCAGAGCCCTGGAGTGTCCCAGGAATCTGCTCCTGGCACAGCAAAGCTCTGCCACAACCAAATTCCTGCTCCCAGGTGGGTGAGGCTCCTCTGCAGGCASAGCTGGGGTTGTCCAGCCTGGAGAAGRGAAGAGAAGGTTCTGGAATATCTCAGAGCCCCTTGCAGGGCCTGAAGGGGCTYCAGMRGAGCTGGAGAGGGACTGGGGATGAGGAATGGGGGGACAGGACACMGGRAAYGGCTTCAAATTGGAAAATGGGGAATTTGGGTGGATATTGGAAGGGAGTTGTTCCCTGGGAGGGTGCGGAGGGGCTGGGATGGAATTCCCAGAGCAGCTGGGGCTGCCCCTGGATGTTCCCAGGACCAGGCTGGACGGGGCTTGGAGCACCTGGGACAGTGGAAGGAGGCCCTGCCCATGGAAAAGGACAATTCCAGAATTCCACGATTCCATGAACTCATCCATTGACTCTACCCATGTAAGGAGGATCCACACCACGCTTGATCTTCGTGTCTGAGGATGCTCAGRAACAAAAACCCCGGGTGAGACTGGGCTGGAATGCTCCCGTGGGCTCCCAGCTGTGGCAGCACGCTGGATCCTGTGGCACCAGGGGTCACAGAACACCTTTTATGGAGCTCTTGGCAGGAGAACAACGTGTAAAAATAACAGATGTGGCAAATCACAACCACATTCTGAGCGCTCGCTGCRGCTTGGGTTTGTGAAAACAATGGGCTGGGTTTAAAGTGCTTTGGGTTTTTTGTTTTTTGGTTTTTTTTTTTTTTTTTTGTCCAAGAAAACCTCCATGGGCAAAGAAATGGTTGAAAGAAGGGGAAAAAGGCTGAAAGTGCAGATGGGGTTTTGCCTAAAGGAGCTGAGATGGGGAGGAGGTTGAGCCTTGGAGAGCCCCTTGGTGCCAGCAGTGAGATTTTCCTTCTGAGGCTGCTGAGTTCCTGGGATGGATCCCAAGGGAAYGAGGCAATCCAGTGTCCCCATGAGCAATTGTCCCTCTGGGACATCCCTGTGGAAATGTGGCACTGCCTGAGGCTGGGAATGCAGGATGTGGCTGGGGTGTGTTCTGTCCCCATCTGCCAGAGCTGGGGCAGTTATCCTCTGTCCATTGGGCAGTTTATTCTTCATTCTCTCCCACAGCCAATCCTTCCCTGCCAGGAAGATCTCTGCTGTTAATGGGCCATCTATTATTAATTAGGCTTCTGTTTCATGGCCGTGAGTGTCCCTGCATGGCCTTGATCAAATTCCATCACCCCATGGAGAGGCTCTGCCCAAGGGAAGAGCCAAGCATTCCTAACCTGGACTCCAATCTGAGGTTTGGACACCAGAAGAGGCCTTCCACTGCATTGCCAGGGGGAACACCCAGGCCCATCTCCAGCAGCCCTGGAGCTGCAGAGGAAAACTCCCCCCTTGTTGCAGGATCTGCTGCCAGCAGAAGCACAGTCTGGACATCAGGAGGAAGCATGAGGATGGAGCTGTGCGCACCACCCTGACACACAGGGGGCAGGCCTGTCTGACTCTGCAGTGTGTGGTTCGTATACTTGCAATTTCAATTGTTGATTTAAAATGATTTGTTTATTTAATGTATTTATATTTCATTTCTATTTTATATTATTTTTATTTTATTTATTTTGTTAATTTATGTTTTTATATTTTATTTATATTTAGTAAATTAAATTTTTATTTTTGTTTTTTATTTTATATTTATTATTTAATTTATTTTATATTAAATTTAAAATTTTTGAATATTTTATTTTTATTTATATTTTATTTTTATTTTTATATTTTATTTTATTTTTAAATTTAAATTTTTATTTTTAATTTTAGTTTTTAATTTTATTTTTAAATTTTATTTTATTTTATTTATTTTTAATTTTATTTTTAATTTTTTTTTTTAATTTTTATTTTTATTTAATTTTATTTTAATTTTATTGTAATGTTTTAAATTTTATTTTTAATTTTATTTTTAATTTTTATTTTTCATTTTAAATTTTAAATTTATTTTAATTTTTTCTTATGAAGAACTGCTATTCCTACTCCCATGTCTTTGCCCAAGAGCCCCTTAATTTCAAAATTGCAATAATTCAGAGGGAGGGGTTTTACATTTTCCATTTCAGGGGAGGCTCCTGCCCTCCTGAGCAGACACCTGTCCTTCCAAACCAGGACAGGCACTGGGGACATGCCTGGGTTGGTGCCCGGACCGTTCTTGGGGGGATTTTCCAGCCTGATGATTCCCTGAGGGTCCTTTCTGCAAAAGCTGCAGCTTTGGGATGAGCTGGGAGCACAGCAGGGAATACCTGTGGCTGTATCCGTGTTTTCCTGGGGWTTTCTGGGATGGGCTGGCTCTGCAGCTCCTCAGAGGCGCTGGAAGCAGCAGCAATGTGGATTTTCCCCCAGGCCCCTCCCAGGGGAGCAGAGCAGAAGGGACAGGCTGTGCCTGCCTGGCTGATAAAGAGGAACAAACTCAATTATCCACCACAAACCCCTCTGCTTGCCATGGGACACGGTGTCCTGAGCACCTCAAACCAGACCAGCCCTTCAAACCATGGCAATAGTGGCATATTGCTGGGGGTTGGGTGGTTTTTTGGTTTAAAAATTAAACTTTTTTTTTTTTTTTTTTTTTTTTTTTTTAATTTAAACCCATTTTGTTGTTTTAAACCCCTTTCCTGGCCATCACTTTACAGCTGATTTTTCCTTGGACATATGGGAACATCCCTGGTACAGCAGGTCCATCATAACCCTGCTTCCCAGAGGGGAATTTGGCCTCCAGTCTGCTCCAAGATGTGCCATTAATCCATAATTTATTGTTTGGGAGAGCCCAGATGTGAGCACAGGAGCAGCCACTCCGCAGCAATTTTGGCCAAGAGGTGCCAATTATTTCTTGGTATCATTTGAAAGAATTTTGGGTCCCCAGAYGGGAGAAAWCTGCAGGACATCTTCAATGGGAAGGGAAAAAGCAGTGCTAACAGTCTGTCTTTATTAGCAGAGAAAAGAAAGATATTTTAGCTAAAGGCTTCCCACTTGAAAAAAAAAAAAAGAAAAGGGAAAAAAAAGGAAAATTCAACTGAAAGAGAGAAGTTACTGTTTTGAAAGAGTTCACTGGGTGGAGACATCAAACAGAAAGGATCTTGTGTAATTCTGCTCTTTTGGTCTAATGCTAAATTCACCCCTTTATTCCTTGGCTTTCCCACAGGGAGATGGCTGAGGGATGCTCAGGGAAAAGCTGATTTTTGGAGAGGCTGGAAGCATGTGGCATCTCCAGGGTTGGCCCCAGCCACTGCTGTCTCTCATTTTTGCCCAGACAGCTGATATTCCCGAGCTCTTCCCATCCTCCAAGTCCTCTGCAAGTGTTAAGTATTTTTTTTTGCATCCAGCAAATGGAACAATAAGGGAGGACTTAATTTTCCCATCTGTCAACTCATCCCGAACAAATTGTACGTCTTCCTCTTCGGAGTGAAATCTCAGCTAAATTAAAAGCTTTAGTGTTCATTTTCATGTAGCAGAGGTTCTGRAGGAAATTCTGTCATCACATTTCTGCCTGTTTTKTTKTTTTTTTTTWAATTTWTTTATTTTTWAATTTTATTTTTCTTTTTTAAATGYRTCRCGAATGGCGGATGGTTTGTTTCTGGGACTTGGGTGGTGGCTCTGTCTGAGGTRTCCAGCCTGGAATTGTGCTGCCCCAAAGTAATGCTGGGCAGGTTGAAGCCAGAATTATCATGGAATTCTGGAAGGATTGGGGCTGGAGGGACCTTAAATCCCATCCAGTGCCACAGCAGGGACACCTTCCCCTGTCCCAGGCTGSKCCAGSCTGGCCTTGGGCACTGCCAGGGATCCAGGGGCAGCCTCAGCTGCTCTGGGAATTCCATCCCAGCCCCTGCCMRCCCTCCCAGGGAACAATTCCATCCCAAAATCCCATCYCTCCCTGCCCTCTGGAGTGGGAAGCCATTCCCTGTGTCCTGTCCCTCCAAGTCCCTCTCCTGGAGCAGCTTTGGGCTCTACCAGGWGCCTCCTTCTCTTCTCCAGGCTGAGTTTTTGGGGCACAAACGCTGTGTTAAGGAAATCCAGGGTGAGGTTTTTTTTTTGGAGATATTTCTGTGCTGCTGCAGAGCCYGAGGTCCACAAGCCTGTGGTGACACCTTCTCCCTTCTCCCTCTGACCCCGGTCTGCAGCAGGGGGTGGCACCAGGGGCGTTTTGGGTGTCCCAAGTGGGGTTTGGGGTGGCACAAGAAGCATTTTGGGCATCACGGGGCGTTTTGGGTGGTTCAAGAGGGGTTTTGAGTGTCGTAAGGGGTGTTTTGGGTACAGAAGCCCCTTTTCTCTCACAGTTTTATTTCCTTGCAGATGCTGTCTGTCTGTCCTCCCCTCGGMCTGTCCCTCCTGCTGTCCCAACGTCACCCAGCTGGCCAGCTCAGATAAGGGCTCCAGGGGCAGATAAGAAGTTCCTCCCCTTCTCCTCCCTCATCTGGAGCAGCAGCAAATGGTGAGGCTGAGCTTTCACAGCCCCACAAACACCCAGGAAAGTGAAACCAATCCCACCCCCTCCCAGGCTCTGGGAAAAAACATTTGTGAACGCAAATCTTTGGTCAGAGAAGCGAAATAATAACCAAAAAAAAGTTGGTTCCTCTTCTCCTCAGCAGCCCTAAGCCACCCTTGAGGTYCCAGGGTAGGGTTACCTGGAGCAAAACCCTGCTCTGTGATGTGGCAAGGACACRCCCTGCAGGAGACAGGTAGGAATTTGGCTCCAGAGCTGTTTTCATGGAAAACAAAAGGGTTTCTGTGACTGTGCAGAACAAGTGCCAGCTCCGGGCTATGAACTCTCCCCAGCCCCTGGGAACTGCAGGATGTTCCTCACAAGGCCCCTCCAAGCCAGCAGCAGCTTTTCCCACCCTTCCTAATCAGCTTGAGAGCAAGGTGGTGACAAATCCCAGGAAACTGGGAGAATTTCAGGGAAAATCAATGACTTCTCCTCCTTGCCTGGTGCTTGTCCCTCAGCGAGGCATTCCCATGGATGCAGCAGGGGCAGGAATCCTGCTGGGATGTTCAGAGGAGCTGTGGGGATGCCCCACATTGATCATGAAGTACAAGAGTGATGCCTTGGGCTGAGCTGGAGCAGAGCTGGCAGAGAAATTCCAGAATAAAGCAGGGATTATCAAAGGATCTCCTCCATGGATCCACCTTGGGCAAGCACAGAGACCCAGCCAGGGCTGCACCCAAGATGAACCAAAATGGCCCCAAAGCACGGCCGGGCACGGTCTGTCCCTGGATCAGTTCTGCTCCATTTGCAGCTTGCAGTTCATTGTCCCATCCCAGCTTTAGCCCCTGCAGTCCCACCCTGCTTGTTTTTCTCTTCAGCCCAGGTGTTTGTGCTCCTGGGCTGAGATTTGGATCATTTGGTCCTTGGTGCCCAGCTGGAGCAGGAATTGTTTTGTTCCCTGCTTTGTGCACAGAGCTCAGCATCCCTCATGTGAAGCCCAGACCCACCCAGTAAAGCAGCACAGAACCTGAAAATATATAAAATCCAAACCTGAGGCATCAGGAGGAGGGCAGAGGCAGCTCCTGCCAGGCTCAGGGCTGTGGGAGCTGCTGGTGACGCCAGGATCCAGCCAGGAGCTTTGGAGCAGATCAGGGTCAGGAATTTGCTTTTTTGCTGGCTGGTGCTGCAGCAGGTAAATGCTGATGTCAGACCAGGGGTTGTTGTGTTGCATCTCCCTGGTGGGGCAAGGCTGTGCAGCCACCAGTGAGTGAGAGCACACGGGCAGGGAAGGGGCAGGAAAAGCTCCGGAGTGTTTGGGTCAGAGCTGCAGACAAAAGCCCCTTTGTCCCAGAGCTGACAATGACAAATAAGAGGAACCTGTTGATCTAGGGGAGAAATGCAGGACTAGGGAGAGATCGCATGGGGACGAAAAGAGCTTGGCTGTTTCTGGCTGTCAGTCTGGCCCTTCATTAAGGCACTTTGCTTAAATTAAATATATTTTTAAAAAATTAAAATCTAAAATACAAAAAACTCCTTAAACTTTAAATCTAGAAACTAAAACTTCAACCCCAAATTTAATATAAAACTAAAAAAACTCTAAAACTTAATCTAGAAACTAAAACTTCAACCCAAATTTAAATAAACCTTAAAAAACTTCTAATTAATATTAAAAGTATGAATTTATAACTTAAAAAATAAAAACATTATTTAAAATAAAAACACTTTAAACTAAATAAAAATATTAAATTTTAAAAAATTAAAATATAAAAAAATAAAATACTACAAAATAAAGAAAATTAAAATACGATGCTATATAAATATTATATATATAGGAAAAGTATAAATATATAAATATTATACAAATATAYGTAAATAATATTTAATGATAATGTAATTATATTTATAATAATATGTAAATAATAYAATATTCTATTAATATATGTAAATATATATATATTTCTATCTAAAAATATATATACGTATATTTACATATATTAATAGAATATTGTATTATTCTATGCATAATATATAATTATAATATATATATTATAATATATAATTCTATAATATATAATAACACTGTATATTATATATACAGTATATAAATAATATATGTTATAAATATATAATATATAAATATAAATAATAGTTATAATATAATATATATTTATAATATATAATGATATAAATATATATTATGTATTGATATATAAATATATAAATAATATATACTAAATATATATTTATAAATATACAAATAATATGTATTATAAATTAAAATATAACAAATTTAGATATCATAACATACTTAAGTAAAAAAACTTAGACTATAACATAAATATAGCACCAAAATTTAGGCTRCAACACACAACACGAGCTCCTGTGCTTTTTTCCTCAGCAGAGGGGCTCTGCTCCTCGCTGGCTCCCAGCCAGCCCCAGGACAAGAATCGGTGTTTGCAAAGCCCTGCGATGGCAGCAGCAAGGCTCAGCCCCGCTGTCTGTCCATAAATCCAGGACACAAAGAAAAGCGGTAACAAAACGCCTGTAACTCAGCAAAGTTCCTGGAAGGAGCCCAAAAGCCGTGTCTAATGCTAATAATAAGYGTATTTCCCAAAGGTAACATTTGATTTCTCTCCAAAACGAAACATATTTGAAGCTCTGCCTGGTTGGGGTTGTATAGGAGATTAACTGGGCTGCTTTAATGTGTGGCTGGGTTTGTAAAGCCTCCAGCCAGCTCTGGAGGAACTGCCCCAGCCCTGACAAGAGCCACAAAACCCTTCCCACATAATGTGGTGTTTTTCACAGCAAGCCTGGAAAAATCCAGGGCAGGGCTTTGGGTTTGTGGCACGCACATCTGGCCAGTGCAGAGCCCRGAGTGGCGTGCACAGAGCACGCTGACCAGAAATATTTGTGCTGAGCATCGATGGGCTGCCCAAAATGACCTCCAGAGCCTGCAGAGCCCCGTGGATTCCTCAAAAACCTATCCCAGCCCGTTMTGTGCTGGAATGCATCCGAGTGCACAGGGAGCTCTGCTCAGGGAGACCGATGGAAAYGGGGGGRWTTKGGRWWAAWYMRGG
>NDFG01000114.1:384506-588242 GCA_002167245.1 Sporophila hypoxantha | reverse complement strand
GGGGGGGAAATCACAACAGAATGCTTTCCCCTGTTTTATTTATTTATCTTGATTTATTTATCTTGATTTTTTTAATCTTGATTTCTTTATCTTTCCRGCTGGGGGAGGGGAGGTGAGCCCCAAAGGGAGAGGGGCCCTGGCTGCCCTGTGAGCGTYTGCAATCAATGCAGATAATGCACTTGGAAGTGCTCTCTCCTTTACTGGTTTTCCGTAAACTGCTGGGCACAGCTTCCCAGTGATAATGGCAGAGCTGTGCCTGTGCCAGCAAGGATTGACTTCCAAATAAAAAAGGAGAGTGCAATTCCTTGGGATGGTTTAGTCTGGGAGCTCCCTCGGGGGTTCCACCTCTCCTTCCTGTGGAACAGAGTGTTCCTCCCTTCCCTGGAGTTTATCCCAAAGACACAGCAAACCCAAACATCCTCCTTCTCCTCCTCCTCCTGGAAGTGCCTGCTCAGGGAGGTCTGGAGTCCCCAGCCCTGGATGCTGAGCTTCCAGAATYCTGGAATGGTTTGGCTTGGAAGGCACCTCAAAGCTCTCCTCATTGTCCCAGGTGTCCAAGGAATTCTGGATGTGGCACTCAGGTGACAAGGTGGGGATGGGGCACAGCTGGGACTTGATGACCTTGGAGGGCTTTTCCAGTGTCAGGGATTCTGGAATTCCTGCTCCACCAGAGCAGGAATTCCAGAGCCTTTTTCCAAGCACTTTTTCCAAGCACTGCTCTTCCTTCCCCCTTTGCCATCCTGATTTTTCCACCCTGCTAGTGGGTGATACATTCCCAGAACAGCTGGATTAGGTTAGCCAGGGTTCAATTAGCCTCATTAAAAGYATAAAATAATAATTCCTCATTAAAAATATAAACTAATAATTCTTTGTTCAAAGTGTAAAYGAATAATGCCTCGTTCCAAGTTGGTTTGCCATGGACAGCCCCACCAGGGATTTAGTGCCTGACACTGGAGTTGGGGCTCAGTTTTTCTTTTAATACTATTTTTTTAACTGGAGGGTAATTTTGGAGGGTAATTTTTGGGACTTGATGACCTTGGAGGGCTTTTCCAACCTCTGGGATTCTGGAATTCCTGCTCACCAACCAGAGCCTTTTTCCAAACACTGCTCTTCCTTCTCCCTTTGCCATCCTGATTTTTCACCCTGGTTGTGGTGGATTAGGCCTRGGGTCCAATCAACCTCATTAGAAGTTAAAATTATTACAMTAATAATTCCTCATTAAAAATATAAACTAGTAGTTCCTCGTTCAGAATATAAACTAAGAATTCCTCGTTCCAAGTTGGTTTTCCATGGACAGCCCCACCAGGGATTTAGTGCCTGACACTGGAGCTGGGGCTCAGCTTTTTTTTAAATACTATTTTTTATCTGGAGGCAGCTCTATTTAYCCRTGCTTTSGGAGGGTAATTTAATGGGTAAATATAATCTTTATTACTATTTTCTTTGTTAACTCMTTGATGTTGGTAAAGAGCTTTGAAGATGAAAGCGCTGCGTGCAATAAATATTAACGTTATTCCAACTTATTTGAATGTTGCCAGCATTCCAGCTCCAACATCTTTCATCCAAGAATCTCAAAGTGCTTTTCCAAATGTTAATTAATTTCCTCTCAGCAGTCCAGGGAGACACCTTTTATCAGCAGCATCTTCCTTTCCCCAAGGAGTCCTTCTGAGTGCATTTCACCCCATGGATTTGGGCAAACTCAGGGAATATGGCAGGAGGTGGTTGGGATTGATCCAAGAATTCCTGCCTCCCGTTTTCCCAGCCCTGCTGCCCGACAGCATTCCCTTCCTGGGAGTGGGGTGTGACACTCAGCTGCTTTTATTGGTGGCTTTTGAAAGCAATAAAATCAGACAAGGATCACAGGCCCCACCCAGGGCAGGGGAGGGAATTAAACTCTTCCAAATCRGGATGATCCTAATCAGGAATCCAGGAATTTTTCAGGATTTTTGATGGGAAGGAGGAAATAATGGGATCTTGAGTCAGAGCCTCGTAATTCTTATTTGAAAGACCATTATAATGAAAATATTTTCTGAAATGCAGCACAGGGGAAGATCTGAGCTGAAGGAAATGAAACTCTTCCAAATCAGGATGATCCCAATCAGGAATCCAGGAATTTTCAGGATTTTCGATGTGCAGGAGGAAATCCTGATGGGATGGTGAGTCAGAATCTTGTAATTCTTGCTTAAAAGATGATTAAAATGGAAATATTTTCTGAAATGCAGCATAGGGGAAGATCTGAGCTGAAGGAAATTAAACTCTTCCAAATCAGGATGCTCACAGCCAGGAATCCAGGAATTTTCAGGATTTTTGATCTGCAGGAGGAAATCTTGATGGGATGTTGAGTCAGGATCTCACAAATCTTATTTGAAAGACCATTAAAGTGGAAATATTTTCTCAGGTGAAGATCTGAGCTGAAGGAAATAGAATTCTTCCAAATCAGGATGATCCCAATCAGGAATCCACCATTTTTCAGGATTTTTGATGTTTCGTTTTTTGTTTTTTCAGGAGGAAATCCTGATGGGATGTTGAGTCAGAATCTTGTATTCCTTATTGGAAAGACCATTAAATTGGAAATATTTTCTGAAATGCAGCACAGGTGAGGATCTGAAGGAAATTAAATTTGTCCAAATCACAATCATCACAACCAGGAATCCACCACTTTTCAGGATTTTTGATTTTTCAGGAGGAAATCTTGATGGAATGTCGAGTCAGAATCTCGATTAAAATKATTAAAATGGAAATATTTTCTGAAATGCAGCACAGGTGAGGATCTGAGCTGCAGAGCAAATKCTGCAGGTGAAACTTCCCCTGAAAATCCCTCCCCAGTCCAGAGGTGAGTGAGTGATGAGCCAAAAAAAGAGGATTTCGAGACAATGTGACTCCAGCAGGCCATGAGAACAATGAGAAGTTCAAAAATAGCACTATTGACTGGTGGAAAAACAACATACATATAATTTTCAGGTAATTACTGCAGCATAATTAGCTGGGTTGTTTTCACATGAGCCATCTGAAATGAGCTCTGCTTGCTGCTGGAGCTGAGCTTTATTTGCAGCATTCCCATGACTCAGGGGATGCTGGAAGAGGAGGGATTGGGTGAAAAATGAAGATTTTTCTCCTAGCTAAGCCCATCTCAGGGCACAGCCTGGCTGCTGCTGCTTTATCCCGAGTTTATCCTGGGTTTTAGACAAAAAAAAAGGAAATTTGGAGAAAAATCTACTCTGTAGGAATTCCTTGTGTGGTCCATAATGGGAATTAGAGGACAGGAAAGAGACTCAAATTGGAACAGGCTTTTTTCTAGATCACTCTCTGGGAAAAATGATGATAAATTCAGATTATATAAAATATCAGCATTTTACATGCACTGTGTGAGTGGAGGGATGGGGGAACATCCTAAGGACTCACTGTCCAAGTTCTGGAAAATGTGATTTATTTTTATTTCTTTGTTTTATTGCCACAGGCTTTGCTTATTAAGAATCATTTACTATCTGTAGAAACAACTTCTGACTTAAGCACTGGGGCCTTAAAAAATCACTTTTAATTGGAATGAGAGAGCTCCTCCCAGTGAAACCCTGGGTTTGTTGATGCTGGAAGTCTGGAGAGTGCAATTAAAAGCCTCCCTCACCTCTGTGATGATATTTGGGAAATAAATGCAGCTTTCTGGAGTTTTCCTCCTCACGTTTGAATAGTTTTTTKGCCAATTTGAAGCTTCTGGAGAATCTGATGTTTTAAGTTTTGCCTGGCTTTGAATTYCTCAGCTGCCCAGGACCTGCTGTGGTTGCTTTTTACTCTTTCTTCTTGTGCTGCATCCACAAATTATGAAAATGGGTGCTAATGACCAAAAAAAAAAAAAAATCCCAATCGTGATTCATGGAAATGGAATTTTGTTGACAAAAAAAGGGGGATTTAACTTGGCCAAAGGAAATGCTTTTCCAACTGGAGATGAATATCTCAGGAATGACCATTTCTTCTCAGAGACAGAACKATTCCAGTTTTAATTTCAGAAAAAACAAAATGGAATAATGCAAATAAAGACCTGGAGAAAAGCAAGCAGATCCACCCACAAGGGGCAGTTTTTCCAGGCAAGGAAGTCCCAAAAGTGAATTTTAGGTGAGTGAAAYGAAGGTGAGGAGGATGCTGGGGCAGGAAACGCTGTCACCTCCCCTGGGCTGGCCACACCTYGTCCCAGTACAGACCAGCAGCTCCCAGAATCCTGGAATGGCTGGGCTTGGAAGGCACCTCAGAGCTCTCCTCCTCCTCCAGCTGTCCCCAGATCTGCTCCCAAGGTCCCCAGGTGTCCCCAAACCCTGTCCMGGTGTCCCTTAGACYCCCTCAACCCCATTCCCAAAGTCCCCCAGGTGTCCCCAGTCCTGGTGTCCCTAACCCTGTCCCTGATGTCCCTCAGTGTCCCCAGCCCTGGTCCTGATGACCCCAGTGCCCACAGTCCTGGTCCTGGTGTCTCTGGGTGTCCCCAGCCCTGTCCCCAACATCGCCAGGTGTCCCCAAACCCTGTCCAGGTGTCCCTCACCCTGTCCCTGATGTCCCCAGGTATTCCCAGTGCTGGTTTGGATGTGCCCAGGTATCCTCAAATGTCCCCAGGTGTCCCCAAACCCTGTCCAGGTGTCCCTCACCCTGTCCCTGATGTTCCCAGTGCTGGTTTTGATGTTCCCCAGGCATCCTCAAGTGTCCCCAGTGCTGTCCCAAATATCCCCAGGTGTCCCCAAACCCTGTCCAGGTGTCCCCAACCCTGTCCCCAGGTGTCCCCCCCTCATCTGCAGGCAGGTGGCCCAGACCAGTACAGACATGGATGAGGGACTGGGGGATACTGGGAGCTCCTCCCACCCCAAGATCACCCCGAGAATGCAAACCCTGGGCAAGAAGGGGCTGATTGTTGTGGCCACGGCCATTGTCCTGCAGCTGCAGGGCCCTGTGGGGCTGGGGAGTGACAGGGACTGCCTCCGGACTTCCTGTCACTCTAGGGCTGGAATACATGCTGGGAATTCTCTGCATTCCAGGCTGGGAATTCTGTCACTCTGCGGCTGGGAATTCTGTCACTCTGGGCTGGGAATACAGCTGGGAAATTCTGTCATTCCAGGCTGGGAATTCTTCATTCCAGGGCCAGGAATACAGGCTGGGAACTCTGTCACTCTGGGCTGGGAATACAGCTGGGAATTCTCTCATTCCAGGCTGGGAATTCTGTCATTCAGGCTGGAATTCTTCACTCTCAGGCTGATTAGCATGGAATTCTGTCATTCCAGGCTGGGAATACAGCTGGGAATTCTGTCATTCCAGGCTGGGAAATTCTCTCATTCCAGGCTGGGAATTCTGTCACTATGGGCTGGGAATTACAGCTGGGAATTCTCTCATTCCAGGCTGGAATTCTCTCTTTCCAGCTGGGAATACAGTGGGAATTGTCATCCAGCTGGGAATTTCTGTTCATTCCAGGCTGGGATATCTGTCATTCCGGATGGCAATTCCTGTCTTCCAGGCTGGGAATTACAGCTGGGAATTCTGTCGATGTCCAGGCCAGAAATACAGGCTGGGAATTCTGTCACTCCAGGTGGGAATTCTGTCACTCCAGGCTGGGAATTCTCTCATTCCAGGCTGGGAATTCCGTCATTCCAGGCCAGATACAGGTGGGAATTCTCTCATTGCAGGCCAGGAATACAATCTGGGAATTGTCACTCCAGGCTGGGAATTCTGTCTTCCAGGCCAGAGATACAATCTGGGATTGTCAACTACAGGCTGGGTAATTTTTGTCATTTTACCAGCCATCTGTGTGTGCAGGGCAGTCCCAAGATGAGGTGAGAAATGTAAATTGTAGTAAATGTTTGCAGGAATGGCAGCGGGGCAGAGTTTGTGCAAAGCCACGGCGGGGTGTGAACKGAGTGGTGTGAGCAGAGCCTGGATGGGAGGAGGGAAAATCCAGGGAACAGGGAAATGAGGGATGTGTCACCCCGTGACACTGCCCACGTCATTAACAATTACACCRACTCATTTGCATGCGCTTTCCATAGTGCCACTGCTGGGGTGACATTCCCAAATGCTCCAGGATCCCTAAATTCAGGTCTGAACTCCCCCTCTGGGAGCTTCCCCCACAGGAAAGTTTCTTTTCTAAGCAGCAGCCCTCGTTTGGGCCCAGTCTGGGAGAGGGTGGAAACACAATATGATATAATTTGGTCTGATATTGCTCTTGGATGTGGGTTTGGGGGAGATGTTTGTGCCAGCCCTCTCCACATCAACTTCCTTCTCAGCACACAGAGCCACGTGTGTTGTTAAAAAGTAAAAAATCGGTTTATTTTATCAGATATTGGCTATTCCATTGTCTTCTCGTGCAGCCAAGTAATTTTCACTGAAATATGCCTCTTTCTGTCCCTCAGAAAAGGGTACTTCACACATTTCATGCCTGCAACAACCTCAGCAATAAAGGGATTTTAAGGGCTTGGTTGTGTTTTCTATCAAGAAATAGTAACTGAGAGTCTCTCATTAAATCAGTTTTATTCAGGCTCAGAAATGCCCTTATATTACTTTAAAGCAAAGAGTAAATTTGGATTATTAGGCAAAAAGGGAGAACTCTTGGATACTGGGACTAATGAAAACAATATGTTCAGAGAAAAAAATGCATATCTTTGAAAAATATTATTGTGTCTGAACATGGCTTTGAGCATGTGAGCTATGTGACACGATACATTTTTGGGGAAGTTACAGAAGAGGAAAATAAAAGAAATGGGGAGTAGGAGACAGAGTCTCCAGTCATTTATTTTGCTGTGATAYGGCCAAAAGGGGGAAATGCAACTTTGGAAAATTGGGAATTGAAAACAACAGAGTTTTGGAGGGTTGAGGGAAATCTTGATCTTTCATTTTCTCTCCCCACAGAGGTTAAAAAYAAAAAAGATACCGTAGCTTTAGCTCAGAAGCAGGACAACTGGAGGATTGTTTTGGGGCTGTTCTCCCTTACTCCAGTCTCATCCCAGTATTTTCTTTTGGAAATGGAGAGAAAAGGAAAGATTTAATTTGGTGACAGATCYGAGTGCTGCCATCACTGCCACAGCTGGAGCCACTGAGAGCACCTCTGGAAATGACTGYGTGTTGACAAAGGCTTTTTTTGGCAATAAACCATCATCTGAGCCTCGGGAGCAGAGAGGAACAAAATTTCACTACATGTAAATAATAGCCTAAAAATAGAAGCGCAGATTGTTTTTCTCATTAAGTTCCTTCTCCATCCTTCAGTATATTCTGCACTGRAAAGGGAGTGACTATCAAAAAGCCCAAACTGAAAAAAAAAATGAAGAGCCTGGGTGAGGTTTGGCTGTAAAAAACACTGGCAGGACCATTTTAAACCTGATTTTCTGTAYCCCCTTTTTTAGTTCTCGTCCTTATTTTAATGCAGCCRAAGCCATTCTGGGGCTGTTTTATTTAAAGTGAGTTTTGAGAGAGGACGCTGTGGTTTATGGCCACGTGTCAAGTTTGATAGTGTTGTGCCATGATTTAGCAAAACACTTGAAGAACATGTCCACATCCCACTGAATTTGGTAGGAAGTGAAGAAGCAGAGGAAAAGCTGTTTGGCTGTGCAGCAGCCTCATTCAGGRGGGAAAAAATGCAGAAGTGATTGAAATAAACCAAGGATTTGTCTCCACACAATTACAGAGCTTTAAGGCTAAATTCTTTCGACTTGATGTGAGCTCATTGATCATATTAGATCACGATTATGACATGTGTTTAATAATTTCAAATGAGAGGGTTCTGCACTGGGCTGCCTCAGACCACTGAAATAGACGGGCTAATTATGGGAGCCGTGGGCGTGCTGGAGTCATCTGACTTTTATTTTTTTTTAGCAATCTCACCGAGCACCCTGCCCCCTCCCCAAACCAGCCTTTCASACACTGAGAGAAATCTTCATTACACACAGGATTATCAGAGTGCTGCTCATCAGCCTCCTCTAATTGCTGCTCATTTTCCAAGTGCTTCGTTTGAACGTGGCAGGACTCCAGGAGAACGGTGGCCATCCATGGAACTGGGATGAGGGATGAAGAGGGGTGTCAGCCAGGCTGGAGATTATTTCTGGGTGAAACGCCKGGAAATGAAAAGTTTGGACAGAGATATGAGTTGTGTGCTTTGCCCAGCATATCAGACTTCATTATATCCTTACCATAAACAGGATGCCATCAAAAATCTGCTTATTGGACATATATAATTTATATGTATGCTCATATATTTATTTATATATGTTCATATMATTTATATATATTCCTTTTCTAGGTTAAGTATATGTGACCTGTCTACCTTGGTCAAAATCCATACAGTTTTGTCCTGGATTGATGGGATGTGACACATCCTGATACCATTCCATTGTCATCCCTATTTACTAGGAGTTGTTTTCTTCAGGTCTTCATATAAATATTCTTACCAATAAACAGCATTGCATCAAAAAGCTCCTTAACCACATTTGACACCTCTCTCCCATTCTTCCCTTAACACAAACTACCTAATTTTAAATCCTGGGTARCCCTCTGAGTCAAATGTTTTAAATTTAAATTCTGTAATTACCACTCGTGGTTATCTTAYCCCAGGTTCCCTGCATGCCTTGTTTGAATCTGCAGAGTTGGGACATTAAAGATTTACTTTATTTTCAGTGCCCATAATCTAAGTGCTTTCCGAATGTAGGATGATGGATTTTATGGCAGCTATGGAAAAATAGGAAATTTTGTTTTGTTCTGTTCTGTGCATTAAGGTGAAGGCCAAGGAGAGAAATCGTCATGGTGATATATTTATGGAATAACACACAGGTAGAAAGAAGCTGAATCAAGCTATAATGACWTAAATACTAATATTTAATCTACCCAAATTCACAACTAATGCCGTCATCTTGCCAGGCAGAATTTTGATAGGTATTTCCCCCTCTGGCTTGCTGTTGAAAGAGCACAAATTTTATTCAAAATTGACACGAAATGAGTGGTTTTGGATCCCAACTCCCTGCTGTTTGGGACTCCTAAAACACCTGTACTGCTGTTCCTGGGTAACAGGAAAACCCAGGCGAGATCACAGTGATTTCTGAACTTCTCCGCACTAGCCCRGGGAAATAAAACTTGTAATTTCCCAAAATAAAACCTATAATTCCCTAAAATAAAGCTCATCATTTCCCTCTTCGTGCAGACCAGGAGCCGGAGGTTCCGCCGGCGCCAGCTGAGGTACCCCGGCCCCATCCCGTTCCACTCCTAAAGSTCTTAAACCCGCGGATTAAGTAGCAGGAAGCGGAGTTCCAAAATCCCATTTTTATCAATTTATTTATTACTGCAGGAAGGCGCATCCACCGCTCCCCTGTGGCGATCCGCGGCGCCGAGGGGAGCCGGGGCGCCCGGAGGGACCCGCGACCCTCACGGAGCGCGAAGCGGGGCCGGCAGCACCGGGGGGGCCGCGCCGCGCACGGCGAAACTTTACGGGCAGGGCGGCGGCCCCACGGCGTCCCGGGACGGCTCGGGAGCCGCAGCGAGAGCCCGGCGGGTGCGGCGGCCGCGGGCCGAGGGCTCGGAGCGGCCGGGCCGGCGCGGCCGAGGAGGCACAAAATGGCGCCGCGATTCAAACGCTGCGCGCTGCGGGCGGGCGGGGCGGCGGGGGGGGGCGGTGTCCCGGCGGGGTTCACTGCGCCTGCGCGCAGAGTCGCAAGATGGCGGACAGTGCGGAACTAAAGGTAAAGCGCAGCTCCGGGTCCCCCCGCGGCGCCGCCGGGGCCGCGGCCGAGACCGGCCCGGGGCGAGACGAGCCCCGCCGGGGCGGCCGCGGCGGAGCCCCTCCGGCACGAGGCTGAGGGGCGGGGTGGGTGGAGCGGAGCGCGGAGCTGCTCCCTCGCCGCCCCCTCCCGGCGCGCTCCGCCGGGCGGCCCGCCGGCAGCCGGGGCAGCGCGGGCGGCTCGCTCCGCGCCCGCCGGGTCGGGCCGCGCCGCGCGGGCGGAGGGGGCGGCCGGGGGAGCCCGCGGGGGGCGGCGCGGCCGCTGCAGGGGCGGGGATCGGAGCCCCGGGCGCCCCGCGAAGTTTGCAGGGGAGTCCGGCGGGAGCGACCCCCGGCAGCGGCGGTGCCCGCGGTGACAGCGGGGGCAGCGCGCCGGGGAGGCCGGCTCGCCGCCCCTCCGGTAAATAAAGAACGTCACAAGCAGATGTGGAGGAGTTCCGCGGTGTTGAGCTGGCGGCCGTCCCTGTCATCCTGCGGAACGCGTGGAAACGGGGCGCTCCGAGCCGCCCCGCAGCCCGGCCGGCGCTGCCCGGGCGGGGGTCGCCGCGTTTGGGGCGGTTTTGGGGGATTTTTTTGGGGGGGTTTTGGGCGCTCACCCGCGGGGCAGGAGCGGGAGGAGCTCTGCCGAACGCGGAACTTCGGGTTTCCTAACGCGCAGGAGAACCAGCCGTTCTGAGGAAGAGCAGCATGGATGCAGGGTGGTAAGGGTAAGCATCCGCCCCAAAATCCGAGGAAGGGACCCCCCGAAACTTTGCGGGTGCTTTGAGGCCGTGCGTGGGTGCAGACTGTGCCCTGCGTACCCATCAGGGTGCTAAAAGTTGCAGAGTTTTCCTCGCAGTTGTCACAGGGTCGGTATTCACCAGGAGGGCTCCTGCCTCTTGAAGTTCGCAGAGTGAACGGCACGAATCAGGTGGATGTGAAATGTGTACGGGCACAGGCGTGTTAAATGTGTGGCATAAACTACAGAATATGTCAAGTATGACTAAGGAGATATTTTGTCTTTCCCTTGAGGTTTGGTAGATCTCAGTTTTCTGTGTATCAAAGGTATCGTGCACTTTCGTTTTTAGATGCTTAAGGAGCTGTCAGCAGGTGAAGAAATAYCAAATCTTGGGTGTGTTCTGCCTTGTGTGGGTCAGGAGCCTTCAGATCCTTCTTTAAATCCTCCTCTGGCCTTCGTTTTTCTGGCTATCCTCAGACCACATTGTTTTGCTTGAGCTGTGTAGTCCTTAAGCCTTTTTTCTTTTCAAACTCTGCTTCCCACATAACGAGATCAGAGGGTTAAGATGTGATTCCAGTGCTCAACTTTTTGTTAATTTTAGCGTGGCAAATGGAATAGTGTGTTTTGGTAAGTAACTGCGAGAGTTTCGTGGTGCACAGCAGCCAGCTTGGCTTTATGTGATGCCTTTATTAGCAAGAGGGACTCCAAAGGAGTTCAAAGAGATGGGAGATAGGGAATAAAGTCATTCCAAACCTYTTTATTGATCCCGGTTAGAAATCTCCTTCTTGAGAACCAGCAGAGAAAACTCAGAGGTTTTTTTGAATTTATGTTTCCTAAAGTGCTGTTGCTGCCTCAGGGATGTGGAGGGAAAATGGCAAAGTTACTATTTTATTGTCAATTTCAGTTTTCCGCTCAGGTTATGATTGGAGTGGTACTTGCAGGCAGGGACGGGAGGATGGCTCTCTGTGAAAAGCTGGGCTTTTTTCTGTAGCGACAGGAGCTTGGCAGTTTGCTTAACAAAAAAGTAATTCCTTCATAAATTCATTCTTGGGAGACCTCAGGACATTGTGAATTCTTTTGTCTTTGGACTGTACAGAATTAAGAAGGTGCGTGGCTGGGTCCTGCTCTGTCAGGAAGGAGAGGGGGCACAGAATCTCCTGCTTGGGCTTGGAGCTGTCACCCTGCAGCTCTCCAGGCTCTCAGGTGCTGCAGGAGCTGAGTGCTCCTCAGAAAATTGTGGCTTTTGGACAACTCTGACATCGTGGCTGAGGACACTGGCTATTTTTTAAGCAGGAGTAAATCCCCAGAAAACGTGCTTTTAAGKTTTTTTTTGGGAGTTGAAAGGTAGCTAAGGGAAGGTTTGTGATTAAGACTCTGCTCTTTGAAGAATGACCAGTGAATTCCTTTAATTATTTTCTTAGGTAAAGCCTTGTACGGTTCTCCTCWGATTAATTAGCAAATGGGATTGATTTCAGGTTTAGTGACCTTTAAAAACTAAAATCAACTGTARTACTTGGGCAGGGACTCTTTTGCCTGGCCAGAAAARGTTTGTCAGAARAACTTACTCAAGTTTCTAAAACTTTGTTGCCTTCCTGTGCAAAGAACCCTGGGGCTATGTGTGGGGAGCATGTGGAAATTAGGGAATGTGATATGATGGGTGCTATTGCCAAAGGAAAATTAAAGTTCTTGCTCCCTCCAGAAAAACAGTGGTCAGTCTTACTTGCCACAATTTTTCATGGAGTTTTAATCATGAAATTGCCTTTCCTGTAATCTATTTTCTTACCACAAGCAAGAGCCTTTCAGCCTTTTTTGCCCCMATTTGGGATTGTTTGTTCTGTGGGGAAAAAAAAATAATCAGATAAGATGAAACACAACTTTGTAGATCCCAGCCTTGTGAGGTTCCTGAATTCCTGGGTACTCAGGAAGGTTGGGGTAAATTGAAGCAGTATGTTTTCCTTTCTGCTGCTGAAATAAGGTAACTGCAAAGTTTGTTCTTCTGCAGAGTTCTCCCTCACTCCATAGGCTGAGGCATATGTGAATTTTCCTGATCTTAATTACTATTCCTGTCTAATTGCACCCAGACTCTAATTTATCTCAAGGTAAGCTATTTAAAGCTCTTTCTAATTGGAAGGAGTATACTTGAGTGATTAAATCTTTCCTTCAATATTTCTTACATCTCTTTAAATTGGTTATTAGATTGTTGTGATCTTTGCCTTCCACTCCAGCATTTTGGAAATCATTACACAGTTTGCAATAATCAATTCAATTAACCACGGATCAAAGAATGAAAAAGAAAAGCTTATGTTCAAGTATTGTCATTCTTGATACTGTCCTAAGAAGCTGGTTTGGAAAGCACATGCTGGGAGGTTTTCTCCTTTGTTCTCTCTCCTTTTAAGAAAGTGCCTTTGGGGATTGAAGAGATCCCTGGTGTGTTTCTTGTTAGACATAATTTATACTTAAAAAAAAAAAAAAAAAGTGAGCCAAGAGTTTGAATGAAAATTCATCACAGCATTTCCACACAATGGTGAGGAACACAAACCACTTAGAAATATTCTCAGTTGGGAAATACTCCTCCCTGAAATCCAGGGAGGCGCTTTTGGGATAACAGTGACAAATGGACCTGTGGAATTGCATCCCTAATTTTAAKAAACGTAATCTACCTGTTTCAGTGTTCAATTAGAATTTTACACTTCTGCATTACGAGCTCTTCCTGCTTAATCCTTTTATAAGTTGCTGAGGTTGTGTGTTGCTGAGATTAAAGTAAATATAATCCACTTTTCATTGTTATCTGAGCCCTTGGATTACGTTTGCTCATGCTCCAATTTGGTGGGTGCCAGCACAATTGTATTTTTCTCTGGTTTTTGGGCTGGGTATCTTTTTTTTTTTTTGAGCTTTAGGTCATCAGCACTGGGGTTGCAGATATCAGAGGGATAAAATTGGCAGCTGAACTGTCCAAGCCTCAATCCATAATGCTTATTTATTGCCAAGAAACTCCAGATTGTTGCATGCACATAAATACAGTGCCAGAGAACTTTGGGTAAACCTTCCCCATCCTAGGAGGATCTCTGGGTCTGTGCAAGTCAMATTCACTTGAGGAGGAAGCACCAGCATTTTGTAGTAATTATTTTTAATGGSTTTACAGATGATTTTATTTTGGTTATAAAGGCATTTGGGAATCCCAGTTAGAAGCAGGTAGGAGATGCAYCTTATTCAGCTTTATTGCAGGAGAAAAATGTTCCTGCAGGGAGGAGAAGTGCTCAGGACTGCCTGGCCATTGGTAAGAATATTCATGGATCAGGCACACAAGAGAAAGAGTTAACAGCATCCCCTGGAGCAGGGGAGCTCAGGTACCTCTGATACTGAAGTTATTTATAGGGATGGAGCCTGAGTGCTGTGGTTTAGAGCCTGCCCTGCATCCAGCAGAGCCCAGGGAGGGCAGSCTYRTCCCTAATGCGTTTGGCACGGTGGGATGGAGTTCCTGGAATCTCTTCTCAGGGAAATCAGCCTCTCCTCAGTTCTCTTCAGTGCCATTAGAGTGAAAACCAAACCAGAGCTTCAGGCACTTGAGGCTCGAGTGCTCCCTGTAATTGTTCTGAGATACCTCAGCCTGTCCTTTCTCTGGCATCTCCTGAAATCCTTGTTTGTCCTAAAGCTTGGGGTGAGTTGGGGGCTGACCTTTTTAGAGCATCTCCTGGAATCCTTGTTTGTCTTAAGTTTAGAGTGAGGGTGGTTCTGACCCTTTAAGCAATCTCCTGGAATTCTTTTGTCCTAAAGCTTAGAGTGAGGGTGGTTCTGACCCTTTAGAGCATCTCCTGGGAAGAATTCCCTGTTTGTCCTAAAGCTTGGGGTGAGGGTGGTTCTGACCTTTAAGAGCATCTCCTGAATTCTTGTTTTGTCCTAAAGCTTGGGGTGAGTTGGGGGCTGACCCTTTGAGCAGCTCCTGGATTGTTTTGTCCTGAACTTGGAGTAAGTTGGGGCTGACCCTTTGGAGCATCTCCTGAATCTCTGTTTGTCCTAAAGCTTGGGGTGAGCTGGGCTGGTGCTCTCCATACCGTGCATGGAAGGCTCTGCTGAAACGGTGGAATTTGAAGCCATAGTCCCTTGGTTGCTTGGAAATCAGCATTTTGAGAGGGTTAACTTTGGATCTCTCAGTGTCCCAGAGGATTTGTGGCTGGAGAATGGATTTTTACTTTGGGGCTTTTTTCTTACGCGGGGTGTTGGTGTTTGGCTCTTGGTTTCACGAGGAGAGAATTTCACCTCCAGAGCTGAAGTTGTGTCAGAAATGTCTCTTTGCTTTTGCTGTTGTGCTTCCAGTGTAGAAACTTTTGCTCTACAGGTGCCCTTCTAATGGAAAACTTGGCTTTATCACCCTCCATAAAAAGTAGTAAAAGCCTTTTGAAAACCCCAGATTTCAGGGAAGAATGCAAACATGGCTTTTACGTGAAAAACTTCTCTGTAAATACCTTGTGTGCCTCAGCCTGTGCTGCCCCCTTCACCTCTGATTTACAGAACTGTGCCTGCAAGAATCACAAATAAATGTTTGTGTTGTTCTTGAGCAGGAGRAAAGGGGAAATTCCCATCTGGAGTGACTGCTGGGGCAGCTGGATTTTGGGATCCTCTTGCTGAAGCTCAGGTATTGATTGTGCTCTGTCACTGCTCCAGCTCTGTGCAGACCAGTAAGTGCTGAGAGTGTTGGTTTGGGCTTTTTAAAGTGGAGATGATTGGATTTTATGATGCAGAAATTGCACGTAGTACCTTCAATAGCAGTCTGTTCATGGAAACAAATGCCTTTCTTAAAAGTAGAGTGAGTAGAGAGAGCAGATATTGAAAAATCTTTTGCTAGGGAGGGGGATGAGGAGGAGAAAGGAGCTTACAAAAGACTGCTTATTTCTGTAATTTTGCTCAACACTATCAAAGCCATTTCAAAYGTAGTCACTGCCATAAAATGTGGCTATTTCAAAGTAAATTAAAAGCTTGGGGGCTACAAGACAAACTAAAAGTATTAAAGCTTTGAGAATAGATGGAGCWGAGGTTGGGGCCAGGAGATGGTAGTTTTGCTCTGATCTTGCAGGTTTTCAGGCAGAATTCTGTGGAACCAGGTGAACAGGACATTATTATTGTCCCTTCAAACCTTTTCTTCTCCCTCTTTGGCTGAGGCTCCCGTGGCTGGTGCAGCTGCATTGATCCAGGAGCTGCTCAGCAATTTGCTTCATCTGGTTTTCCCTTTGGGACTGGGGCTGGCTGTGGCTGTCCCTGCTGGTCTGTTGTGTCCCTTCAGAGCGCTCTGCAGATTGGATTCCAAGGCYAGGGAGGAGCAGGAGGGTATTATGGGCTTGTCTGGAATATGGGAAACAAAGAAATGAAAAGCCAGGGTACAATTAGACCAGAGGTCAGCCTGAGCTTGACCTTCACGTCTATGGGAGATGATACACAAGAGATTTATATGGGAAGTGGCAGGATAATTAATGGGAAGGAAGAGGAGCCTCCGAAAGGCTGTGCTTGGGGAGAAGGGAGCCCTGGGCCCTGCAGCAGAGCAGGGACTCCCTGGCCACGTGGAAGTTTATTTAGGGGACAGAGATAAGTGCTGTCACCTCATGGGCTGCGCTGCAGATGCTCTGCAGTGAACTTCCCGTGTTTGGGTTAGGAAATGGGAATGAGCTGGCTGGACCCATGGGAGTAAACATGGATGGGCCCTGCCTGGGCTGCAGGAAATGCTCCAGTGGCCATTTCCATCCGGGAAGGACGCCTGACAGCAGGACAGGGAGCAGGGGCAGCTCCTATCTCTGCYCTGCTTTGGGGCTCACACAGCCAGCAGCTCCTCCTGCACAAATGGTGGAGCATCCCTTTATCTCTGTAGGGACTTCCTGCCCTGTCCCTTATCTGCTTGTGGTGTATCCTGAGTGCTTTTTCCCAGTTTCCAGCTCCGATAGAAATTGTTGTAAATGCTGAATTCTTTAAACCAGAGTTCAGCAGAGCTCTCCCGTTGGTTTTTCATGGTGTTTCTCTCCGTTTGACACCTTCTTGCTCCTTGATCCTGCCCACCCACAGATCATTCAGTGATTCTGTTTGGGAGGGACTGTGGGCAATCTCCAGCCCGGGCAGGATCAGCTGTGGGGTCAGAACAGGTCACTCAGGGCTTGGTCTGGGACACSTCCAGGGATGGAGATGGCACCACCTCTGTGGACAGCCTCTTCCCTGGCTTAGCTGCTTTCATGGTGCAAACAGGGTTGGTTTGGCTTTTTTTGGTCTCCATCCTGAGCCTCCTCCTTCAGCTTGTGCTGTGTTCAGTGGGAGGATCGTGGCTGTTTCCGTGGTGACCTCCTGGACACGTTGGAAGGTTGCCAGGAGGTTGCTCCAAAGCCTTCTCTCCACCAGGCTGAAGGAGCCCTGTTCCCAAACCTCCTGCCAGGTCATCCTGCTGGACCTCACTTCTTTGACATAGAATTTYTGGGAATGGGATTTGGGCAGGTGATTCCATGCCATGATGTTGTTCTTGAGGAGTTTTTACTCCTGAGGATTTCTCTTTGTGCACATCCTCAGCAGTGTGCAAAAGTAGTTCCTGAGACTGTCCACTGATCCCAGTGGAAAAGGTGGGAATTGCTCCTGAAAATTGAAATTTCATAAGCAGTGAACTTTCAGAGGGGAGAGGGTGACACACAGCTCTTCACCAGGAGGCTCCATGAAATTATTGTCCATTTTGAAGCTCTCCCACTCCTTCCCCTTCTTCATTAAATCCATGGCTCTAAAGCATGTGGAAAACTGAGCTCAGTCTCCTCCTTGCTTGGCTGCAACACCTGCAGTTGCATCTTTTGTGGTCACAGTCAGTGGAGTGTGCAAACACGTGATGRATGTTCTCAGAAATTCGTGCTGGGCAGAACTTAGAGGCCTGGCTTTTCTAAGCTGGGCTTACCCAAGATATTCAACTAAAAAATTGGACATACAGGATGGTTTATACAAGACATCCAACTGAGAAATGATTAGTTAGTGTGCAAAATAGAATATAGGATGAAAATAGCAGCAAAGTGAGTTTGCCTTGGCAGTTTAGCTTAGGTGCAGCTCCCTATTCTGTATTTTTTTGTAAAAAGCAGAAGCCAAATGCAGTAGGGATAATTTGGTTCAGGTAAAATCTGTGATCTGAGCTGCAGGAGAGTCCTGTGAAGAGTTGTGTGGATGAGAATGTTTTTGATACATTCATTCCTCATCTAGTTTCTCGAGACTCCCTTGACAAAATGATCTCACTTCTGTGCAGATGTTGTATCTCGTTTCCCTGGTGCAAAATAAGAGCCTTTGGAGCAGTCCAAGCATTTGTGGAGATTTTCAGCTTCTTGCAAAAGCTGTTGGAGGCAGCTCTGCTCAGGCTCTGGATGGAGCTGTGAGTGCACCTAGAAATGCACAGCACCAGGAACGTGGGACACAAACAAAGCTGTTCTTTTTGGTAGGTTCTGTGTTGATTTAACAGCCTCTCATCTGTGAATCTGCTGAGGCCACTCCATGGCAGGGCTTCAGAATTTTTTTTTATTTCAAGTATCAGAATTGTTGTTGGTTTGAATCACAAGGATTTGAAATAATRTTTTTCTAAAGGGTGTCTACCTAGATTTTCATTCAGTTAATTCCTACTTTTGCCTCTTTGCTGGTAAAATGTGTCTCTTTCTGTTCTGCAGTGACATTTTTATTTGAGGCCCTCGACAGTGTCACTTGGCTTTTAGAGGAAATGGCTGAAAATAAACGTGTTAGAAACTGATTCTTAGGGATGGAAAAGTGGCTGTGGTGGTTCAGACCAAGAGTCCATCCGGCCTGGTGGTGTCTCCTGCAGCTCCTGGAAATGTGTGAGTGAGAAAAAGCAGCAACAGGGCAAAGTGGGAGAAATCCCCTCCCTGCAATATTCCTCCATCTGCAGGCACTTCCAGCTCAGCCCTCTGCATCCAGTGGGCTGCATGAGCCAKAATAAATCTATTTTCAAGTGCCTTTCCAGGTTTCCTTGAACCTTTATAACCTTTATTTTGGGAGGGATTTCTGACCCTGCTTGTGTTGTTTGGAGCCTGGTTCCATCCCTGGGTGTTGTGATGGAGGAGGACAGACAGCTCCTCCCTGTCCATCTCTGTGTGCTGCTCSTGGTTTTCTAGACTGGATCACAGCTGTCCCCAGGTCYTYTATTTTTAGGTTGAAAACTCTGAGCTTTCATTATTTCTTCATTAAGGAAGTCATGCTGGACTTCTGCCATCYTCTGACATTTCCACTTCTCATCTGTGTGTAATATATGTATATATAGTTATTTAATTTGTTTTTTATGATGAGACCACCAGACYCACCCACACTTGGACCTTTGAGTGAAGCAGGAATTGACATAATTTAGAATAATTTTTTTTTTTTTGCTCTCAGCTCCCTCCCAATCATTTCTCCCAGTGCTTTGTGTGCTCGCAGCTGAGCTGATGTTCTCATACCTGTGTTTAGCTTGGGCCCAGCAGTGGCAAAGGTCACTCTGCAAAGCTCTGGGCTGGCTGCTCTGCTTTCCCCACAAGTTCTGGACATTAAATTGGGCTCTGCCAGTGATGCTCCATCCTTCAAACCCTGCAGATCCTGGCTTTTCTGGCTGTTCAGGAACAGGTTAAGCCGAGAGTGCCAGTGCAGGACTCCATGCGTGACCTTCCCCTATTGTTTGCTCAGAACRGCTCAGCCCGATGGTAACAGAAGAACTTTGAATAGCTGAGCATCCAGGGCCTGCCTTCACTTTCTTAAAGGAGTTCTTGATGCTGGAGGAAGGCTCAGCTYGTGTGTGCAACTGGATTTTCACAGTTTCCTTTGACCTGTGCTGTTCTGTTGTTTTTAGACACATGGAGGGCTCTGAGGTGGTGCCAGGCTGCGTGGAGGGGAAGCTGAGATGTGTTGGAACTTGTTTCCCATGTTCAGTTCACTCCAAAAGTTTGGTAGAATGTGCCTCTGTTTTTTTAGAGGACATTYACACAGTTTGGTAAAAGGCTTGAGCTAATTAATAATTAATTAACTGCATGGACTCCATTCCTTGGGCCCGCACGATGATGTCTTGATGTCTTTATTTTTATTTTTCCTTTAGGTATAGAGGCTRAGCAGTATTGTGAAGCAGTTAAAACATCCTTCCCTGGAAACAGGAGCTGTAGGTTGATACCTAGTGAGTGGATCAGGAGGCACAAAGGTGAAGCCAGTTCATACTAAAAATCTCTGCTGCAACCCAGAAAATGCCTTGTTTTGTCAGCAGACCCTAAATAATCCTGTGTGTGTAAAARGGACAGGCAGGGCATAAATTCATGAACGTGTGAGAGTTATTCAGAGGCCATTAATGAGCTGCAARAGCCTTGTCTATATGCAAATTCCTATTCAGGGTGGGATTTGGATGAGGTGGTTAATGAGGTGGGGCAGAGGTTTGGTCAGTCAGGATGAAAAGGAGCAGGGATGGAACATCCTCCTCCCTCTGCCCCCAGAGTGGGATGGCAGTGGGGGGAGGAAGGCTTGGAAAACTGAGGGCATGTTCAATCAGAAACTGCAGCTCTCTCACTTGGTTGGGATTTTGATCATTTTGCTATCAGAGTTTTSTCTTTGGATCCTGGTTTATTCCCTGTGAGTGCAGGATCCTGTTGGAGTTCACTTGCAGTGGTTTTCATGGATTTGAAATCCTAGGTGTGGCTGAAACTTGGCTCCTAAAAATCCCTTCATTCCATCARGGGGTTTGTTTCTGTGCAGGGTAGGGGTTATTGTGGCAATAAATTAATTGGMTTCAGTCTGATTGTGAGGAAAAGTKTCTGGAGGATGAGGTGGTGGGCTGGGGGAATGAAATCTCCCTCTTCCCAYCAAGCAATGTCCTTAGCATGTGCCAGAGCGCTGGGAAAATGTTCCTAAAGGCCCTGCTGAGCTCTGTGTGGGCCAGGAAAATATTGCATACAGAATATATAGAATTTCCTAGCTCACTGCGTGCTTGAGCCTATAGGTAACACTCTGGTAATACACATAAAAATGCAGTTTTCTGGCATGGACAGCTCTGGAAGCTGGAAGGACAGAATATCCCAGATTTTGAGGGCTGAAATAGGATGGTGGGGCTGGGATCAGCTTTGCCAGCAGTCCAGGCCTTGCCTAAGATGCATCTTTGGCTGCGTTTTCATTCCAGGCTGTTTTCTTTCTCCTCATTGAGGGCTGAAGAAAAGCAGGAAGATCTGCTTCCTCTGCCATTCTTCTGCCATCTCTGTGCATTTTGCACASTGGGGAGAAGCCCTGCCTGGGGCTGATATGAAAAACTGAATTTCCTGCTCCCCCTTTCCCTTTCTGTGTGCCYGGGGCTCTTTGGGCTCCAGCCCTGGGATCTGCATTCAGGCCTTGGCACGTGCTGCTGCCGTGTAGAGTGTAGAATTTATATATTTTATTTATTAAATTAATTTATTAAATTTTATTTATTTATTTATTTATTTATAATACATAACTAACTAACTAAATAAATAGCAATTCTGTGAGGACAGGAGGTTTTTTTCAATGGGAGCTGAATTTTTCCCTGCCAGGATTTTCAGCTGGGCTTGAATTCACATCATAGAACTTCTTTTGCTGATTTCTCTTATCATAAAATACATTTTAGCACTTTAATCTGTGTCAATATGTGATGTAAATATAAATTCTATACTATAAACATAGAATTTATTTATTATAAATWAATAAATTGCAATTCTGTGAGGACAGGAGGTTTKCAATGGGAGCYGAAGAACTCCCTGCCAGGATTTTCACCTGGGCTTGGATTCACATCACAGAATTTTTTTTKCCTGATTTCYTTAATYATAAAATACATTTTAGCACTTAATCTGTGTCAGTAGGGGATGTACAAAATTCTATGCCATGTAATAAATRAATTGCAATAAGTAAATCATTCCAGACTCCTGGAAACACAAGTTTCTTGGTGCAGGTACCTAAAAACCTGACCCTGTGGATCCCCAGGTAGATGCTTCTATAAAATAGAAAGGGGCAGCAATTCTAATATAACAATAYAATTCAACTAATACAGTGGAAAAACATTTCAAAAGTGGAAATCTTTTATTTAAATATCATAAAAACCAAATGTAAMAAGAATTTCTCAGGATCCTTCAAGCTCTTAATGAACCTTGATGACTTACTGCCATATAACTACCTAAAAAAAAAAAGCTGTGCACTTTGGCTGCCTGAGGTRATTGCTGTGCATGGCTTTGAAGACCTTAGGAAATTAAAAAATGTGGAATTTCCTTTGAAATTTGCCTTTTTCCATGCAGGTGCCAGGGTGGTTCTTGGTGGAGTCCTTGCTCTCAGCTGGTTTTTGCAGTGGGAATTCCAGGGCTCATTTCTGTGATCACATTCAGGCTAATTGGGGGTACTAATCAATTATTTCAGTGCTGTTAGAGAGGGACAGGCTGTTTGGCCAGGGAATTTCAGAGGGATTTGTTGTCAGCAGATTTATTTCCTTTGGGCAGGGGAATCTTTTAGTGATAAATTATCATTTCCCATACCTGATGTTTTAGCTTATGTCATAGTCCTTTTCCCCTTTTTTTCCCCTTTTCCCCCTTTCTTTCCTCCCCCATTTTAAGCTGTTTTGGAGCTGTTAGTGGAGGCTTTTCTGTATTCCAGAGAAAATCCCAACAAACCTCCTGTGGGATGGATGTGACCAGGGTGATCCTGGTCCTTGGTACCCACTGACAAAGCCTGAGCTCCAGCCTTGGGAATTCATTTCTTGAAGGGAATTTTGCCACAAATTCTGAAAGAAAACATGAATTTTGTCAYGTTCCAGTTTGGCTTTTGTGATTTTTTTCCTTTTTCCGGTGTGAATTGTGAGCTGATCACTCCAGTTTTGCAGTTTTCCCTCTCTTGGGGCATTAGCAGAGCCATTGGTTACTTTTCAGGGAAATGAGATTCAATTATGTTCTGCCTTCACCCTGCTGTTCAGCACTTTGCAATTCAGTATCCAAGTTTAATATGATTCTTAATTAAACCTTCTTGAGATACCAGAATAATAGTCAGGGATGCTGTCGTCTGTCTCCTGTGCTGCATCCTGGAAAATGGGACAAATGAGGAGAAAAAAGGGGATAGTTTGGGTATTTTTGAGTGCATAATCTCATCTCTTGAAGTGTTAGCTCATTTGGAGCTAATTAATAGCAAAGTTTTAGTGGATAACTAATTTTTCACTTAGGCCACGTGGGGAATAAATCACTTTGCAAGGTACAGAAATAAGATTGTATTTTCAAATCTTGGAGGCAAATCTGCATCTCTTATGTCAATAATTTATTTTAATCAAGCTGGAGTTGACAAACACAAGCCAAGCAATGCTGGCTGTTGGTGCAGCAGAGATTTACAGAGTTTTACAAGCAAACATCCCCCTGGGTGTGGGAATGTTGGTCTTGGTGAGTGTGTCCTGCTGCTGACAGGCTCTGGGAGCTGCTCCTGGAGTACATTCATGGAATTCCAGGTGCATTCTTCTCCAGCTTTCCCTCCAAATTGACTTAYAAAAGCTCCCTGTGCTTCATGCAGGTATTTGAGATATTTAGGAAGTGAGCAGAGCTTGTATCTGGTTGGGAAAGGATGGCTGGAAGGGAGTCTGACAGGAAAATCCTGTCTGGAAATCCCAAATCACTCCACGAGCTGGTGGGACCATTTCTTTTGTGTTAATTGTGGATTCTAAAGTGGATATTTTATTGTTTTAAACCACTGAGGGAGGGGAAATCAATGTGGATTTGTGCCCTCCCATGTGGCTTCTTGGTCCTGTCTTTTTTTAYACAAACAGACAGCATTTCAGACTATTCCTGAGTGCTCTGACAGTTGTTCTATTTTGATTAGAAGCTGTGATCCTGAGAGGACACTGGGTTTAGGAAGCTCTTTGCACATCTGTCTGCATCTGCCTGGGGCTCCCGTGCACCTCATCCCATAGGAGCTGGCTCTTCTGTCAGCCAGCAGGGCTTTGCTGAAGAATATTCTTCATAAAAAGTCAATTTGTCTGGCAGTGACCCTCTCCCCAACAGTTGTCTTCACCCTTAGCCTCAGGTGTGTTTGCAGAGAGGCTCCTGTGTCAGATCCAGGAATTCCTAAACTGGAATTTCTGCCTTTGCTCAGTGTGGAAATCATTCCCAGCTGCTAAGAGAAAAAACACCAGGGACAATTAAGTTTAAGCGTGGCTGAAAAGAACCTGGRGTCTCCAAGAAAATGGAGATTACCACTGTGTCAGCAACCTTATTTAATACCAMAAGTAATAATATCCTTCACCTAGCAGGGAAATTCTCCTGGGCCTGGTAAAACTTTCGTTACGGATTAAGATAGAACAGGGCTTGCTTTAAATCAAACCTGCTTTAGACATGACTTAAGTCTTGGCAGACTTCTCCTAACAAATCTCTCTCACAGCTGGAGCAAATCCCTGCCCCAGCAGCTCTGCCCAGCGTGGTTGGTGTGTCCTCATTGTCACCACACAAAAACCCCACAGGGTTCAGTGGGCAAACTCTGAATTTGGGGGCTCTGGCTGGATCCTACAAAAAAACCCTACAGGGCTCAGTGAGCAGACTCTGAATTTGGGGGCTCTGGCTGGATTTCACAAAAACCCCACAGGGCTCAGTGGGCAAACTCTGAATTTGGGGGTCTGTCTGTGGCTGTATCCCACAAAACCTCACAGAGTTCAGTGGGTAAACTCTGAATTTGGGCACTGTCTCTGGCTGGATCCACAAAAAACCCCACAGGGTTCAGTGGGCAGACTCTGAATTTGGGGCTCTGGCTGGATCTACAAAAAAAACCCACAGGGTTCAGTGGGCAAACTCTGAATTTGGGGGTCTGGTCTGTGGCTGTATCCCAAAAACCTCACAGAGTTCAGTGGTAAACTTCTGAATTTGGGATGTGTAGTCACCCAGTTTGGCTGGATCTCCCTCTCAGAGGAAAAATCTGTAGGAAAAGGGCTGGATTTGGGGCCTAGAAGGGCACTWAAGTGCCAGGTTTAGGTATTTCCCATCTCCCAGAGCACAGCAAAATCCCACAGGCATCTGCCAAAAGCACAGGACAACCTTTAAGAGGTGGGGATTATGTTAAAAATTCCAAATTCTGCCTTTGCCCAGCAGCAGTTCAGGGGGCTGGAGCTGCCTCTGTTTGTTTTTCCAATATCCTGCCACTCCTCACTGAGTTTTGGGACTTTTATCACCGTGGGTTTTTGGGATCCAGGCAGTGACAGACATCCCAAAGAACTCGGTGACATCACTGGGGTGGGATTAGCTGGAGAGCTCTGGCTGGAATTCACAGGCTGGAATTTCAATTTATTGGTGTTCAGGTATGAAGCAGCATCACTGAGCTTCCTAAAACTCACTGAATTTGGGCATTTATTGGTGTTCAGGTATGAAAAAAGCATCACTGAGCTTCCTAAAACTCACTGAATTTGGGGATAGTCAGGTTTTACCAACATAATAGATATAAAGTAGAAGAAGTGCTTGCCAGGGGAATATTCCTTGGATTAATTAGCTGTGGAATTCCAAGTTCTGTGCTTCCATGGGCTGGTACAGAAGGATTTTGGTGGGACATCCTGCCCAGAAGCTTCCACCTCAAGTGCTGCAGTTTTGATGATCTCCTCCCTGCCAGCTTCTTAATGTGAGCACTGAGCTTAAAGTTGTAGAACCTGAGCTTAAAATGGCACAATCACAGAATGGTTAAGGCTGAGAAGGTTGGTTCAAGGGTCAGAATGTTTCTATAAATAGGTTTGCAGCCATTGAATTGACAAGGAAATCTCCTGTTKGTGAGCCTGCAAAGGTAAATAACACCTGCTGGCTGCAGCTCTGTGGCAGGGAATGCATCACTGGGGAAAATCAGAAATGCAGGTTGAATTTAAGGAAGCCCAGATCTCTGSAGGTGCCATCAGCAGCTCTGCCCAGGCTGCTTGGGCATTTCCAGCCTTGTTTTGTTGGCTGATTTTTACTGTTTCAAGCCTGTTTTTCTTGTTAGCTGTTCAGTTTGCTGCTGCAATTACAACCTGGCCTTTCTGAGCACTGATACCCTGTGTAAACAGAGCTTTCTTTGATGAAGAAAGCCTCAATCCTCTTGTATRTGCAACAAAATCATATTTATACTTGCTACTGCCTGGTTCCTTCACTCCTCTAGTTCTGCCTTCATTCCCAAACCCTGCAGGTGCCACTGCAGCCAAAAAAGAGCTTTTCCTGATGAAACCCTCCTTAAAGCCTGGAGGATGTTGCATATTTATGATTGTTCTCCTGTGSCTGTGCCTCTGCTGTGCTTTGAATTGCAGGGGCTCCAACCTGTGGCTGTTTTGGTTGCTGGACAAAGGCAGGAAGTCCCAGGCTGTCACTGCAGCTTCCCAGGCTTGCCTCACTCCCTCCTGCAGATTTTTGGGAGAACGAGCTCAATTTTTATAGTTCAGCCTTGAGAGTTTCTTGGGTGAGCCTTGCAGGTGGGATTTAGGGGTAGGGGATGTGGGTTATTAAAAATGGGGATGTTTTAAGCTTTGTGATTGGCCAGGTTCACAGATCTGAAATATGCCAGAAGCCGAGTTCTGTGTGAGTGTCRCTTTTCCAGAACATTCCTCTCAGGGGTTAAGGCTGCTCAGAGCTTGCAGGAGCTGTATTTTTACAGCTGGGGCCTGGAGTTTACTGGGATTCATTCAGAACCATTTCCATACTCATCTGATACTTCCTTGTTGCTTTTATTAGAGGAAAAAAGAGGAATTTTAGGTTTTTTACCTGTCTTTTGGAAGTGATTACAGAATTCSTTTTTGATAAGGGGGAAATTTCCATTTGTGTTGTCCTTCACCTTTGAGGGAATTTGCTGCAGAGCTTGCTCTCTTCAGTCCTACTGACTTAATTACTAAAAGATCACTAAAGCTAATCACTGTGTTTTTGATAACAAATTTACTATCACTGCCTGGAATTGCTGTTTATATATTGATCATTTCCCATTTCTTTTTTCCTCTCTTTTTACTCATTCTCTTCCATCTTTTCATTGGGGTTTGAGGTGATTTTTTTTTCATTCCTATTTTTCCCTCCCTTATCTTTCAGGTTAATGCTTGTAGGACTGGGGAGGACCTGCTGGATTGCTTTAGGCACAGAATGTGGTGTGGGCCCAAGCCAAATGCTTCTTCTTGTGCTGGCAAATAATTTAAATATGTTTTGGAGCTTATTCCCTGCTTCTGCTTATCATAAACACCCAGGAATAACTCATTGGATTCTCCTGATAGATCCTAGCATTAATAACTGGAGAAATATCCTTTAAAAAAACCATGGATCAAACTTGGATTTGAATATTTTGCTTTGAGGACAGTTTTGGTGCTGCTGGATGGGTGAAAAATGCTCAGCCTTGTCCATCACTCTGTGGATGCTGCTCAGTTTATTAAAAATATAAATAAATAWTGGTTTTTACCTCTCAGATAAGTCACTCTCTTCTAAAAATGGGGGAAATAATTCAGGTTCACAGATTATTTCCCTGAATAATTAGTGCCTGTGAGACCAGCCACAGGTTATCCAGGGAATGTCTTATCCAGAGGCACCAACACTTGGATTTTATTTATTTTTAAGCTTAAATCCCAGCTTTCATAGGTCATGGAGACCAAAGACAACTCCTGAACATGCTCTGAGCTGCTAAGCTGTGCTGAGGGCTGGAATTCCTTGAGCTCAGTTTGGGAATCTTTCCTTGCCTGGAACAACTGGGTTTGTGTGGAAAGCCAAATTTCATCTCTGCTGTTGCAGGGAAAATCCAAGTAAATGATTCTTACCTTCACCAGTTTTCATCTTTAATAGCTTTTTAAAAAATGTCCTGATTATTTTAGGAAAGAGCTGTAGGTAGAAGGATCCCTATGGATAATCACAGAGAGCCTAAGGGGAATGACATCAGTGCTGCCCATGGATTACTCCTATATATTTCAATTATTTTTTTTCCAAATCTCCTTGGTGGGAATACTCCTTGTTTCCAGGTGGGYTGTTTCAGAGTGTTTCCTCAACACACAGAAATTTGGGATGCTCCTGCAGCAGCAGGAATGGCATCGAGTGCTTGGGATGGCACAGCCAGAAAAATGGCCCAGGTTGGACCCAGTGAAAACAGGGAGGTGGGAAAACAGCCTGGCCTCTTTCCCACCTCACCCAGGCAGTTGTGGGGCTGGTTGGATGGCAGCAAATGCCCTGAGGGGTTTGGGAAGGCTGTGCTGCTGGAGTTGGGATGCAGGGATAAGGAATCCATGAGTGATGCAGTTTTGGTGCAGGAMCACGTGCTTGGGTTGGGTTGTGGAGCAGGAAATGTCAGAGGTGTGTTCAGAGATCCCTTCCTCACCCCAGGAAGGTCTTCACAGGCAGTCAGAGCAGAAATGGGCCACCCCCCCCCAGCTAAGTTGGGTTTCTGGAAAGCTTCTTCTGACTTTTACTCTCTGAAAAAAGTTTCTCACCATCCTCATCCTCTTTTTGAGCATTGAGTGTTCCCTCAGCACCAGAATGCACAGTACCAGTGTGTGCTTGATGCTGGGATTTGTTGGAAACCAGTTTGAAGCTGAGAGCCAAAACCTCGACCTTTTTGGAGCTAAACAACATCAATTCCTTGTGCACTGCAGTGCTGTGTGCAGGAATGAATATTCCCACAATAAACACCTGGAATTGCAGCGTGCAGGATTTCTCTGCAGCCAGTCCTTGGGAGCTGTGCCTCCTTCCACCTCTCTGCAGTTCAGCTTTTTGTTGTTGTTTTGTTACTTWATTTCCTGTTAGGATAGAGAAATCCCAACATTTTGGCAGTTCTGCTCAGCATCCAGGGGTGGGGCAGTTATTTGATATTTGGGGGCAGTCTTTGTGCTGGGGTTTGTACCTGGCAGGTGCTGCTGATCTTTGTGCTCCACTGCTGCAGGCAACAGRAGAGAAAAGCAACATTTCCTGCAGCAAAACTCTCTGTGTCTTTGCCCTTCAGCTCTGCTGCTGCAGCTGAGCCAGCGAGGGCTTGGAGTTGAGGTGAGGTGAGATGGGACAGAGAAAATGGGAGAAATTGAGGCTTTTTCCTGGATTTTCCTGGTGTGTTTGGCAGCACTTGGGTTGTTTCCCTGCTGTGTTATCCTGCCTGTCCCAGGGTCAGGATACCATGGATCAGAGCATGGAGAGGGCTTGGGTTTCTGCTGTGGAGCTGGGTTGGTGTCAGATGATGCYCTTYTCTGACCCAGAGATGGGGCAGCTGAGAGGTGTTTTAAAACTTTTATTCCATTTTCAGTCTCATGTGAAGGGTGAGACAATACAAATGTTATAATTCACAGCATSACAATCAGAAGCCAASTATTTCCTAATTACACTKAAGTGTTTCTTGGTCTATCAGCTTTAGCCACACCATGCTATAAATGCCTTAAAGCTAATTATCTAAAATTACCCCTTGTGGGTCCTACCACAATGCATCTTTCATAGTTCTATTTCTCTAMAATAYCTAGTTTTATTTGTAAGGCCAACCTTTGAAMCTTGTTTCCAGTTCCATTTCTCTCTCAGCAATGTCTGTCCTATTCCAKGGCATTTCTAAGTCAGCATTTCTTATCTCTTACAAATCCATTTCCCACAGGTTGGGTCCTGTAAACCACAGCTGGGTTGGAGGAGGGACAGGAATTCTCCTGTTGATGTTGTAGGAGACTTTTCCCAGCTCAGCTTCCCAGGGGCACTGTGCAAGGTGGGCATGGTTTGAGGCATTGCCTCTCTGTGATGTGGATAGAAGGTTTATCTATAAATTATGAAAGCATAATAAACCCACCAGGTTTATTGCTGGTTTTAAGGATGGATCTGTCAGTGCCCTGAACACTGCAAACAAAATTGTTCTTGTCCTCCTGTGCGAGGAATGCGCCGGGTGGGGAAGATGTGGGGATTTTGTTTGTTTTGGGCTCTGAGGCTGGCTCCAGCATGGCCCCTGCTCTCTGTGTGCTCATTCCAGCTCGCCTTTACCTTAAAAATGGAAATTATCCAGCGTGGAGCAGGAGCTTCTCCCTTGCCTCAGTTATTTCTTAATCCTCTTGTGCTCTTGGYGAGCTGAGCCCGTGAGTTTATCACAAAACAGGAACAGGGTGAAGCTCTGAGAGGTTCTGCCTGTTCAGGAAGTGACTTTTAATGGTGATGGCATTAAACCCTTCAGCTGTAACTACTCATTCTGTCGAAGAAGTGTTTGTGTAGCRTTATAAATAGTGTTTTTCCATGTTTCAAATCTATTTGTTTCACTTTCCTTTCAGCTGTCAACACTTCAGATTGGAGCTGAAATGCCTTATTCTTTTAAGACATCTTCATTTCTTACCAAGTACCTCGTCTGTAATCATTAGTGGCTTTCTGACAGTCTCAGAGTTAAGTGTGAAGARGGTTCTTGGGGTATTCAGGGGAATAAAACAACTCCAGTTCCATCCAAAGGGTTTGTGGAAGGCTGAAGCAAGGATTTGCAGCGAGGTTCCCGAGCTGTGGTTCAGCAGAGCAGAGCAGAAATCTTGTGGCAAATTTGACTTTGCAGTGGCTGCTGCAAACCTCATTAAAGACATGAATCATCTCATTTAGGGCTTTTAAATACCAGGAGCAGTTTCAGTGGAGGGAAAACCTCCCGTGGACACCTGGGCAGTGAAGATCTCTTGCAGGTACTGAAGCTCTGAGGAGATGGATGGGAGTTTTGGGCTGGTTTTGTTAAAGCCAGGGGTAGCACCTYTCTAATCTTGGCACTTCAGGTTTGACAGTTAATGTGGAAAAAAATCAGAGCAGTGTTTGAGACTGAGTACTYTGTACAGTTTGAAGGACCAGAGAGGATGGGAGCATTTGTAGTCAAATTCAGAGATGTCAAATGCAAATTCTGGTTTGGGKCTTCATCCTTCAGTGGCTGGGAAATTGCAGAACCCTCCCTCMTRYGCTGCATTAGCTGCTTTGGTCCCAAATCCATCCATCAAGAGTTGTTTGGAATSAGATCTTCTGGGSTTCACTACAGAATATTCAGGGATTTTCCTGCAGAAGATGCAGGCAGCCTGTCACATCAGTGGGTTTTAGGCATTGCATTTCTTTGTGATTCCTTGAGAATCCAAAATTCTGCAAGGATATCATCATTCCAGCTGGTCTCTCAGGCCTTCTGATGATGAGCAAGCCCCTGTCAAGCTCTGAAATGTATTTTTCAATAAAAACCAGGCCCTGAAGTTGATTTTCTGGCTCCTGCCTGCCCAGTTGGTGCACACTGGTGATTACTGGTTTCACTGGTTTGGGAAGTGTTTTTCTCAGTTCCGGGAGAAGTGAAACAGGTGACAAGTTGTACCAGTGTGATTCATTGGATCCTGTTGGGAGGCACTAAATGGCTGTGCTAATGAAGATGCTAATTAGCAGAGAGCAAAGCCCAGCTTCCCATCCAAACAGGACCCGCAGCTCTGCTGGGAGAAGAGCAGAGGTGGAAGGGGAGGAAGTTTCCTTTAACCCAGGAAGGTGACCARGCTCTGATGGGATTATATTCACTCTCCTTTTAATGACTTTGATCTCCTTTCTTTGAACCTGTGTGGGTCAGTTCTGCTGCATGGCACAAACYGAGGGAGGCTCGTGGAAGTGCTGCTTGGAGTTGAGGATTGGCACAGCTTGGATGTTGTCAGTGTGCAACTGCTTTTACATCCAGCTAGAGCGAGAAAAAATCCGTTCCATCAGAGATTCTAGCAAGTGATTAAAAAATAATTAGTTACAACCTTGATTTTGCACCGAGTCCTTTTCTCAGCTTTTTGCCCACAGGATGGAAATGCCTTTAGAAATCTCTCATTGCAGACTTGAAAATAAACACTGAGCATTGTAATAAATACTGAGCATTGTATTAAATACTGAGCATTGTAAAAGGGGGCAGAGCAGGGGCACAGAGCCTTGAAAACTTAATGCTTAACGGGCTTCAAGCCCTTTCTGGTGTCGGTGGGGATGCTGAAGTCACCTGTGAATTCTTTGTTTTGTTTCTGGTGAGGATTCTGGAATTCACCTGTTAACCCTTTGGTTTGTTTCTTTGAAGTAAATGGTTATGAGCCCTGGTGAGAGTGCTGAAAGTCACCTGTTGACCCTTCGTTTTATTTCTTTGAAGCAAATGGTTATAAACCTTGGGTGAGGGTGCTGAATTCACCTGTTAACCCTCTGTTTTGTTTCTTTGAAGCAAATGGTTCTGAGCCTTGGGTGAGGGTGCTGAAGTCACCCATTAACCCTTTGTTTTGTTTCTGGTGAGGGTGCTGAATTCACCTGTTAACCCTCTGTTTTGTTTCTTTGAAGCAAATGGTTATAAACCTTGGGAGAGGATGCTGAAAGTCACCTGTTAACTCTTTGTTTTGTTTCTTTGAAGCAAATGGTTCTAAGCTTGTGAGGGTGCTGAAAGTCACCTGTTAACCCTTTGTTTTGTTTCTGGTGAGGATACTGAAGTTACCTGTTAACCCTTTGTTTTGTTTCTCTGAAGCAAATGGTTCTGAGCCCTGTTGAGGGTGCTGAAGTCACCCATTAACCCTTTGTTTTGTTTCTGGTGAGGATTCTGGAAGTCACCTGTTAACCCCTTTGTTTTGTTTCTTTGAAGCAAATGGTTATAAACCTTGGGTGAGAATGCTGAAAGTCACCTGTTAAACCTTTGTTTTGTTTCTGGTGAGAATGCTCAAGTCACCTGTTAACCCTTTGTTTTGTTTCTTTGAAGCAAATGGTTATGAGCCTTCGAGTTTCGGAGCTGCAGGTGCTGCTGGGCTACGCGGGCAGGAACAAGCACGGCCGCAAACACGAACTGCTGACCAAAGCCCTGCACCTGCTCAAGGCTGGCTGCAGCCCCGCCGTCCAGATGAAAATCAAAGAACTCTATAGGAGAAGGTTCCCCCAGAAAATCATGACCCCGGCAGACCTGTCCATCCCCAGCGTGCACTCGAGCTCCATGCCGGCCACGCTGTCGCCTTCCACCATTCCACAGCTGGGCTACGACGGCCACCCCGCCACGTCCCCCCTGCTCCCCGTGTCACTGCTGGGACCCAAACACGAACTGGAACTGCCCCACCTCACCTCGGCCCTGCACCCCGTGCACCCCGACATCAAGCTGCAGAAACTSCCCTTTTATGACTTGTTGGATGAGCTGATCAAACCGACCAGCCTAGGTAAGGAGAGCTCCTGCAGCGCTCGCTGGGTTTGGGGGAAAATGGTCAAATTCTGCTGCTGCAGCAAGGGGTTAAATATTGCATCACAGCAGTGTTTAGAGAATTGCTATTTTTGGTAACTTTTGGAACAGATTGTTCTACATGGAGAGACATCTTACCTAACACTCATTAGTTGCTGTAGCTGAGCCTCTAAATATGGTTTAAACATCCGTTATTTTAGGGGGGGGGGGCTTTGAGAAAAAACAAACTAAATCTTAGGAAAAAAAAAGGGAAAGAAAACCAGTCTGCTTTCAGTAGTTCTTATAAACCACAGAGTTTCATTATGGAAAAAACCCCCAAAGTAAACAGAACTACCCCCAAATCCRTCAGGCTTCTAGAATGTTCTCATCCGTGCTGGGAAGGAGTGCCAGGCTGGAAATTTGCTGGATCCATTACAGTCTGAACATCTGAATTTAGGGTTCTTTTGCAGTTGTGGCTACTTTCCTTCCAGCTGATTTTTGTGTGAAGGTATAAATCACTGGTGGAGCTGCTGAGGAGAATCTGCTGTTCCCAGAGCATTATATAATGTGTGATTTTCCAGGTTCCACTTCACAGCATGGTTAACTTCTAATACTCCTCAATATTGCCTAAATGCACCAGGCCTGGTGATTTCTGTGTGGTGGAACCTTCTGCTGGCTTGAAACCCCAGGAAAGATTCCCTGCTGGTAGGAGGAGCAGATTGGTGAGAGGAGATCTGGGGAGAGAGGGTGGGTGAGTGAGAAAAAAAAAGTCCTTTGCAGAAGAAATCCCTTGTAAACAAAGCTGAGCAGGTACTTTCCAGTGCCAGTCTGGAGGGCTGGGGGATGTGGGAGGCCTGATGTGTGAGTGCTGAGGTTGTCTGTGCATTTCTGAAGGCTCTGGCACAGTATTTTGCTTTTTTTTTTTTTTTTTTTTTTGCTTTAGCTGCTGTAATTGAGGGGAAAGCGGAGAGATTTTGGTAATTTGATCTTCTGGTTCAGGTGTTCTTTGCAGAGGTGCACTGTATCTGTTTAGCTTTAATCTAAGCCCTAATTGCTGAGTAACCATTCCAGGCAGTGCTGGTGCTGGGAGCTAATGAGGTGCTCAGTATGTGTCTCATCACTTTTACATCAGAAATACTTCAGAATAAGGCTGTAATTTCCACAAGACATTCCAGTGCAGGAGTGATGCTGTGCATTTATTTATTTATTTATTTATTTATTTTTTCCTGGATGTGGGAAGAGCCCTTTGCCGTCAGCTCTGAGTGGGACAGAGCTCCCCGAATGCAGGGATCATCATTCACTCCCTGCCAGGTCTCAGGCCTCAGGAGCTGATGGACAATGGGATATTTCTCCCCTTTGAGGAGTGTCAGAGTAAGAAAATGGGAGTGCAATTCCAAGCAGATACCTTTGGAAACAATCCCTGTCCTTTCTGTTCACTTCAGGAATGTTTGAGGCTTGTTTTGTGTGGGAATTCTGTTTGTGTGAAGGAATCTTATTAAAAAGCCTTTGAGTTGAGAGTTTGGGGGAGAGGGCTTCAGTATCCATGATAAAATTCTGGAATGGTTTGAGCTGGAAAGGACCTTAAAGSCCATCCCCACMCCTTCCACTGTCCCTGGCCCTGGMCACTGCAGGGATSCAGAGCAGCCACAGCTCCTCTGGGAATTCATCCCAGCCCCTCCCCAGCCTGTTCARCCTCAGATTCATTTTCTCCATTTATGCATTTACTGATACTTTGGCTACAAAAYCTGAAATGATTTGTAGAACGTTTGCCCCAGATGGTCTGGGCACCCTTCTGTGTGCTGCCAGCAGTGTGGGTTTCCTCAAGTGTCCCGTGTGTGGGTTCCCTGGTTTGTTTTCCACTGGCASATATTACTGCAGCTACTCAGAACTTGGAATTTAGCCAGTGTTTCAGCATCTCCTGCTTGCTTTTTCCCATCAGATTACTCATGGGATAGGGATAAAGGACTTTTGAATTGACTCTGGTTCCCTCCCCCACAAGGATGAACTGATGACCCGATGTGGGGTTTGGAATAATTCTCTGCCTGCTTGAAACAGAAGGGAAAGCAAATGTGTGTGAGRGAGAGAATTCGTGTAATTCAAACTTCACACCCTCCTGAAATGACATCAGACTGGGCAAAGCACGTCCTTGGGTGCTGGGATTGCCCCTGGTTGTTCCCAAGTGCAGGTGGCACAGCTGGGAAGGTTTGCTCCAGTTTTCTGTCCCTTTGAGAAGTGATGGTTGGTTGAAGAAGCAATAATTTGAGCGAGCCTCAGGGCAGGGAGTTGCCCAGCAGGGCACTTGAGCAGGCATTCTGTACCCAAATATTTCGTGTGGGTGGGTAGCACACAGCTAATGTGAGGAACAGATAAGGAAATGAAATCTGCTAACTCTTATTTGTACCATCAGGAACAAAAGGAGGAAATAGAAATTCTTTATTTGACTGCAGCTCCAGCCTGGGATTCAGAGGGATGTRCTGGGCTGGGTTCATGGAATGCAGGGATTTCTCCATCCCTGCCCTTCTCACCAGCAACCTGGGATTCTGGGCTGAATCCCAGAATCCCTGAGGCTGGAAAAGCCCTCCAGGATCAGAGTCCAGCCTTTGATCATCACCTTGTCCCCAGCCCAGGCCCTGAGTGCCACGTCCAGTGCTCCTTGGCCACTGCTGGGGTGAGACAAAGAGCCATTTGTTCCTTTGCAGTGGAGCTGTTGAATTTGATCCACATTTATTAGTCACCCTCCCTGCCAAGTGCAGAAAGCATGGGGATGGGATGGGTTTGTGTCCCAGCCAGCCAGGAAAGCTCCTCGTTCTGCAAATGTGTGCTGCAGCTCTCTGCCCCTGCTTAACCACCATTTTCAGGGATTTTAAATTTTTTAATGAGGATTTTTTGTGTTTGGAGGAAAAGCTGTCCACTCTGGCTTTGATGGAATGTTTGCCTTATTCCTGTGCTTCTCTGTTGTTCTCCTAATAGGATCTAAAGAGCAGAATTGAGGTTGTTTGTCAAGTGAAGCTGCAGCTCTCCCTTAATTCCCCCATTTCCAGCCCCCAGAGCACAGACATTGCTAATTGGTTGTTTTTTAAGCACATTTTCTAAAAGTAACTCCTAGCACACAGATAAGATCTCCTTTGTGTGCTGAAATGTGTTTGCTGTGAGTAGCAAGGCCCAGAATTTGCCAGATTATTGTGGAAGGGACATGAGATAGTTAAGCACCATCTTAAAAATGCCTCTTGTTACAGCAAATGTCATTCCTAATTGCTGGAGCTGTGTAGTTGTTCCAAAAAACATTTTAACTGGCTTAGGGGTCTTTACTTACCTGTAMGGGAAATGAAGCKGTTTTATTTTTTTTTTTCAATTGAAAGGATTAAAGAGGCTATGAGCTCTCCTCCTKTTTAAAATCAGTCCAARTGGCACAAGGATCATCCTCCTGCAGTTTATTTGCTGTGCTTCAGCTCTCAGTGATACAAACACAGCACTGGAAGTTGGATCTGAGCCAGAGAAATGAGAATTTTTACCTGCAGCCTCCTGGAAGGAAGAGGCACAGATCAGTCATTATCCCTCAGAGGCAGCAGAATTCCAGCTCCATCAGAGCTTCCAGTGAGGCACTCTTGATGGAGGGCTCAGGTTAATTCCTTCATTTCTGTGCTCTGCTACCCGGATTTCTGCAAGCAGCAGAATTTTCCCCTCAGGGGTTGATTCCCACCCTGCATTTGTGCCTTGCACTTCCCGTGGATTTTCCTGTGGCTGTGAGCAATCCTGGTGCCTCAGACCTGGAGCCAGATCTTGCAACTGAGCTGCCTAAAATCTTGGGGGTKCCTGTAGTTCAAGGTACAGCCATTAAACAATTAAACAATTCAGTGCACGAGAGAGCTGGGCTGGAACCCATGAAAGTTTTGTTTGGCAGGAATTTYTCCTTTTTCTCTATCAGCGAGCTGATCTCGTGCTCTGTGCAATTGCTATTATGGTTTATATGAAAGTCACGCTTTTACTGTCTGCTGTGTTTATTATTTTTTTGAAATGTACTTTGTGGGAGGAAGTTCAACAAAACACTAAATTCTCAACTCAGCTTTGAGTTCCCTGACTTCCGGCCCTGCAGCTTTTAACTGTGCAAGAACAGGGTGAAATATTGGCTCTGTGCTGGGGCTGAGCTGGAATTACAGCACATTTGGGGTTCTTTATTTGGATTTACATGTGCTGGGCCCCAGGTTGAGCTTTCCACAGTCGAGAGTTTCTTTTGAGAGAGCTTTGAGCAACTGGGTAACTCCTAAAAAAAGGATTTATTCAGGTTTTCTTCAGTTGATTGCTCAATCTCTTCATGCGTGGAGCTGAGGTCAGTGAAGTTCCAGGACATGGATGTCCCAGGGTTCCAGGACATGGATATACTGAGGTTCCAGGACATGGATGTCCCAGGGTTCCAGGACATGGATGTACTGAGGTTCCAGGACATGGATGTCCCAGGGTTCCAGGACATGGATATACTGAGGTTCCAGGACATGGATGTCCCCAAGATTGCAGGACATGGATGTCCAAGATTCCAGGCCCTGACAAAGTTTCCAGGCCCTGCAAAGGACTTTTTTTGGACATGGATGTCCCAAGTTTCCAGGCCCTGACAGGACATGGATGTTTCCAGACACGGCTGGGATRGATCTGGRWAGCCATTTGGCTTCCAGAGAATCACAGAAAATATAAAATATCCTGAGTTAGGACAAACAAGGGACAAAACCCATTTCCCTGGCCCAACAATCCCATCTTGTGCCTGAGGAAAAAACTTTTCTTGTTGAGAGGAATACTTCTTCAGAGCCAGGATCCAGCAGGGATGTGGCAGTGCTGCCTTTGTGCTGCTCCTTTGAAGTGGCTGACTTGGTGCTTTTAGCAATAAAAGTTAAAATATCGAAGCCTGAAAGCAGCATTGGAGTTGTGGGATGTAATTCAGGTGTCTGAAGGAATCAAGGGGCTGAATTTGAGTAAGGAGGATCCTGTGATGTTCCTTCCCTCTGGAAAAATGATGGGTCGGGTGAAATCCAGGGATACAGGAGGGGAGAGCTGGGATCCATCCACAGAGGTGGTTGGGAGAGTGAAGAGTTCAGAATGTTGGCATGGAAGTGTCCCCTGATCTTCCTGCAGGTGTTGAGAAATGCTCCACAGCATGAGTGGTTTAAAGAATGTATAATCACACATGAATGTCTGTCCAATTGCACATAATTTCATAATTTCCAGCTGATCTCTTCTGTCTTCTGTTTATACAACATATCAGAAAGAGTTATAAAATCCATAATATTTATGGATTAATTGTAGCCCTTGGAGTATTTCCAGGCTATTTTCATATATATCTTTAGGCACAATTTCAAATAAGCTCCTTCACATCTCTTTACTCCCTTCCTTTCCCACCCCCAGGGTGGYTCTGCCTGTTCCTCCTGAGGATTAACTGTGAGTTGAACAGAATGTAAAATGGATTTGAAGGGATGAATGCAGCAGCTGACCAGAGCCAGGGTTCAGTTTCTCACCTGTTCCAAGGTGGGGAACATGGCCCTGGCACTTTCCTTTCCCCAGGGTGTTTGTGGGCACAGCTGTGACCTGTGGGGGTGCCAGAAGGGCTCAGCAGGGGAAGAAGGATTTGGGTGTTTACTAAAATGCTTCCCCTCAAGTGGTTTTGAAGGGTTTGGAAAGGTCAGGGATGCAGCACCCATTGTGATAATTGGAATGAAGCAGAATGGCCAAGGTGGGACAGAAAGCAGTGGGAATTTGGGATTTCTCTTGGCTCTGGAGCTCAGATTTCCTGAATCCCACAGCTTGTGTAGGGCATGGCTGAGGGGTGTCAGGTGTTGGATTTTGGGGTGCAGAGCCCTGCTTTGGCATGGGCTGGGGTGGATTTAGTGATGGCTGAGAGGCTTTCCCAGAGAGAGGATCTGGCTGCTCCCAGCCCCATCCTGCTCACTCCAGCTGCATTTAATGCAGCAGGAAATGCAGGAATGCTGGGTGTGGGCTGGAAGTGCTGCTGCTTCCAGAAGATGACAGAGCTGGGGGCTCAGAGGCAGGAAGTGTTGATGTGTAAATAAACACTGGGTTCCTGGGGAACTCCAGGATTTGGGGTGGCTTTAAAGGCCATCCTGAGATTGATGCCTCAGGTTTGGATTTTATATTTTTCACATTCTGTGCTGCTTTAGTGTGTGGGTTTGGGTTCACATGAGGGGATGCTGAGCTCTGTGCACAGAGCAGGGACACACAAAACAATTCCTGCTCCAGCTGGGCACAAGGACAAATGACCCAAATCTCAGCCCAGAGCACAAACATCATGGCTGGAGAGAGAAAAACAAGCAGGGTGGACTGCAGGGGCTAAAGCTGGAATGGGACAATGAACTGCAAGCTGCAAACGGAGCAGAACTGATCCCAGGGACAGACCCCGTGCCCGGCCGTGCATTTTGGGGCCATTTTGGTTCATCTTGGGTGCAGCCCTGGCTGGGCTCTTGTGTGCTGCCCAAGGTGGATCCATGGAGGAGATCCTTTGAATAAATCCTGCTTTATTCTGGAACTCTGCCAGCCTCTGCTCCAGCTCAGCCTTCCCAAGGCATCGAGATGAGCTCCCCATCAAGGTGGGTTTTCCTCCCCCAAAYCCCCTTGGATGGAGCTTCTGCACAGCTCCAGCACAGCCTTGGCTGCTGGGGAAGGGAGCCCTGGGCAGGGGGATCCCAGGGGCTCCCCATGTCTGGGTGTCCTGGATTTCCTGCCCTGCAGCAGGCTTTGCTCTCAAACCTCTCTGAATTCTCCCATTTTCAAAGCTCACATATTTGCTGTGCCCTCTTCTGAGCACAGTTTTTTAGCCTGGTTGGGAGGCAGAGGTGAAATTTTCAGCAGTGGTGTTTGATGGAGGATTGAACATAAATTGATAAAGATGCCTTCTGTTGCTTAAAGGAAAAGCAAAATGAGGCACCTCACCTGTCTGGGGGGGGGAAACAAGAATTGGGGAATGTCCTGAGCTGGGAAGGATTCTCCAGTCCAGAMACCCCAAAATCCCACCCTGTGCATCCCTGAGAGCATTGCCCAAATATTCCTGGAGTTGTTGGGAATGTGCCCATTCCCTGGGGAGCTGTCCCAGTCCCCCCCAGCCTGGGGGAAAATCTTTGTCCTGATTCCCATCCCAAACCTCAGACCCAGCTTCCCTCCTGYCCCTGGGCACATGAGAAAGCTGGAAATTCCATGAAGAATTATGGAAGTCCCAGGAAATTCCACATTTCTGGTTAATATTTGGACAAATGTAGCTAATCCAGACCWTTAGTTAGTGAATAACCAATTGGGCATCTCTTGTTTTTCTTACAGCATGCAACAAAAGTTTCCTCTGCTCCTCATCCTCTTCCTTACAGCTCTTTTTGCCTTTGGAAATGAACACAACTATTGGGAATCATTGGGAATGGGRCCATGTAATGATATCTTAGCTAATTCTTGTGTAAAGTGCAAGTTTAATTTTAGTGCAAGCCTTTCTTTAATACATTCCCTTCAGTATTTAATAATTGGTGATGCTGGTGGGAGGATGAACCTCAGTTTATTGGTGCTTGGGAAGCATCACCACCACAACTCCTTGGTCCCAAAAAATTCCTGAAAGATTTGAAGGTGTCTGTGCCTGAGTGGAAATTCAGAGTGGCTTTTTCTCAAGACAGCAAGAGGTATTTTACTGCAGAAAGATTGTGTGGCTATTTTTAGGCCTGGGTACTGGTGAGGTGGAACAGAATATTTTTAGAGCTGTAGAAAATGCAGCCACTCRAGCTGGGTTCTTTTTTTCACACTGGTGCTGGAGGGGTTTTCCAAAATAAAGAGCAGAATTAGTAGAAAATGGCTTTTCTGTACCATTTTTATTTATTAAATAGGTGATCTGTGGATATACATACGTATTTTTATATATATATGTACATACACAGGGCATATATATTGATATTTATATATTTATTTATATAATTTTATATTTATTTATATAATTTTATATATATTTTTATAATTTTATATTTATTTATATAATTTTATATTTATATTTAAATATTTTATATTTATAATCTATACTTATATTTATATTTACATTTATTTGTTCCTATACGATTTTAAGTGGTTTGATCCTGTGAATACCATGTATTAAAACAGTTTTCCCTCAAATTTTGGAAACTTTTTACCTCAGTGAAGTGTTTTAAGGAAATCCACAACCAGCAGGGCGTAATTTTGTCCCTCAGTTAATCTGTACCAATCTGGATCCTCCCTGGAGTGAGGTAAGCCTGGAATAGTTCAGGAAATACTGGTGAAATTAGGAAAAGAAAAGTTTGGGAGGAGAAACTCTATAACTTCTTAGGCATTTTTTTGACTTTTCCAAACTCTTGTTGCATTCACAGTACAAAAGAAAATGTTTTGATATTTAATAAATCATAGTTCTGGAAAAGAAACAACAAACCCAACCCCCCAGAAACATTCCTGGCATCTWTYTGAAGAATGTCCATATTAACTCTGTTGTCCTGGCTTGATTCCAGCTTTATTGGATTATAAATTCTATTTCCATCCYCTTGGTTTTCWATTGCAGATCTATTTTTACCTTTCTTTTGTTAAATAACGATCGTTGTTTGCAGGGCACAGTTGTGTTTGTAGCCACCAGAATGATTTTTTTTTTTGTCTAAAACGATATTTTTCTAGTTTTAATCATCCTCCAGAACTTCTAAAAGTAAATTATGTGCTTGATTTGCCAGGATCTGTTTGGTGTTTTAAACACAGCAGATATACCAGATGAATTAACAGAAATYTGTCAGCTTTTCTGCACCCTGAAATTCCAAATTCCCAATGTTCCTGCCTTGAAGAATCTCAGATCTTTGGGAATAGAGGAGTTGGAGGCAGAGATAAACACAGAAATTTGGTTTTTAGGGGAACAGCTGCTCAGTGTTTAATGTGGTTTGGTGGGATCTTCACGCATCATTTGTAGGGTAAGCAGATCTGGAATGGACTAGATGTGGGCATAGAAAGATGATAAGGGAGAAGATTAGAGAAAACCACAAAGAAAAAATCAGATTTTGTCTCTTTTTTAGAGGCAGCTGCACATGCAAGGGGCAGAGTTGTGTCCTGGGAGTAGCTGAGGAGCCTGAGCATAACTCGGTTGTAGTTTCAGGGAGCTCCTTGCCTGCCTCCCTGTGCCTGCTCTGCTCCGTCTGGCAGGAGTTTGGAAATATTTTGATTGCCTTTTGGAGCATCTTTGCCTAATTAACAGCTTTTTTTTCCCTTCCCTCGTTGCAATCTGGCCGCGCTCCTGTGGCAATCACAGCGAGGGCTGCACGTGGAGCAGGGCTGGGGAGCAGGGGAGGCAGAGCTGCTCCCCAGGGATGGGGATCCAGCAGGGATGGGGATCCAGCAGGGATGGGGATCGAGCAGGGATCAGGGCTTGCTCACAGGCACTGGGACACAGGCAGTGAGCACAGAATTCCAGGGGGTTTGGGTTGGAAGGGAGCTGAGATCTCATCCCCATCCCATGGATCCCATGGCATGCCCATCCCATCCCGAATGGATCCCATCCCATGATCCCATGGATCCCTCCATGGGATCCTCATGGATCCATCCCATGGATCCCATCCCATCCCATGATCCATCCCAATCCCATCCCATGGATCCCATCCCATCCCATGGATCCCATCCATGGATCCCATCCCATCCATGGATACCATCCCATGGATCCCATCCCTCCCCAGGATACCATCCATTGATCCCATCCCCATCCCCATCCCATGGATACCCATCCCATTGGATCCTCATCCCATCCCATGGATCCCATCCCATGGATCCCATCCCCATCCCATGGATCCCATCCCCATGGATACCATCCCATGGATCCCATCCCCATCCCATGGATTACCATCCATGGATCCCATCCCATCCCATGGATACCATCCCATTTTGATCATGAATCCTGTCCCATCCTATCCCCACTCCCTCCACTATTTCCAGGTGTTTCCAAGCCTTGTCTTGGGCATTCCAGGGATGCAGGGAGCTTCCTCTGGAATTCCATAGAAGCCCCCTCAGAGTTTCTCTGGAAATTCCATCTAGGCCCTCAGAGTTTTCTGGGAATTCCATCCCATCCCCTCCCCACGGTCCCAGGGAGGAATTCCTTCCCAAATCCCATCTAACCCCACTTCCTGGCATTTAAACCCATCCCCCTGTCCGTTCAGTCCCTTTCCAAGTCTCCTCTTTGAGGCTGCAGCAGTAACTGCACAAAAGACTCTGAAAACACAAAAAAACCCTGAAATCTCAAGAAGAAATGTCAGAGGCCTTTTTGAATTTAGGTTTTGGTTCAAGCAGAGGCTTTCTGAGGTTTTCTGTCCTGGCACAGCTCCCGAGGAGGGCTGGAGTAGAGAAAGCTCCCATGGCAGCACTCAGGGATGTCCTTCCCCATTTTCTCCCAAATAAARGTATAAATGCTTTAATTTGACCAATACAACAGTTGGATGTTAGGAAATATTTCTTTCCTGGGAGAGYGGGTAAGTATTGAAACAGCTTTCCCTGGGAAATGTGGAATCACCATCCCTGGAARGGCTCRAAAATCYAATTTTGATTTAATTGCTGAGGTGCTCTTCAGTCAGGAGTTGTACCTGGTGGACTTTGAGGTYTTTTCCAACCTTAATAACTCAGTGATTCTATGAATATGGAAGTTCAAACCCCATGTTTCATATCACTGTTTAGTAAAAATAAATCTGTAACATGAGCAGAGGAAAAAGGATTGAATTTCAGAACCTTTGGTCCAAACTTTGTTTTCCTACTGCACACAAATTCAGTTCCTCCTGTTTGCCCATTTCCCTGCTGGATTCCATAAATTGGAGCTGCTGCAAAAAAGATGGAAAAGGGAAAATCTTGGGAGATCCAAGGAATTTTGGTAGCTGCTGGTTGGCTTCTCTGGATAATTGAGCTTTAAATGAAGGTGGCATTAGTTAAATAGTCAGCAGTTTTTAATYAGTGAAGTGCTGGAGTTCACACCAAAGGTTCCCAAGAACCTTCCAGAACTTTTCTAATAAAGCCAAAATTGACAATTTCCAGGCTAAAGCAAATAATGCCTGGGAGAAAAATCAACCCAGCAAAAAAACCCATGGAAAAGGAGGAAATAACAACTGGAATTCCCTCMTTTCTCTGCAGTGCATGAGCTTGGCTAATTCAGCTTTTGTTAATTAGAGTTTGTAATTGTGATCTTGCCATTTATAGCTAAAAATAGGTGTCAAATTCTATGGAAGAGCAAATGTGAAAGCAGATTTTCATTGTTAATTGTATACATTGTGTCTGTTTCCTGCAGACATTGTATGCAGGAAATGTATGCATTTCAAAATCTGAGTTATTTATAAAACTTAGTTCTTTCTCAAAGATTCCAAGCAGCAGCTTTGTGTCCCTGTTCCTGCTCATGCACAGCAGCAAATCATGGGATCAGCAAAGGATTTTGGAGCTGTGTGATGCAGGAAAGATAAAAAACAGAATTTTGGGAGGTTCCTGCTGTAATATTTACACTCAGTGTCTTTGCTATTGTTGGTTCCAGCCCACCACACACTGCTTGGAACAAAATCTCAATTCTCACCCTGAAATACTCACTCAGCTGTCACTCAGGGATGAGTCAAGAATGCATTATAGTAAAGCAAAAAATGGGAAATTTATCCAGTGTTTAGTGCACAGATAATTATATTGATTTATTCAGAATAATTGTATTATATCATATTTATTCAGAACTTATAAATTTATTCAGATATTTATTCAGAACTTACAAAATTATGAAGAATAATRGGATTGAAGTGCAACTTAGAAGCAGCTTTTCATTCACTGTGTGTTGGTGAGTGTGTGGAGTCATTCTCTGGGGAGATGATGCTTTCTTTCAGTTTATTATTTAAAAAAACCTTTTTCATTGCTGCAGTGGCCCTGTGAAGGGCTGTGTTTTAGCTAAAACCACTATTTTAGAGATATTTAACATTAGTTTCCAGCAGGAGCATTTTACTCTTGAGCACTGTTTGGTTCTGGAGCGCTGTGGCACAGAGTGGGAAGGCTTTAAAATCAGATTTTATGGCTGCAGATCTCAYGAGTTCTTGGCTTATTCTGGATATATTTGGTGCATTGAAGTCCAAAAACCATCAAACTGAAATGTGAGATGTCCCACGTGTTGTGTTCAGCCCCTCTGTGAACTTTGACAGGCCGAGCCTGATCTGGTGCATGGAGGGAAATAAAAAAAGTGATTGATGAGAAATCCTCAGATRTATTTTTATTTCATATCAGAGCATGTTTGACATGAAATTACAGYGATAAAAAGCCTTGATTTGCCTCAGCCCTGCTGTTATCTCCAGCCCTATTTTAATGTACACTTTATAGGCACATAAAGTTTGTTCATCGTATTTTTATTTACAGGAGGCTTCCAATGGCAACTTCCTCAAAAGCTCTTCAGAGCCAGATGTGTCTGATGCTGCTGGAGTTAAAAAAAAAAAGTGTGTTCTGACTCGATGTAATTATTTCCTGATTGTCCTGGCTGCTTTTTGATGCTCTCTGCTCTCTTGCAGCCTCAGATAACAGCCAGAGGTTTCGAGAAACCTGCTTTGCCTTCGCGCTGACGCCGCAGCAAGTGCAGCAGATCAGCAGCTCCATGTGAGTGGGCTCCAGCAGCCCTGAAATCCAAAAAATCCACCCCAAACCCACCCAGCTTTCCATAGCCCTACTTGGGAACAGCAGGGGAAAACTCCTCTGGGGAATTGGTTTGTCTCGTTGTATGGGGAGCAGAGAATCCAGCCCCACCACTGAGTTTGGGGTGGGTTTCTCTGGTGTTAAACTCCCTGCAAACCCAGAAATCTGCTTCCTGCAGCTCTTCCTTGCCACCAGTTTCTCTGTTAATTCGTTACAAAGTTGTGACTTTATGGTGACCCATCAGAATTTTCTTTCTAATATACAAAAAAACCCAAAAAAAGCAAAAAAAACCCCACAAAACTTACCCATAAAACGCATAACTCACCAAAACAAAAAAACAAACAAACAAGCAAAATCCTCCCAAAAAACAGCAAAAACCCCCAGCAAACAAAGAAATGAAACAGAACAAAACAAGACAATTAAACAAGAAACGTAAAAAATAAAAACCCCAAAAAACCTCTAACAAAAAGCCCCACAAAAATTGAGGTCAGACACAAATTTATTTATTTACCTCAAAAAATAAAAACTCTTTCTTTTAACCTCTCAAGAGTGGTGGTTTGAGCAGGAGCAGCAAAGTCTGGTGTGCATTATACATACCTGAAAGTGTGAATTTTCCATGTTTTATGCAAAAATGAAGTGTTTTCCATAAATTGAACTTCCAGCAAACTCTTGAGGAATCTGTATTGCAGTACTGAGGAATCTTGTGAAAAGCTGGAAATTTTAATCTATTTTCTCTTGTTTCCAGGGATATTTCTGGGACCAAATGTGACTTCACAGTACAGGTCCAGCTAAGGTAAGGATTTTGTTGCCTGTTGGTTTTTAGGATTTATCAGCCAGGTCCTGCCCAGCAGCTTGGGAATTCCTGGATGGAAAAGAGCCCTTTTTCCTCATCCTGGCTGATTTTCTTGTCAGTGAATCCTTCCTGTAATTCCACCTTGGTCATTCCATGTCCTGGGGCTGGAAAATCCATGAGCAGTGGGGGTTGTTTTTCTTAGCAGGGATGAATTCCATGGGCATTCCAAGATCTGCTTCTTTAGGCACTTTGGGAGTCACCAGCCTGGTGAATTTGGGGGTTTTTAATCACATATCATTGGATTAAATCCTCTGTCTCAGCCTGGTGAGGTGGGATGGACCAAGGGTGAGGAGGGGATGAGGGAAACCAACTCCTCTTGGGTTATCCATGGACAGGGATGGGGCAGGTCCCTGGAAGGAACCCAGGGCAGCTGAGAGGTTCTGCTGCTCCTTGGAATGCTCRTTGTCCTGCTGGCAGCAGGAAGGGTGGGTCCTGCTGGGATCCAGCAGCAAAAACACCTCTTTGAACTGGAAAGAAATCAATTCAACRGCAGAAACTGCCTGCAACTGCAGCTGGGAGGGGGGAAATGTCATTTGTGACACCTTGGTCTTGTGTGGAGAGGTCAGGCTGGGGAAGAGGCAGAGAAGAAATTGGGGAGGGATGAGTCAGGCTGAGGAACTCAAGGAATCTGAGGAGGAACCTCCAGGCTGCTTGAAGCACTGTGGTTCTGGGGGGTTTTCCTGCTCAGTGACATCATTGGAGGGCTGTGTTTAGCATGCCATGATTTCATGATTTCAGAGCTCTGTGGAAAAACAGTTCCTTCTGGGAAGAGATGATCTTTAAATCACTGTGAAAGTGAAAGATGATGGCAGCTCTTTGCTTTTAGGTTTTGTTTATCAGAAACCAGTTGTCCACAAGAAGATCACTTCCCACCCAATCTGTGTGTGAAAGTCAATGGGAAACCATGCAGCCTTCCAGTAAGTAAAATCTCCTTTTGGTACTCATTTTGGGATGCATTATTAGGAATTACCTGCCTGAAAATTTACCACAATCTTTGTTTTCACATTCTGGAGCATTGGAATGARCAGAAAAGATCAAGTAATTTGTTTTAGCCAGTAGATCCAGAGTTCATATGGAAGTTAAAATGTATCATCCCTTTTTGAGATTATACATTTAGTAATATTCACATGAGCAGAGAAAAAAGGATTGAATTTTAGAAACTCTGGTCCAAAGTTYGGGGGTTTCTGTTTAGTTTTGCTGGGACAGGAGAGGTGGCAAAGTTCCCTTKAATATTCTGTGGACATGSTTGGGATTTTGAATTCCCATCAGGAGAAAGAGCTACTAGAATGCTCCATATTTTATTGTCTGATCCTTCTCTCTTTGAATTAAACACAGAGCCTGGTCCAGGTGTATTGGGAGGGACAGGAGGCAAAAGCATTGTGGGATTCTTTTTTCTGACAGCTGAAATTTTGGTTTTCAGGGCTACCTGCCACCAACCAAAAACGGTGTTGAACCAAAGCGCCCCAGCCGACCAATCAACATTACCTCACTCGTCCGCCTGTCCACCACGGTCCCCAACACCATCGTTGTGTCCTGGACTGCAGAGATTGGCAGGGTGAGTGCCTCTGGGGTCTCCTCTGTCTGCTTTAGAGATAATCCTGGGCAGAAAATCCTTGCTGGGGTGGCCATGGATGTCCTTGTCTGTGACCGTGTTCACAGGGGTCCGAGGAAGAGGGAAGAGAYGAGGATCTGACTCCATGTTTCAGAAGGCTGATTTATTATTTTATGGTATATATTATATTAAAACTATGCTAAAAGAATAGAAGAAAGGATTTCATCAGAAGGCTAGCTAAGAATAGAAAAAGAAGGGATGATAACAAAAGCTTGTGTCTTGGACAAAGAGTCTGAGCCAGCTCACTGTGATTGGCCATTAATTAGAAACAACCACATGAGACCAATCACAGATGCACCTGTTGCATTCCACAGCAGCAGATAACCATTGTTTACATTTTGTTTCTGAAGCCTCTCAGCTTCTCAGGAGGAAAAAATCCTAAAGAAAGGATTTTTCAGAAAATATCATATCTACCCTTGTCCAGCTGGAATTCTGTGCTGTGGGATGTGCTCCCTCAGATCCCCCCCTCACCTTCGGGGTGGGATCTCTCCCTTCTCATCTTTGTGACTCRGGGAGGGCCCAGATAAAGAGATCAAGGCATCCTCTAAGCCTTCTGTTTGTTGACTTGGCCAAACTTCAGACTTTGAAGCTTTTCCTGACTGCAGGGACTTGACAAAGCTTGGCTTGGACTTGCAAGGAGYRGGTGCCATCGAGCCCAGAGTGGCCYTTTGGAGCTGTGAGTGAGGACACAAAACAGCCCAGCCCAGTTGATTCCATTGACCTTTTCTACATTTCTCCCAGCTGCCCTCCTTATCCTTCACATTTAAAACCTCATGTTTGTATCATTTTTTTGTGGCTGTGGGGAGGAGGTTACAACCGGTGTCAGAAAATCGCTGATGTTCCACCGGGCTAATGAAATCTGGAACATGCTGCAAAAAGTGACTCCAGTAAATCAGCCATGAATTACTGAGCTGCTTTCAGTGCTGGCACCAAAGCTGCTGGGTGGGCATTCCAGAGGCACCGTGTGCTGCTGYCACTGCCCCCATCCTGTTTTTAGAAGTGCCCAGAATTGTCCTGAGGTGAAACTTTGGCCAAGAATTTGTCAGCGTGCAAAGCCCAGCGTGGAAAAATGCTTACACTCCAGTCAGGGACAATGGGCAGCTCTGAAACACCAGGGTGGGATTTCAGGGTGGATTTCTTGTGGAGCAGAAAACAATCTCCATTCAGATGATGGCATAAAGGATGGCTGAGTGATTCTGGTCCAAAAATCCTCTTTTGTCCAATGAGAGCTGCAGGTATCAGAAGGAAGCAGTTCCTAATCAGCCTGCTTGGGTTTGCATGCTGAGCTGCAGGTGGRTGGGTCCCAGATGCTGCTCTGAGGGATCCACAATTCAGGATTTAGGGACAAGAAGTGCCCCAGGTTTGAGTCAATCCCTTGGGAACTGGCTGGTTCTCAGGTTTCACAGATTAATCAGTTATAAAGAACATTTTGGGGAACTTCTGGCAAAAATAAGCATTAGAGTTGTAGGACAGGGTTGGAGCAGCCTGGAAAGGTGTCCCTGCCCATGGCAGGGGTGGAATGGGATGGGATTTAAGATCCTTTCCAACCCAAACCATCCTGGAATTCTATAAAAAACAATCCTTCCTGAATACATTTTTTCCTTCCTGAATACATTTTTTTGAGACACAACCCTTCCTAAATTGATTCTTGAAGACACAACCTTTCCTAATTTGATTATTTCACATTTGACAGTGAAATGTGAAGAATTATTTTATATTTGGCTGTGCCTGTGTAGCACAAAATCTGAGTTCCCCTCTCCCCCTTCCCTCAAGAGTCAGTTCTGGTCCCAACTGTGCTCCCTACCTTTGCTGGAGCCCTCACTGTGATTTTTACACAATCTGTTTCAAGAGCCTTCTGTACAAGATGCCTTGGGCAAGTTCCTGCCTTTGTAGATTCAAGCTGTCGGTAAATAATTTCACAACGTTAATTAGCATTTTTCTAACTCCTCTCCTAATTGAGGCATTAAACAAACAAGTTAAGGCAGTAGTGGTTTTTAACGATGTGAGAAGCGTTCATTGTGAGAATAAAATATTTAAAATGTGGTGTTTCTGATGCTGCTCCAATTGGTGTGATTTTGTGGTGAGATATATCAGTGAGAGCCTGCCTTCAGATCCTGCATAAAGGATGGGGGATGTCACAATTGCATGGATTTTTTTAAAGTGGAAACGTGTGGCACTTGCTGAGGGAAGCCTTTTATTTTTCAATTTAAATTGTATGAATGCAGCTCCAGGTTTAGCCAATGTTCAAATCAAAAAATAATTGACGTACCCTAATGTGAGAACACGGATTTGGTCCTTTCCGTTCTAGGGGATGAGAGGTGTTGCTGCTGAGTCATATTTTTAGAAAGACATTTATAACCTGATTTTTCTGGAGATTATAAGAAAAATGAGAGCTTCAGAAATCCCAGGAATTTGGACTCCATGGCAGGAAGAGTTCATTCCATGAGGGAAGGTTCACCTGAGTTGTGGCACATGACAGAGTTGGGTTCTGCCTCTGAGCTGCTTTGGTGATGAAATTCACATTTCAGAGACAATTRAGTGCAGGAAGAGAAGAAAAAGATGGCCCGTGCTTCCAGATGCTGCAGGTRCTGCATCTTGGGAAGAGGCATCGCTGCTCCTTTTCCTATTTTGAAAACAAAATAGGCTTTTATTAAAAACAAGAAAAAATTCTGATCATATTTGACCTGACAGCTTTCCTTAAATGCACTGACACCAGTGCAGTGCTGAACATTGTCCATGTAAAATTAAATATACTGACACCAGTGCAGWACTGAATATTATCAATATAAAATTAAATATAYTGAYACAAGTGCAGTACTGAATATTATCAATATAAAATTAAATATACTRACACCAGTGCAGTGCTGAATATTGTCCATGTAAAATTAAATATACTGACACAAGTGCAATGCTGAACATTATCCATGTGAAATTCAGTGTACTGACACCAGTGCAGTGCTGAACATTGTCCATATAAAATTAAATATACTGACACAAGCGTAATGCTGAGCATTATCCTTGTAAAATTCAGTGTACTRATACAAGTGTACTGAATATTGTCARTATAAAATTGAAGTAGCTCTYCTCCATGGTGCTCTGCAATCCCATAATAAACTGTTGAGTGCTGCAGACAGGGTTTTCTCAGATGTTTTTRGGGTTTTCCCTGATGTTTTTGGGTTTTCTCTGATATTTTGTGGGGTTTTCCAGAGCTATTCCATGGCAGTGTGCCTGGTGAAGCAGCTCTCCTCCACAGTGCCCTGCAATCCCATAAYAAACTGTCACRTGCTGCAGACAGGGTTTTCCYTGATGTTTTTGAGATTTTCTCTGATATTTTTGGTATTTTTCTCTGATGTTTTGGGGTTTTCTCTGACATTTTGTGGTGTTTTCYRGARCTATTCCATGRCAGTGTRCCTGGTGAAGCAGCTCTYCTCCACAGTGCCCTGCAATCCCATAACAAACTGTTATTTGCTGCAGGATTTTCTCTGATGTTTTKGGGGTTTTCCCTGATGTTTTTGGAGTTTTCTCTGACATTTTTAGGGTTTTCTCTGACGTTTTGGGTTTTCTCTGACTTTTTGTGGTGCTTTCCAGAACTATTCCATGGCAGTSTACCTGGTGAAGCAGCTCTCCTCAGCAGTGCCCTGCAATCCCATAACAAGCTGTTATTTGCTGCAGACAGGATTTTCTCGGCTGTTTTTGGGATTTTCCCTGATGTTTTTGGGTTTTCTCTGATGATTTGTGGTGTTTTCCAGAACTATTCCATGGCAGTGTACCTGGTGAAGCAGCTCTCCTCCACGGTGCTCCTGCAGCGGTTGCGGGCCAAGGGAATCCGGAACCCGGATCACTCCAGAGCACTGAGTATGTGTCTGCTGGCCTTCTGTAAAAAGGAAAAAAAAATCACTTTTGTGAGGGGAGATTTGGAATTAGGACTGTGCTAACCAAGCTTTGGACTTCCTACAGCCCTCTGGGCTTTGGGAATGTGATAGTGGTGTTCTTTGTGTTCAGCTCCAATTCAAAGACTCGGAGCCTTTGTTTGCACTAGGAGCCAGTCCAGGAACCCTGTTGACACTGTGAGGGGAAAAATGCRAGAGAATCTCTTTCAGCTCAGCCATCCTGGCTTTGTTTGTGCAGAATGGCACAACTGTGCTCTGCAGTCAAGTGGGCATTCAGTACCTTGGGAGAAGGAATTGGTGGAAGTTTGTGGCATAAAATCGGCACAAGCTGCTGTGGGTTTGGTTTTCAGGGAGAGGGGGGAAATCCCAGCCCCTGATAGTGGKGTTACTCTTTAATTAATGCTCACATCAGGGGTTGTACCTTCTCCAGAGGGGSAAAATGAGTGCAGCAGTAAAAAATMCTGGAGAATAGCACAAATGTGTTTTACAGTGCAGTGGGCTGAAGGCCGAGGCCTGGGCAGGAGCAGCCACCAAGCATTTCTGTTCCCAAAGCTGTGGGGTGAGCCTGGAGACAGTGCCCAATACAGAGCCCCTCCTCACTGCAGAGTGAATTTGCTGCCTTTCTGTTTCCTCTGATGACAAATTGGTGGATATTTGTGGCATAAAAAAAGCAAAACTGCTGCAGGTTTGGTTTTCAGGGAGGGGGGAAAATCCCAACACCTAAAAGTGATGTTACTCTTAAATTAATGCTCACATCAGRGGTTGTACCTTCTACAGAAGGGAAGAAATTAGTAAACAGTAAGAAATGGTGCAGAATGGCACAAGTTTGACAGTGTTTTACAGTGAAGTGGGCATTCAGCACCTCAGGGCTGGAGCCTCCCCCGGGCCTGGGTCTGGGCATTTCTGTTCCAAAGTTGTGGGGTGAGCCCAGCACAGAGCCCCTCCTCACTCCAGAGTGAATCTGCTGCCTTTTTGTTTCCTCTGACAACAAATTGGTGGAAGTTYGTGGTATAAAACCAGCAAAAACTGCTGCAGGTTTGGTTTTCAGGGAGGGGGGAAAATCCCAGCACCTGATCATATAAAATTACTCTTTAATTAATGCTCAYATCARGGGTTGTACCTTCTCCAGAGGGGAAGAAATGAGTCCAGCACTAAATAATAATGCTGGGCATTAATTTGTMCTAATGCAGTTTGATGATTTACRCACAAAATGCACAAAAATCTACAGATTTATGCACAAAATGCACAAAAATCTACAAAGTTCCAGGTGGCTGCTGCTCTGCAGGGTGAGGATGAAGGTGTAGGTCCAGCTCTTAGAGCAGGAATAAAATGAGTCTGACTTGTTCATTTTACCAATGGCTGCTCATGAAACAGGCCTTGTAAATAAAAATAGAGGATGAAAAACTCCAGGAATTAAAGACTTCARTGTTTCATTGCAGTTATTTAAATCTCAGATTTTGTCTGCTGACTGCCTATTGCTCAATTTGCTTTTCAGTTTGAAATCACTTGATGAGGATTTTGGGGGTTATAGTGCTGCCTGTCCATGTGAGAGTTGTTAACAAGTTTAGCTTAAAGTTGGAAGTGAATTTAATGTGATATTAAATATTAAATAATGATCAGGTACAAAGTTACATGCAAAGGAGTTAAGACATCTCTGGATAAACAAGTTTTAGGGGTCTTGAATTCAAAGTTTAGCACACCATTTCAGATTTATTTCTCTATCATCCAATTCATGTTTGAATTAACCTAAAATAAACCTTTTCTTCTTTCAAATTCCAGTTAAAGAGAAGCTAACTGCTGATCCAGACAGTGAAATAGCAACAACCAGCCTAAGAGTGTCTCTGCTTTGTCCAGTAAGTTGATTTTTTATTCCTCMAAAGTGATTCTGATGGAAATGTGGCTGTTGTGGTGGAAATTACCTCGTGTTTACCTGGTGTAACTTTGTGGGGACAGAGAGCAGCTGAAATTATCTCTGTGCTGAAAAGCTTCTGAAATGCCCCTGGGAAAATGAACATTCYATTAGCTTGGAATTGTTACTCAAAATATATGTAAGCATACATTTAATGTGTCACTGGATCCTCTGAGAGTGCAGCTTGGGCTTGGATTGATAAAAACTCTCTCAAAAAGGGGGAAAAGGGGGGGAATCTGATGTTCAAAGCAGCCAAAGGAGGCAGCACCTCCTGGAATTGTGCAAATGCACACTTGGATTTAATAATCTGAATTTAAAGCCAAAGCAGTGGCCTGGAATAGTTCAAACAAAATGTTTAATTTTAATTTAATTTAATTTTATTTTAATTTTGGTTTTAATTTTAAATTTTAATTTTAATTTTACTTTTTAATTTTGCCCTCCAAGCTGCTCAGATCTTCCTTGGAATTTGGCATCCAGGATCCAGAGGGGCTGCTCTGAGCCTGGACTTCAGAGCACGCTCAAATTCATGTTCATTTTTCCCCCTGAAAGCACAAAGAAATAAATCCCCAGGCCCTGCAGCAGGACCAAATATTTAACTGGAGAAAAATTCCAAATCCAGGGGTGTACTGGAGGTTCTGCAGCTTTGTTTACAAATCCTGAACTCCTGTATTTTAGCAGGGAAATAGAAATGTTTTGTGTGCTCGTAAAAGAAATTAATGCAGTGTTTTTTTGGCTGCCAGSAGGCAGAAGTCAGTCCCAGTGATGGGAATGCAGCTTTTCCACACTTGGGATGCATCCATGGTTTTTTTTGGTTTTTTGTGGCAGAGCTGATCCAGGAGGTTCAGTGCCAAAAATGGGAAAAAATCATCAACCTGGGAACTCTGAGCGTGGTTAAGTCCCATCACAGGCAGAGGTTTTTTACCAAAACCCTGGAAAAAAAYCTTCCTGTTTTTTAAATCTGTGGGGTTTTTTTCCCTCAGGKACATCAYAGGCAGAGGTTTTCTACCAAAGCCTTGGGAAAAATCTTCCTGGTTTTTAAATTTTGGGGYTTTTTCCCCTCAGGGACATCACAGGCAGAGATTTTCTACTAAAATGTTGGGAAAAATCTTCCTGGTTTTTAATCTGCTTTTTTCCTCTCAGGAGATGGGGTTTTGTTGTCCTTCCTGTCTTTGACTTTCCTTGTTTTCCTTTTGAAGCATCGAGGTTTTCCCTCTGATGCTCCTGAGCTGTGCCCAAAAATCAAACGAGCCATTGCYGCAGCAGCTGGGAGATGAGAATTCCTGACACACACAGAGCAGGGGGGGTGTTGGTTTTGGGATGGGAACAATGTGATTTTTGGGATGGGAATAATGTGCTTGGTCATGGATTTGGGGGGAGGAGGTGCCAAACACCTGGGAATTCTGTGTCCCCTCCCATCACTGGGGACAGGGTGACAGTGACTGAGAGCCAGGGGGAAGGAAAATAAATGAGATTTCAGTTCAGAGGGAATAAAAACAAGCCCTCACCATCAGGCTGGAGGAAGTRGTGGCCTGTGAGAAGAGCCTTTGTTTGTGGTGTGGGTTTGGGTTTGGGGATATTCTGGTGCCATCCTGTGGCATCCTCCCTGTACTGCTCAGCATCAGCTGGATTGAGCCATGCTCCCAGAAATCCCACTGCCAGCCCTGGGAGCAGCCAGAGCTGCTCAGGTGCAGCCTTGTGCATGTTTCAGCCAAATRAACACAACTTCACACTCCTCAGTGGGAACAATTCTCCTACTAATGCCTCAGGTTTGGCTTTTATATTTTTTAGGTTCTGTGCTGCTTTAGTGGGTGGGTTTGGGTTCACATGAGGGGATGCTGAGCTCTGTGCACAGAGCAGGGACACAAAACAATTCCTGCTCCAGCTGGGCACCAAGGACAAATGATCAAATCTCAGGCCCAGGAGCACAAATAACATGGGTGAAGAGAGAAAAACAAGCAGGGTGGGACTGCAGGGGCTGGGGCTGGAATGGGACAATGAACTGCAAGCTGCAAATGGAGCAGAACTGATCCCAGGGACAGACCCCGTGCCCGGCCGTGCATTTTGGGGCCATTTTGGTTCATCTTGGGTGCAGCCCTGGCTGGGCTCTKGTGCTGCCCAAGGTGGATCCATGGAGGAGATCCTTTGAATAAATCCCTGCTTTATTCTGGAACTCTGCCCAGCCTCTGCTCCAGCTCAGCCTTCYCAAGGCATCACTCCATAAATTATTGTTCTGTTGGGTTTTCATGTGGTGAAAATCCCATTCAGGCCTTGCTGCTCTCACCTTTGGTGTGGTCAGTCCAGGCCCCTCCAATGCTTAAAACAAGAGAAGTGATTCAAATAAACAAAAATGCATATCATAGTAAAACCATGTAACATGAAGTAGTCAATAAACAGCAAAGTTCAAAGAGTTTCTTTTTACTTTGTACCAAGAGGAGTAAATGTGGGAAGTACTAAGGGTAAGAAGATTTTCAGAAAGCTGTAAAAACAARCCTTAGAAATAGAAAGRGCAGAGAAAAAAGAAYTAACTACARYTGCAAAATCTGAAAGTAKAAAAATTACAATAGTCTAGCAAGCAAGAACATTTGAGCAACTACTGGGGTTTTGTGAGGAGATTTTTATTTCAGATTAAAGTGGAATTCCTTTTGCTGTCTGCTTTCCTTTCAGTGTAATGATRCTTGCATGATAATGAAGGATAATTCTGGTTTTGGTCCATATAATACATGGAATAATATATAATAATTCTATTTTTTTTCCATCCAGGACACTGCTATTTACAGGTGCTCAGTGCATTTTGTTACAGGAATATGGCAGGATGTATTCTTCAGCTTCCTGGATCAAATAAAACTCAAAACTTGATTTTTTTTCACTTTTATGCCCTTTCAAACATACAGGAAGGAGGGAACTGTGTGCATGTGACAAAACTCAGATTTCTGAGAGTTCTTTCTGGAATAAAACTCAACCTAACTCTTGTCTCTTTTCAGGCAGGAAAGCCCTGGTGGTTAATTTAACTCCAAGGTAATAAAATCCTGGGTTTTTGTCTCTTCCAGCTTGGCAAGATGCGCCTGACCATCCCCTGCAGGGCCCTGACCTGCTCCCACCTGCAGTGTTTTGATGCCACTCTCTATATCCAAATGAACGAGAAGAAACCCACCTGGGTGTGCCCTGTGTGTGACAAGAAAGCTCCTTACGAGCATCTCATCATTGATGGGTGAGTAAAGCTGAAATCAGAGCCCCAGGGGGATGTTCCTGTCTGAAACCAAGTGGATTTCCCTCCTTTTGGAGCTCCCCATGTTGGATTTCCCTGCTGCTGCTCAGGAATTCCTGAGCAGCTCCTTCTCAAGGATTCTGCTCCTTCAAACTCAACTTGATAATARTGAGAGCAATTCTCAGTAAATTCCTGAGCTTTCCTAGGTGCAAACAGCACATGCTGTATTTCCTTTTAATGGAGCAGCTGTACAAATCTGGCAGGGCTGATAACAGACAGAGCAAATCAATGCTGCCACCCCTCTGAGTGCCTGCACAATTCGTGTACAATTTCACACTTGGGGAGTTGCTATCTATAGAAAGTGACACACAGATTGATTCCCTGGCTCTGCCTGCTTGCRAAACACTAAAAAAATAAATAAATCTCACCTTGGGCTGGGCCAAGTGTGGATTTCTGGGGTTGCATTTTAATTTCTTTAAGAGAGAAATTTTCCTTTTTTTTTATATAGAGGGAGAGAACAAGTAGAGGTTTCTGAGAATACTCTCAATATAAAACAAAGCCCAAAAATGGATGAAACACATACAGAAAAACCCCAAAAGCGAAGCTGAAAACCCCCATGAAGCCCCAAAATCTTAAAAAACCACCTCATCAACAATGAGTGTTTCAGGGAATGTGTGTTTTATTTTGCCAGGGAAGGATGAGATCACTCAGGGTCCCTTTAGAGCCTTKCAAGAGACACTCAGACTGATCTGGACTCCTGCATCCCCAGATTTCCAGGGATAAACCTGCCTTGGATCAAAGAGCTGGGKGGCTCCTGCTTGAGGTTTCTGCCTAAAACAGCAAAGCCAAAAAGCAGGAATAATGCAAACCCCACATTTCCCTRTTTCTCCTGGTGCTGCCAGGTGCAGATGTTGGGTCTGATCTAACTGGAGCATCCTAAAGAGAAAGTTATTTGTGGAAAATGCTCCAATCTGGGAAAGAGGGAGCTGATTAAAGCCAAGCTCTAATTAAAGCCAAGCTCTTCCCTGCAGAACCACATGAATGGGCCTGGTCAGAAGCTGGAATTCCCACTGGCAGTGATGTGCTGCCAGGRTCCTAAAATTTTAGGAGGTGCCTGTAGGAGGAGAGGCTGCAAATTGAGATTCTCRTGCTCTGCATTTGGTAGGAAGTTTCACAAGTCCTTAAATCCTCAGATTTAGGAGAGGTTTCCTCAGTTAGGTTTTGTCAGAGGGGGTAAGGAAAGGATTTTTTTATCAACTCTGGTTCACAGAATTCCTTTGTTTTGGGAAATGAAGAGTTCTGTGTCATGAGCTCTGCAGGACTCCACTCTCAGTACTTTTAAATAATTTTTGCAGATTTTTATTTTAGGTAATACTTGAATTTTGTCAGTGATTCCTTTTTATCAAGGAGGCAGTGAGAGAAGAGCAGAACAGCAAAAGCTTCACCACAAATTCARACTTACACTGACTAATAAAGGGAAAAAAGCTCTTTTTTAGGACTGATATGAAATATTTTTATGAACAGGTTGTTCATGGAAATCCTGAAGTTCTGTACAGATTGTGATGAAATCCAGTTCAAGGAGGATGGGTCCTGGGCTCCCATGAGGTCCAAGAAGGAAGTGCAGGAGGTGACAGCATCCTACAATGGAGTGGATGGTGAGCCATGGCTGGGCTCTGAAGGGCACTCTGGGATCCCCTGGGTTCCTTCACCTCCCAAAATGCTCATTTTTAAACATGTATTTATAGCTTTAATCATTTCTGTTCAGCTAATTGGGTCACACCTGTCTGGGGCTGGTGGTGTTTAAAGTTACCAACATTCTGTGATTATTTTTATTTTAATTTTGAGCTTTTTAACGAGCTGTGGGTGTAACTGGTGGTTGATTCTGTGCAGGTTGTATCAGCTCCTCCTTGGAGCACCAGGTGTCCTCTCACCAGCAATCCAACAAAAACAAGAAGGTGGAAGTGATCGACCTGACCATCGACAGCTCCTCAGACGAGGAGGAGGAGGAGCCCTCRGCCAAGAGGAGCTGTCCCTCCATATCCCCAGCATCCCCCATGAACAACAAGGGGTGAGCACACAGCACTGCAGGGGGAGGCAGAGATTCCAGAATAAATCAGCTCTAGAAACTTCTGGGGCTGGGTTACAGCCTCCTTTGGTAGCTCTGGGTTTGCTCCCAGCACGAGGCCTGAGGCTGAATTCACAGCTTTGAGTGAAGTGAAATATTTCTGTTGTGTTTTTGAAATGGTGCAAAGAGGAATCAAAACTTTTAAGTGTGGAACATGAAATATTCATGAAAAAGCTTTTAAGTGTGGAACATGAAATATTCATGAAAAAACTTTTAAGTGTGGAACATGAAATATTTCAGTTATGTTTGTGAAATGGTGCAAGGGGAATCACAGCTTTGAGTGTGGAACACAAATGTTTCAGTTGTGTTTTTGAAGTGGTGCAAAGGGAATCAAAGATTTAAGGGTGCAACATAAATATTTCAGTTGTGYTTTTGAARTGGTGCAAAGGGAATCAAAGATTTAAGTGTGCAACRCAATGAAATATTTCTGTTGTGTTTGTGAATTGGTGCAAAGGGAATCACAGCTTTGAGTGTGGAAGACAATAAAATGTTTTAGTTGTGTTTGTGAAATTGTGCAAAGGGGAAATCACAGCTTTGAGTATGGAGCACCATGAAATATTTCAGTTGTGTTTGTGAAATGTGCAAGGGGAATCACAGTTTKAAGTGTGCAGCATAATAAAATATTTCAGCTGTTTGTGRATTGGTGCAAAGGRAATCACAGCTTTGAGTGTGCAACACAAAATATTTCAGCTGTATTTGAAAAAAATTGAGTGTAAAATGATGCAGAAGGCACAAAAATGTGGATTATGCAAATCTGGGAATGTTTTTCTCCCATTGGGAAATGTGGAAGCAGCAGCCAGGGAGGAGCAGGGCTGTGGGAATAGGGAGTGCCACAAGCACCTGGGCACACCTGAGCAGCCAGGCTGGAAATAGCTCCTGGTTTGCATAAATATTCTGGGATGGAAGCCAGGGATCCTGTGGGAAGTGTTCCTGCTCCACAGTGGGGATCACTCAGGGACCACTCCAGCCCCTCCAGACCTTTTCCAGMTGGAATCACCTTGTAGGGTGTCAGTGCTGTGGGGTCTCACAGGTCCCTGTGGGGTCTCACAGATCCCTCTGGGATTTTGAGTTCCATATTCCTTCAGGATTGTCTTGTCCTTATTAAAAACACCTGTAGCACATTTCCAGAGATCCCAGCAGCATTTCCAGTTTCTGCTGTTTGGGAGTGAGCTTTCCTAAATTCCAGCTGTGCTGGGCTGAGGGGATGTTCCTGATGGAATTCTGGGAGGAGAAGCTTGGGGAGTGTGTGATGCAGCTTTGGAATGGCTGCACATCCTCCAGGAAATTCAGCATGTGTTTTGAATTGAAGTCMAATTTGAAAATAAGCAAAAAAGCATCCCCTGATGGGACAGCAATAAACCAAGRGTGTATATTATACTTCTAACAAGCTTTTTTTTCCCTTCCAGCATTTTAAATTTACCCCACCAAGCTTCTCCTGTGTCAAGAACCCCAAGCCTTCCTGCTGTGGACACCAGCTACATCAACACATCACTCATCCAGGACTACAGGCATCCATTCCATATGACACCCATGCCTTAYGACCTGCAAGGTGAGTTCTGGCTGCTCCTGCACAGCTCTCCAGGCACTCATTCAATTATAAAATAAAAATAATGAGGTTAATATCTCTGGTGGCAAAGAGAATTTGKAGTGTCRTCAGTGTTTGGCTGGTTTATTTCAAAATAAGTGGTGAAAAAATGGACAGGGGCTGTTTTGAGAAGCTGAATTTTGTTTTTTATCTCTTGACAGGTTTAGATTTCTTCCCTTTCCTGTCAGGTGACAATCAGGTAAGTCAGGGAGAACCAAATCCTGTGGCAAACACTTTTCCAAGCAGGATTTGCTGTGTGGGAAGCAGCAGTATCATGATCTGAWCACAGGTGTGGGATGAGGCACAGCAAAAATAAACATCTGGGGAGTTCTAAAATTTTAAACTCAGCAGCCCCTTCATTGTGGAGTGAAGGTGCAGCTTGATCCCTTTTCCTCCAAAAAAAGGGATCTGGGATGTCTCCCTGCCCTTTCTGCCCTCCCAGGGAGGGAAATTGCACTAAAATTGCCCTAAAAGCTGAGGGAMACTTTGCTATCCTCATGGAGAGCAGAGCCTGCACTGGGAATTTGGGTCAGGAAACCTGGCTGAATATCCAGGATCTGAGAAGGATTCTGATCCAAGGAATGCTGCTCTGGTTGTGGAGGAATCTTTGGGGACAAAGCTGGGACAGCCTGGATGTTCAGTCACGGTGGGAAGGATCACTGAGAGCAGGGTTCCTCCTCAGGGAGGGTGTGTTTAACTGGGATTTGTGGCTGCTCCAGCTCCTGCCCTTTGGGGCTGCAGCAGAGAGGAGAACCTGGGACAGCCCCTGCTCCAGCCTGTGGSACCAAGCTGGCCCTAAATGCATTTCCCAGGATTGTGCCTTGCTGCCAGCAGGGATCAGCACAGCTCCACCTCTCACCTGGGCTCGCCCTGACTTCTGGGGCTGGCAAAATGAATTTGGGGSAATTTCGCCCCCAAGGAATTTTTTGAACAGCTAAACAAAACAAAACAAAACAAAAAAAGCCCCAAAAGTGCTGCTGCTTGCCCTTTTTCCTGGTTTGGGTGCTGTGACCTCAATTCCTGCTTGCCCTTTTTTGTGGTTTGGGCTTTCTGATCCCATTCCTGCTTTGGGCTCTCTGATCCCATTCCTGCTTGCCCCTTTTTCCTGCGCTTTTGGGCTTTCTGATAGCCATTCCTGCTTTGGCTCTCTGCATCCCATTCCTGCTTGCCCTTTTCCTGCTTTGGGCTCTCTGATCCATTTCTCCTGCTTGGGTCTGGTCCATTTTCCCGTGGATTGTTGGGAGTTGGGTTACAAAACCACTGTTTGTTAACCCCAACTCGCCCCAAATTCCTTTCAGCTTCAAACACTGGGGGACCACCGAGCTACAAATAACCATTTCATGTCCCACCGCCCGAGCTGCTGTGAAAACCACAGAACTGCCAAAACTCTCCCCTGACAAAACCCCTTTATTTCCGCTTCATAAACTTGAATTTTAAGTTCCTGCTGCAAAACCTGAATTTTAACCACCTTTATTTCCTGCTGCAAGACCTGAATTTAACCCTTTATTTCCTGCTGCAAAACTTGAGATTTTAACCCCTTTAATCTCCTGCTGCAAAACCTGAAATTTTAACCCTTTATACATCCTGTGCAAAACTGAATTTTAACGCCTTTATTTCCTGCTACAAAACCTGAAATTTTAAACTTTTCTCCCCCCCCAGCAATTACAACACCTCCCTCCTCGCTGCCGCCGCCGCCGCAGTCTCGGCCTCGGACGATCAGGAACTTTTGCACTCCCGGTTTTTCCCTTACACCTCGTCCCAAATGTTCCTGGATCAGCTGAACGCAGGGGGCAGCAGCTCCCTGCCAGCCACCAACGGCAGCAGCAGTGGCAGCAACAGCAGCCTGGTCTCCTCCAACAGCCTGCGGGACAACCACGGGCACCCCGTGGCCAGCAGGAGCAGCACGGACACGGCCTCAATCTTTGGTATCATACCAGATATTATCTCCTTGGACTGATTTATTTCTATTTTTTTTTGGGGGGGGTGGGTGGGTTTGGGGGGGTTGGGGACAGAGGAAATCTTCGTGCTCGGTTTTCCTTTCTGTTCTGGAAAAAAAAAAAAAGTTAAGACAAGGTGGTTTTTTTTTTCCTTTTTTTAAAAAAGGGGAAAAAAAATTTATGTGTACAGAGAACAAAAAAAAAAAGTCTATTTTCAGTTTTACTTTTGTATATAAACCTAAGATGGCCTCGCTGGTAAAAATAAGAAAAAAAAAAAGACAAAAGAGAAAAAAAAATTAAGAAAAACAAGGAGCTTCAGTTCATTTTTATGGATGCTGAAGATTTTACACCTGTGCATTTGTCATGTGAGTTTCTTTCCTTTTCTTTTTTCCCCCCTATAGTTTGGACACCAATGGCATTATTTTCTCCACAGTTACAGAAACAGGAGAGGAGCTGAGCTTCTAAAGTTCAAGCTTGGGGAGAGGGGTTTTTCTCCTCTTGGAGAATTTCCCTTGGCTGGTGGAATCTAATTCCCCCATCCCATATTTAGTGCAGATTTTATAATTCTGGCAGCAGAGCAGACCCTGCTCTGTCTGCAGCCCAGAGCCTTTCAGGAGTGGGGTTGGTTTTTTTGGGATTTTTTTGGCATTTCTGGTTCCATGTGCCCTCTACCCAGGCAAATTCTCCTTTTGAATTCCATGCTTTAGTCAGGAATGTTGCAGATTCATCCAGGGAATGACACAAAGCTGACTGGGAGGTTTAGGTTGGATATCAGGGAAAATTCCACCTCCAGAGGGTGTGTGGCACTGCCCAGGCTCYCCAGGGAACGCTGACATTCCCAAGGCTGCCAGAGCTCCAGGAATGCTGGGACAAAGCTCCCAGGGATGCACAGGGTGGGATTTTGAGATGCCCTGGGCAAGGACTTTGACCCTCGTGGGTCCCTCCCAACTCAGAATATTCCACAGTTTTTACCTGTTTTTTCCTTTGAAGCATCCCAGGTTTTCCCTCTGATGCTCTGAGCTGTGCCCCAAAAAATCAAACGAAGCCATTGCCTGCAGGCAGCTGGGAGATGAGATTCCTGACACACACATTTTGTTTTTAGTCATGAGGGGAGCTGTTGTTTTGGGATGGGAACAACTGTGATTTTTGGGATGGGATAATGTGCTTGGTCATGGGATTTGGGGGAGGAGGTGCCAAAACACCTGGAATTCTGTGTCCCTCCATCACTGGGGACGGGTGACAGTGACTGAGAGCCAGGGGAAGGAAAATAAATGAGATTTCAGTTCAGAGAGGAATAAAACAAGCCCTCACCATCAGGCTGGAGAGTGGTGGCCTGTGAGATAGAAGCCTTTGTTTTGGTGGTGTGGTTATTTGGGTTTGGGGATATGTCTGGTGCCATCGCTCGCATCCTCCCTGTATCTGATCAGCATCAGCTGATGTGCACGCTCCCCAAAATGCACTCGCCAGCTCCTGGGAGCAGCCAGAGCTGCCTCAGGTTGCAGCCTTTGTGCTTTCAGCCAAATAAACACAACTTCACATCTCCAGTGGGAACAATTCTCCTACTATGCCTCAGGTTAGATTTTGTATTTTTCAGGTTCTGTGCTGCTTTAGTGTGTGGGTCTGGGTTCACATGAGGGAGATCGCGTAGCTCTGTGCACAGAGCAGGGACACAAAACAATTCTGCTCCAGCTGGGCACCAAGGACAAATGATCCAAATCTCAGCCCGAGGAGGCACAAACCGCTCGGTGGGCTGCAGAGAGAAAAACAGCCAGGGTGGGACTGCAGCGGGCTAAAGCTGGATGGGACAATTGAACTGCAAGCTGCAAAATGGAGCAGAATGATCCCACGGGAACAGACCCGTGCCGCCGTGCATTTTGGGCCATTTTGGTTCATCTTGGTTGCAGCCCTGGCTGGCTTGTGCTGCCCAAGGTGGATCCATGGAGGAGATTCCTTTGAATAAATCCCGTCTCTTGACTTTGTTCTTGTTCTGGAAACTCTGCCCAGCCTCTGCTCCAGCTCACGCCTTCTCAGCATCATTCCATAAATATTGTTCTGTTTGGGTTTTCAATTGTGGTGAAAAAGTCCACCATTTCAGGCCTTGCTTCTTCGCACTTTGGTGTGTCAGTCCAGGCCTCCAATGCATTAAACAACAGAAGTGATTCAAATAACAAAACATACATATTAAGTAGAGCGCATGTAACATGAAGTAGTCAATAAACAGCAAAGTTCAAAAGAGTTCTTTTTACTTTGTACCAAGAGGAGTAAATGTGGGAAGTACTAAGGGTAAGAAGATTTTCAGAAAGCTTGTAAAAACAAACCTTAGAAATAGAAAGAGGCAGAGAAAAAGAATATCTACAGCTGCAAAATCTGAAAGTATAAAAATTACAATAGGTCTAGCAAGCAAAAACATTTGAGCAACTACTGGGGTTTTGTGAGGGATTTTTATTTCAAGATTAAAGTGGAATTCCTTTTGCTGTCTGCTTTCGCTTTCAGTGTAATGATACTTGCATGATAATGAAGGATAATTCTGGTTTTGGTCCATATAATACATGGAATATATTAGATTAATTCTATTTTTTTTCCATCCAGGACACTGCTATTTACAGGTGCTCAGTGCATTTTGTTACAGGGAATATGGCAGGATGTATTCTTCAGCTTCCTGGATCAAATAAAACTCAAAAACTTGATATTTTTTCACTTTTATGCCCTTTCAAACTATACAGGAAGGAGGGAACTGTGTACATGTGACAAACTCAGATTTCTGAGAGTTCTTTCTGGAATAAAACTCAACCTAACTCTTGTCTCTTTTCAGGCAGTAAAGCCTGGTGGTAATTTAACTCCAAGGTAATAAAATCCTGTTTTTTGTCTCTTCACAGCTTGGCAAGATGCGCTGACCATCCCCTGCAGGGCCCTGACCTGCTCCCACCTGCAGTGTTTTGATGCACTGCTTATATCCAAATGAACGAGAAGAAACCCACTTGGGTGTGCCCTGTGTGTGACAAGAAAGCTCCTTATGACCATTCTCATCATGATGGTGAGTAAAGCTGAAATCAGAACCCCAAGGGGATGTTCCTGTTCTGAAACCAGTGGATTCTCCTTTTGGAGCTCCCATGTTGGATTTCCTCCTGCTGCTGCTCAGGAATTCCTGAGCAGCTCCTTCTCAAGGATTCTGCTCCTTCAAACTCAACTTAATAATAGTGAGAGCAATTCTCAGTAATCATTGAGCTTTCTAGGGCTGCAAACAGCAACATGCTGTATTTCCTTTTAATGGAGCAGCTGTACAATCTGGAGGGCTGATAACAGACCAGAGCAAATCAATGCTGCACCACTCTCTGAGTGCCTGCACAATTCGTGTTACAATTTTCACACTCGGGGAGTTGCATATCTATAGAAAGTGACACACACAGATTGATTCCCTGCTCTGCCTGCTTGCGAAACACTAAAAAAAATAAATATATCTCCCCTTGGGCTGGCCAAGTGTGGATTTCTGGGGTTGCATTTTAATTTCTTTAAGAGAGAAATTTTCCTTTTTTTTTATATAGAGGGAGAAACAATAGAGGTTTCTGAGAATACTCTCAAATAAAACAAAGCCGCAAAAATGGATGAAACCACATACAGAAAAACCCCAAAAGCGAAGCTGAAAACCCCCATGAGCCCAAAATCTTAAAAAACCACTCATCACAATGAGTGTTTCAGGGGGAATGTGTGTTTTTATTTTTGCCAGGGAAGGATGAGATCACTCAGGGTCCTCTTTAGAGCCTTTCAAGAGACACTATAGACTGATCTGGACTCCTGCATCCCCAGATTTCCAGGATAAACCTGCCTATGGATCAAAGAGCTGGGGGGCTCCTGCTTGAGGTTTGCCTAAAAACACAAAGCCAAAAAGCAAGATATAATGCAAACCCCACATTTCCCTATTTCTCCTGGTGCTGCCAGGTGCAGATGTTGGTCTGATTCTAACTGGAGCATCCTAAAGAGAAAGTTATTTGTGAAATGCTCCAATTTGGGAAAGAGGAGCTGATTAAAGCCAAGCTCTAATTAAGCCAAGCTCTTCCCTGCAGAACCACATGAATGGGCCTGGTCAGAAGCTGAATTCCCACTGGCAGTGATGTGCTGCCAGGATCCTAAAATTTTAGGAGGTGCTGTAGGAGGAGAGGCTGCAAATTGAGATTCTCGTGCTCTGCATTTGGTAGGAAGTTTCACAAGTCCTTAAATCCTCAGATTTAGGAGAGCGTTTCCTCAGTTTAGGTTTTGTCAGAGGGGGTAAGGAAAGGATTTTTTTATCAACTCTGGTTCACAGAATTCTTTGTTTTGGAAATGAAGAGTTCTGTGTCATGAGCTCTGGCAGGCTCCACTCTCAGTACTTTTAAATAATTTTTGCAGATTTTTATTTAAGGTAATACTTGAATTTTGTTCAGTGATTCCTTTTTATCAAGGAGGCAGTTGAGAGAGAAGCAGAACAGCGCAAAGCTTCACCACATAATTCAGAACTTACACTGACTAATAAAGGGAAAAAAGCTCTTTTTTAGGACTGATATGAAATATTTTTTATGAACAGGTTGTTCATGGAAGATCCTGAAGTCTGTACAGATTGTGATGAAATCCAGTTCAAGGAGGATGGGTCCTGGGCTCCCATGAGGTCCAAGAAGGAAGTGCAGGAGGTGACAGCATCCTACAATGGAGTGGATGGTGAGCCATGGCTGGGCTCTGAAGGGCACTCGGGATCCCCTGGGTTCCTTCACCTCCAAAAATGCTCATTTTAAACATGTATTAATAGCTTTAATCATTTCTGTTTCAGCTAATTGGGTCACACCCTGTCTGGGCTGGTGGTGTTTAAAGTTACCAACATTCTGTGATTATTTTTATTTGAATTTTGAGCTTTTTTACACAGGAGCTGTGGGTGTAACTGGTGGTTGATCTCTGTGCAGGTTGTATCAGCTCCTCCTTGGAGCACCAGGTGTCTCTCACCAGCAATCAACAAAACAAGAAGGTGGAAGTGATCGACCTGACCATCGACAGCTCCTCAGACGAGGAGGAGGAGGAGCCCTCGGCCAAGAGGAGCTGTCCCTCCATATCCCAAGCATCCCCATGAACAACAAGGGGTGAGCACACAGCACTGCAGGGGGAGGCAGAGATTCCAGAATAAATCAGCTCTAGAAATTCTGGGGTGGGTTACAGCCTCCTTTGGTAGCTCTGGTTGCTCCAGCACGAGGCCTTGAGGCTGAATTCACAGCTTTGAGTGAAGTGAAATATTTCTGTTGTGTTTTTGAAATGGTGCAAAGAGGAATCAAAACTTTTAAGTTGTGAACATGAAAATTCATGAAAAGTTTTAAGTGTGGAACATGAAATATTCATGAAAAACTTTTAAGTGTGGGGAACATGAAAATATTTCAGTTATGTTTGTGAAATGGTGCAAGGGATCACAGCTTTGAGTGTGGAGACACAAAATGTTTCAGTTGTGTTTTTGAAAGTGGTAGGAAGGGAATCAAAAGATATAGGGTGCAACATAAATATTTCAGCTTGTGCGCTTTTGAAATGGTCGCTAATGATCAAAGGAATCTAATTTAAGTGTGCAACGCAAATGAAATATTTCTGTTTGTTTGTGAATTGGTGCAAGGAGGATACATAAGCTTTGGAGTGTGGAAGACAATTAAAATGTTTTAGTCTGTGTTTGTGAAATTGTGCAAAGGGTAAGACCAAGCTTTGAGTATGGAGCACCCCATGAATTTTCAGGGGTTTGTGAAATGCTGCCAAGGGAATCTACAGTTTGAAGTGGCGCACATATAAAAAGCTGTGTGATCCCAAATGACCTTCAGTGTTTGTCAGCATTGTGAAAAAGAAATCAACATGCTATAGAGTGTCGCAACAAAAATATTTCAGTGCTAAGTAGTTTGAAAAATTGGTTAAAATGATGCAGTAAGGCACAAAAATGTGGAATTATGCTAAGATCTGGGAATGTTTTCTCCCATTGGGACAATGTGGAAGCAGCAGCCAGGGAGGAGCAGGGCTGTGGGAATAGGAGATGGCCAACAAGCACCTGGGCACACCTGAAGCTAGCCAGGCTGGAAAGCTCTCTGGTTTGCGCATAAATATTCTGGGATGGAAGACAGGACTCATGTGGGAAAGTGTTCCTGCTCTCAGTGGGGATCACACTCAGGGATCGCTCCACGCCTCAGACTTTTCAGATGGAATCACCTTGTAGGGTGTCAGTGCTGTGGGGTCTCACCAGGTCCCTGTGGGGTTCTACGAGTCCCTCTGGCGATTTTGAGTCGTCAAATATTCCTTTCAGGATTGTCTTGGTCCTTATTAAAAACACCTGTAGCACATTTCCAGAGATCCACAGCAGCATTTCAGTTTCTGCTGTTTGGGAGTGAGCTTTTCTAAATTCCAGCTGTGGCTGGCTGAGGGATGTTCCTGATGGAATTCTGTGAGGGAAGCTTGGGGAGTGTGTGATGCAGCTTTGAAATGGCTGCACATCCTCCAGGAAATTCAGCATGTGTTTTTGAATTGAAGTCAATTTGAAATAAGCAAAAAGCATCCCTGATGGGACGCAATAACCACCAAGGTGTATATTATACTTCTAACAAGCTTTTTTTTCCCTCAAGCATTTTAAATCTTACCCACCAAGCTTCTCCTGTGTCAAGAACCCCAAGCCTTCCTGCTGTGGACACCAGCTACATTAACACATCACTCATCCAGGACTACAGGCATCCATTCCATATGAACACCATGCTTACGACCTGCAAGGTGAGTTTCTGGCTGCTCCTGCACAGCTCTCCAGCACTCATTCAATTATAAAAAATAAAATAATGAGGTTAATATCTCTGGTTGCAAAGAGAATTTGTAGTGTCATCAGTGTTTGGCTGGTTATTTCAAATAAGTGGTGAAAAAATGGACAGGGGCTGTTTTGAGAAGCTGAATTTGTTTTTTATCTCTTGACAGGTTTAGATTTCCTTCCCTTCCTGTCAGGTGACATACAGGTAAGTCAGGGAGAACAAAATCCTGTGGCAAACACTTTTCAAGCAGGATTGCTGTGTGGGAAGCAGCAGTATCATGATCTGAACACAGGTGTGGGATGAGGCACAGCAAAATAAACATCTGGGGAGTTCTAAAATGTTAAACCTCAGCAGCCACTTCATTGTGGAGTGAAGTTGCAGCTTGATCCCTTTTCCTCCAGAAAAAGGGAGCTGGGATGTCGGCATAAAAAAAGCAAAAACTGCTGCCAGGTTGGTTTCCAGGGATGGGGGAAAATCCCAAACACCTAAAGTGATGTTACTCTTAAATTAATGCTCATCCAGGGTGTGTACCTTCTACAAGACAGGAAGAAATTAGTAAACAGAAGAAAATGTGCAGAATGGCACAAGTTTGACAGTGTTTTACAGTGAAGTGGGCATTTCACCACCTCAGGGCTGGACTCCCCCGGGCCTGGGTCTGGGCATTTCTGTTCCAAAGTTGTGGGGTGAGCCCAGACAGAGCCCCTCCTCACTGCCAGAGTGAATCTGCTGCCTTTTGTTTCCTCTGACACAAATTGGTGAAAGTTCGTGGGTATAAAACCAGAAAAAACTGCTGCAGGTTTGGTTTTCAGGAGGGGGGGAAATCCAGGCACCTGATCATATAAAATTACTCTTTAATTAATGCTCACATTCAGGGGTGTGTACCTTCTCCAGAGGAGGAAGAAATGAGTCCAGCACTAAATAATAATGCTGGGCATTAATTTGTCCTAATGCAGTTTGATGTATTTACACACAAAAGCACAAAAATCTACAGATTTATGCACAAATGCACAAAAATCTACAAAGTTCCAGGTGGCTGCTGCTCTGCGGGTGAGGATGAAGGTGTAGGTCCAGCTCTTAGAGCAGGAAAAATGAGTCTGACTTGTTCATTTTACCAATGGCTGCTCATGAAACAGGCTTGTAAATAAAAATAGAGTGAAAAACTCCAGGAATTAAAGACTTCATAATGTTTCATTGCAGTTATTTAAATCTCAGATTTTGTCTGCTGACTGCCTATTGCTCAATTTGCTTTTCAGTTTGAATCACTTGAGGATTTTGGGGGTTATAGTGGTGCCTGTCCATGTGAGAGTGTTAAAAGTTTAGCTTGAAGTTGGAAGTTGAAATTAATGTGTATATTAAATATTCAAATAATATGGTTCAGGTACGAAGTTGCATGCAAAAGGTGTTAAGACATCTCTGGCTAAACAAAGTTTTAGGTCTTGAATTCAAAGTTTAGCACACCATTTCAGATTTATTTCTCTATCATCCAATTTCATGTTGAATTAACCTAAAATAGAACCTTTTCTTCTTTCAAATTCCAGTTAAAGAGAAGCTAACTGCTGATCCAGACAGTGAAATAGCAACAACCAGCCTAAGCAGTGTCTCTGCTTGTTCCAGTAAGTTGATTTTTTATTCCTCCAAAGTGATTCGTGATGCGAAATGTGGCTTTGTGTGAAATTACCTCGTGTTTACCTGGTGTAACTTTTGTGGGGACAGAGAGCAGCTGAAATATATCTCTGTGCTGAACAAGCTTCTGAAATGCCCCTGGAGAAATGAACATTCCATTAGCTTGGAATTTGTTCTACTCAAAACATATATGTAAGCATACAATTTAATGTGTCACTGGATCCCTCTGAGAGTGCACTTGGGCTTGGATTGAAAAAACTCTCTCAAAAAGGGGGAAAAGGGGGGAATCTGCATGTTCAAAGCAGCGCCCAAGGACGGCAGCACATCCTGGAATGTGCAAATGCACACTTGGATTAATAATCTGAATTTAAAGCCAAGCAGTGGCCTGGAATAGTTCAAACAAAATGTTTCAATTTTAATTTAATTTAATTTTATTTTTAATTTTGGTTTTAATTCTCTTAAATTTGTTAATTTTAATTTTACACTTTTTAATTTTTGCCCTCCAAGCTGCTTCAGATCTTCCTTGGAATTTGGCATCCAGGATCCAGAGGGCTGCTCTGAGCCTGGACTTCAGAGCATGCTCAAATTGATGTTCATTTTTCCCCCTGAAAGCACAAAGAAGATAAAATCCCCAGGCCCTGCAGCAGGACCAAATATTTAACTGGAGAAAAATTCCAAATCCAGGGGTGTTACTGGAGGTTTCTGCAGCTTTGTTTACAAATCCTGAACTCCTGTATTTTAGCAGGGAAATAGAAATAGTTTTGTGTGCTCTGTAAAAGAAATTAATGCAGTGTTTTTTTTGGCTGCCAGAGGCAGAAGTCCAGTCCCAGTGATGGGAATGCAGCCTTTTCCAACTTGGGATGCTATCATGGTTTTTTTTGGTTTTTTGTGGCAGAGCTGATCCAGGAGGTTCACTGCCAAAAATGGGAAAAATCATCAACCTGTGAACTCTAAGCGTGGTTAAATCCCATCACAGGCAGAGGTTTTTTACCAAAACCCTGGAAAAAAATCTTCCTGTTTTTTAAATCTGCTGGGGTTTTTTCCCTCAGGGACATCACAGGCAGAGGTTTTCTACACAAAGCTGGGAAAATCTTTCCTGGTTTTTTAAATTTGGGGTTTTTTCCCCTCGAGGGACATCACAGGCAGAGATTTTCTACTAAAAATGTTGGAAAAAATACTCCTGGTTTTTAATCTGCTTTTTTCCTCTCAGGAGATGGGGTTTGTTTGTTCTCTTCCTGTCTTTGACCTTCCTTGTTTCTCTTTTGAAGCATCCAGGTTTTTCCCTCTGATGCTCCTGAGCTTGTCGCCCAAAAAATCAAACGAGCCACTTGCTGCAGCAGCTGGGAGATGAGAATTCCTGACACACACAGAGCAGGGGGGTGTTGTTTTGGGATGGGAACAATGCTGATTTTTGGGATGGGAATAATGTGCTTGGTCATGGATTTGGGGGAGGAGGTGCCAAACACCTGGAATTCTGTGTCCCTCCCATCACTGGGGACGCGGTGACAGTGACTGAGAGCCAGGGGGAAGGAAAATAAATGAGATTTCAGTTCAGAGGGAATAAAAACAACCCTCACCATCAGGCTGGGAAGTGGTGGCCTGTGAGAATGAGCCTTTGTTTGTGTGGTGTGGGTTTGGGTTTGGGGATATCTGTGGCCATCTGCATGCTCCTTCCCTGTACTGTCAGCATCAGCTGGCATTGAGCCCAGCTCCCAGAAATGCCACTGCCAGCCCTGGGAGCAGCAGAGCTGCTCAGGTGCAGCCTTGTGCATGATTCAGCCAAATAAAACACAACTTCACACTCCTCAGTGGAACAATTCTCCTACTAATGCCTCAGGTTAGATTTTGTATTTTTCAGGTTCTGTGCTGCTTTAGTGTGTGGGTCTGGGTTCACATGAGGGGATGCTGAGCTCTGTGCACAGAGCAGGGACACAAAAACAATTCTGCTCCAGCTGGGCACCAAGGACAAAATGATCCAAATCTCAAGCCCAGGAGCACAAACACCGTGGGCTGCAGAGAGAAAAACAGCAGGGTGGGACTGCAGGGGCTAAACTTGGAATGGGACAATGACTGCAAGCTGCAAATGGAGCGCAGAATGAGTCCCAGGGAAGACCCGTGCCGGCCGTGCATTTTGGGCCATTTGGTTCATCTTGGGTGGAGCCCTGGCTGGTCTTGTGCTGCCCAAGGTGGATCCATGTGAGGAGATCCTTTGAATAAATCCGCTGCTCTTGTTCTGGAACTCTGCCCAGCCTCTGCTCCAGCTCAGCCTTCTCAAGGCATCACTCCATAAATTATTGTTCTGTTTGGGTTTTCAATGTGGTGAAGAATCCCATTCAGGCCTTGGCTGCTCTCACTTTGGTGTGTCAGTCCAGGCCCCCAATGCCTTAAACAAACAGAAGTGAATTCAAGATAAACAAAAATACATATTATAGTAGAGCGCATTGTAACATGAAGTAGTCAATAAACAGCAAAGTTCAAAAGAGTTTCTTTTTACTTTGGTACCAAGAGGAGTAAATGTGGAAGTACTAAGGGTAAGAAGATTTTCAGAAAGCTGTAAAAACAAACCTTAGAAATAGAAAGAGGCAGAGAAAAAAGAATAACTACAGCTGCAAAATCTGAAAGTATAAAAATTACAATAGTCTAGCAAGCAAGAACATTTGAGCAACTACTGGGGTTTTTGTGTGAGGAGATTTTTATTTCAGATTAAAGTGGAATTCCTTTTGCTGTCTGCTTTCCTTTCTAGTTGTAATGATAAACTTGCATGATAATGAAGGATAATTCTGGTTTGGTCCATATAATACATGGAATATATATAATAATTCTTATTTTTTTTCCATCCAGGACACTGCTATTTTACAGGTGCTCAGTGCTTTTGTTACAGGGAATATGGCAGGATGTATTCTTTCAGCTTCCTGGATCAAATAAAACTCAAAACTTGATATTTTTCACTTTTATGCCCTTTCAAACATATACAGGAAGGAGGGAACTGTGTGCATGTGACAAACTCAGATTTCTGAGAGTTCTTTCTGGAATTAAACTCAACCTAACTCTTGTCTCTTTTCAGGCAGTAAACGCCTGGTGGTAATTTAACTCCAAGGTAATAAAATCCTGTTTTTTGTCTCTTCCAGCTTGGCAAGATGCGCCTGACCATCCCTGCAGGGCCCTGACCTGCTCCCACCTGCAGTTGTTTGATTGCCACTCTCTATATCCAAATGAACGAGAAGAAACCCACCTGGGTGTGCCCTGTGTGTGACAAGAAAGCTCCTTATGAGCATTCCATCATTGATGGGTGAGTAAAGCTGAAATCAGAACCCCAAGGGGATGTTCCTGTCTGAAACCAAGTGGATTTCCCTCCTTTGGAGCTCCCCATGTTGGATTTCCCTGCTGCTGCTTCAAGAATTCCTGAGCAGCTCCTTCTCCAAGGATTCTGCTCCTTCAAAACTCCAACTTGATAATAGTGAGAGCAATTCTCAGTAATTCCTGAGCTTTCCTAGGTGCAAACAGCACATGCTGTATTTCCTTTTAATGGAGCAGACTGTACAATCTGGAGGGCTGATAACAGACAGAGCAAATCAATGCTGCCACCCTCTTGAGTGCCTGCACAATTCGTGTACATTTCACACTCGGGCGAGATGCTCATCTATAGAAAGTGACACACAGATTGCATTCCCTGCTCTGCCTGCTTGCGAAACACTAAAAGAATAAATAAATTCTCCCTTGGCTGGGCCATAGTTGTGGATTTCTGGGGTTGCATTTTAATTTCTTTAAGAGAGAAATTTTCCTTTTTTTTATATTAGAGGGAGAAACAAGTAGAGGTTTCTGAGAATACTCTCAATATAAAACAAAGGCCCAAAAATGGATGAAACACATACAGAAAAACCCCAAAAGCGAAGCTGAAAACCCCCATGAAGCCCAAAATCTTTAAAAACCACTCATCAACAATGAGTGTTTCAGGGAATGTGTGTGTGTTTATTTTTGCCAGGGAAGGATGAGAATCACTCAGGGTCCCTTTAGAGCCTTTCAAGAGACCTCAGACTGATCTGGACTCCTGCATCCCCAGATTTCCAGGGATAAACCTGCCTTGGATCAAAGAGCTGGGGGGCTCCTGCTTGAGGTTTCTGCCTAAACAGCAAAGCCAAAAGCAGGAATAATGCAAACCCCACATTTCCCTTATTCTGCTGGTGCTGCCAGGTGCAGATGTTGGGTCTTGATCTAACTGGAGCATCCTAAGAGAAAGTTATTTGTGGAAAATGCTCCAATCTTGGGAAAGAGGAGCTGATTAAAGCCAAGCTCTAATTAAAGCCAAGCTCTTCCCTGCAGAACCACATGAATGGGCCTGGTCAGAAGCTGAATCCCACTGGCAGTGATGTGCTGCCAGGATCCTAAAATTTTAGGAGGTGCTGTAGGAGGAGAGGCTGCAAATTGAGATTTCTCGTGCTCTGCATTGGTAGGAAGTTTCACAAGTCCTTAAATCCTCAAGATTTTAGGAGAGCGTTTTCCTCAGTTAGGTTTTGTCAGAGGGGGTAAGGAAAGGATTTTTTTATCAACTCTGGTTCACAGAATTCCTTTGTTTTGGGAAATGAAGAGTTCTGTGTCATGAGCTCAGCAGGACTCCACTCTCAGTACTTTTAAATAATTTTTGCAGATTTTTATTTTAAGGTAATACTTGAATTTTGTCAGTGATTCCTTTTTATCAAGGAGGCAGTGAGAGAAGAGCAGAACAGCAAAGCTTCACCACAAATTTCAGAACTTACACTGACTAATAAAGGGAAAAAAAGCTCTTTTTTAGGACTGATATGAAATATTTTTTATGAACAGGTTGTCATGGAAATCCTGAAGTTCTTGTACAGATTGTGATGAAATCCATTTCAAGGAGGATGGGTCCTGTGGCTCCCATGAGGTCCAAGAAGGAAGTGCAGGAGGTGACAGCATCCTCAATGGAGTGGATGGTGAGCCATGGCTGGGCTCTGAAGGGCACTCTGGATCCCTGGGTTCCTTCACTCCCAAAAATGCTCATTTTTAAACATGTATTTATAGCTTTAATCATTTCTGTTTCAGCTAATTGGGTCACACTGTCTGGGGCTGGTGGTTTAAAGTACCAACATTCTGTGTATTATTTTATGAATTTTGAGCTTTTTTTAACGAAGCTGTGGGTTTGTAACTGGTGGTTGATTCTGTGCAGGTTGTATCAGCTCCTCCTTGGAGCACCAGGCTGTCCTTCTCACCAGCAATCAACAAAACAAGAAGGTGGAAGTGATCGACCTGACCATCGACAGCTCCTCAGACGAGGAGGAGGAGGAGCCCTCGGCCAAGAGGAGCTGTCCCTCCATATCCCCAGCATCCCCCATGAACAACAGAGGGGTGAGCACACAGCACTGCAGGGGAGGCAGAGATTCCAGAATAAATCAGCTCTAGAAACTTCTGGGGTGGGTTACAGCCTCCTTTGGTAGCTCTGGTTTGCTCCAGCACGAGGGCCTGAGGCTGAATTCACAGCTTTGAGTGAAGTGGAAATATTTCTGTTGTGTTTTTGAAATGGTGCAAAGAGGAATCAAAACTTTTAAGTGTGTGGAACATGAAATATTCATGAAAAAGCTTTTTAAGTGTGGAACATGAAATATTCATGAAAAACTTTTAGTGTGGAACATGAAATATTTCAGTTATGTTTGTGAAATGGTGCAAGGGATCACAGCTTTGAGTGTGGAACACAAATGTTTCAGTTGTTGTTTTTTGAAAGTGGTGCAAAGGGAATCAAAAGATTTAAGGTGCAACATAAATATTTCAGTTGCTTGCTTTTGAAATGTGCAAGGAATCAAGATTTAAGTGTGCAACGCAATGAAATATTTCTGTTGTGTTTGTGAATTGGTGCAAGGAATACAGCTTTGAGTGTGGAAGACAATTAAAATGTTTTAGTTGTGTTTGTGAAATTGTGCAAAGGGAAATCACAGCTTTGAGTATGGAGCACCATGAAATATTTCAGTTTGTGTTTAGTGAATGTGCAAGGGAATCACAGTTTGAAGTGGTGCACATAATAAACTATTTCAAGCTTTCTGTGCAATTGGTGCAAAAGGAAATCACAGCTATGAGTGTGCAACACAAAATTATTTCAGCTGTATTTGAAAAAAATTGAGTGTAAAATGATGCAGAAGGCACAAAAATGTGGATTATGCAAATCTGGGAATGTTTTCTCCCCATTGGGAAACTGTGGACAGCAGCAGTCCAAGGAGAGGAGAGCAGGCTGTGGGAATAGGAGTGCCAACAAGCACCTGGGCACACCTGAGCTAGCCAGGCTGGAAATAGCTCCTGGTTTGCATAAATATTCTGGGATGGAAGCCAGGATCCTGTGGAAGTGTTCCTGCTCTGCAGTGGGATCCAACTCAGGGATCGCTCCAGCCCCTCAGACTTTTCCAGATGGAATCACGTTGTAGGGTGTCAGTGCTGTGGGGTCTCACAGGTCCCTGTGGGGTCTCACAGATCCTCTTGGGATTTTGAGTTCCATATTCTTTCAGGATTGTCTTGTCCTTATTAAAAACACCTGTAGCACCATTTCCAGAGATCCCAGCAGCATTTTCAGTTTCTGCTGTTTGGGAGTGAGCTTTCCTAAATTCCAGCTTGGTGGGCTGAGGGATGTTCCTGATGGAATTCTGTGAGGGGAAGCTTGGGGAGTGTTTGATGCAGCTTTGGAAATGGCTTGCACATCCTCCAGGAAATTCAGCATGTGTTTTAATTGAAGTCAATTTTGAAAATAAGCAAAAAGCATCCCCTGATGGGACGCAATAAACCAAGGGTGTATATATATACTTCTAACAAGCTTTTTTTTCCCTTCCAGCATTTTAAATTTACACCCACCAAGCTTCTCCTGTGTCAAGAACCCCAAGCCTTCCTGCTGTGGACACCAGCTACATCAACACATCACTCATCCAGGACTACAGGCATCCATTCCATATGACACCCATGCCTTACGACCTGCAAGGTGAGTTTCTGGCTGCTCCTGCCAGCAGCTCTCCAGGCACTCATTCAATTTATAAAATAAAATAATGAGGTTAATATCTCTGGTGGCAAAGAGAATTTGTAGTGTCATAGTGTTTGGCCTGGTTATTTCAAATAAGTGGTGAAAAAATGGACAGGGGCTGTTTTGAGAAGCTGAATTTTGTTTTTTATCTCTTTGACAGGTTTTAGATTTCTTCCCTTTCCTGTCAGGTGACATCATGTAAGTCAGGGAGAACCAAATCCTGTGGCAAACACTTTTCCAAGCAGGATTTGCTGTGTGGGAAGCAGCAGTATCATGATCTGAACACAGGTGTGGGATGAGGGCACAGCAAAATAAACATCGGGGAGTTCTAAAATCGTTAAACTCAGAGCCACTTCATTGTGGAGTGAAGTTGCAGCTTGATCCCTTTTCCTCCAGAAAAAGGGAGCTGGATGTCTCCCTGCCCTTTCTGCCCTCCCAGGAGGGAAATGCACTAAATTGCCCTAAAAGCTGAGGGAAACTTTGCTATCCTATGGAGAGCAGAGCCTGCACTGGAATCTGGTCAGGAAACCTGGCTGATATCCAGGATCTGAGAAGGATTCTGATCCAAGGAATGCTTGCTCTGGTTGTGGAGGAATCTTTGGGGACAAAGCTGGGACAGCCTGGATGTTCAGTCACGGTGGGAAGGATCACTGAGAGCAGGGTTCCTCCTCAGGGAGAGTGTGTTTAAATGGGATTGTTGGCTGCTCCAGCTCCTGCCTTGTGGGCTGCAGCAGAGAGGAGAAAACTGGGACAGCCCTGCCTCCAGCCTGTGGCACCAAGCTGGCCCTAAATGCATTTCCCAGGATTGTGCCTTGCTCCAGCAGGGATCAGCACGATGCTCCACCTCTCACCTGGGCTCACCCTGACTTCTGGGGCTGGCAAAATGAATTTGGGGGAATTTCGCCCCAAGGAATTTTTGAACAGCTAAACAAAACAAAACAAAACAAAAAAAGCCCCAAAATGCTGTCTGGCTTGCCCTTTTTCCTGGTTTGGGTGCTGTGACCTCAATTCCTGCTTTGCCCTTTTTTGTGTGGTTTGGGCTTTCTGATCCCATTCCTGCTTTTGGGCTCTCTGATCCCATTCCTGCTTGCCCTTTTTCCTGCTTTGGCTTTCTGATCCATCCTGCTTTGGCTCTCTGATCCCATTCCTGCTTGCCCTTTTCCTGCTTTGGGCTCTCTGATTCCGATTCTCTCCCTGCTGGTCTGGTCTGTGGAGTTTTGGGTTTACAAACCACGTTTGTAACCCCAACATCCCCCAATTCCTTCAGCTTCAAAACTGGGGGACCACCGAGCTAAAAATCCATTTCATGTCCACCGCCCGAGCTGCTGTGAAACCCAGAACTGCCAAAACTCCCCTTGACAAACCCCTTTATTTCCTGCTTCAAAACTTGAATTTTAATCCTGCTGCAAACCTGAATTTTAACCCCTTTATTTCCTGCTGCAAAACCTGAATTTTAACCCCTTTATTTCCTGCTGCAAAACTTGAATTTTAACCCCTTATCTCCTGCTGCAAAACCTGAATTTTAACCCCTTTATCTCCTGCTGCAAAACCTGAATTTTAACCCTTTATTTCCTGCTACAAAACCTGAATTTTTAACCCTTTTCTCCCCCCCAGCAATTACAACCCTCCTCCTCGCTGCCGCGCCGCCGCAGTCTCGGCCTCGGACGATCAGGAAACTTTGCACTCCCGGTTTTCCCTTACACCTCGTCCCAATGTTCCTGGATCAGCTGAACGCAGGGGGCAGCAGCTCCCTGCCAGCCACCAACGGCAGCAGCAGTGGCAGCAACAGCAGCCTGGTCTCCTCAACAGTCCTGCGGACAACCACTGGCACCCCGGGCCAGCAGGAGCAGCACGGACACGGCCTCAATCTTGTATCATACAGATATTATCTCCTTGGACTGATTTATTTCTATTTTTTTTTTGGGGGGGGTGGGTGGGTTGGGGGGGTTGGGGACAGAGGAAATCTTCGTGCTGCGGTTTCCTTTCTGTTCTGGAAAAAAAAAAAAGTTAAGGACAAGGTGGTTTTTTTTTTCCTTTTTTTAAAAAAGGGGAAAAAAAATTTATGTGTACGAGAACAAAAAAAAAAGTCTATTTTCAGTTTTACTTTTGTATATAAACCTAAGATGGCTCGCTGGTAAAAATAAGAAAAAAAAAAAAAGACAAAAGAGAAAAAAATTAAGAAAAACAAGGAGCTTCAGTTCATTTTTATGGATGCTGAAGATTTTACACTGTGCATTTGTCATGTGAGTTTCTTTCCTTTTCTTTTTTTCCCCTATAGTTTGGACACCAATGGCATTATTTTCTCACACGTTACAGAAACAGGAGAGGAGCTGAGCTTCTAAAGTTCAAGCTTGGGGAGAGGGGTTTTTCTCCTCTTGGAGAATTCCCTTGGCTGGTGGAATCTAAATTCCCCCATCCCATATTTAGTGCAATTTTTTAATTCTTGCAGCAGAGCAGACCCTGCTCTGTCTGCAGCCCAGAGCCTTTCAGGAGTGGGGTTTGGTTTTTTTGGGATTTTTTTGGCATTTCTGGTTCCATGTGCCCTCTACCCAGCAAATTTCTCCTTTGAATTCCATGCTTTAGTCAGGAATGTTGCAGATTCATCCAGGGAATGACACAAAGCTGACTGGGAGGTTTAGGTTGGATATAGCGGAAAATTCCACCTCCAGAGGGTGATGTGGGCACTGCCCAGGCTCTCCAGGGAACGCTGACATTCCACAGGCTGCCAGAGCTCCAGGAATGCTGGGACAAAGCTCCCAGGGATGCACAGGGTGGATTTTGAGATGCCCTGGGCAAGGACCTTTGACCTCGTGGGTCCCTCCCAACTCAGAATATTCCACAGTCTTTGCGGATTCAGTTATTCTCTGAGGCCTTGCTCCATCAACATCCCAGCTGAGCAATGACCTGTGGGACAAAATGTTCCCATTTTTGGGGAGTGGAGCCCCAAATGCAACATCAAATCCCAGCTGAAGGGTGACTTGTTGAGGAAATTTTCATCTGAGAAAATGAATTATGATTGGTCAAGAATGTTCCATTTTTGTGGAGTGGAGCCCCCAAATCCCAGTCTCTTGGAAAGGCAAAAATTTGGGGGGGGGGACCCCTGTGGGAACCAAAATGTTCCATTTTGGGGGAGTGGAGCCCAAATCAACTCAAATCCGCAGCTGAGGAATGCCTTGTTTGAGAATTCATTGAGAAATGGAATTTGATTTGGTCAAGATGTTACCGCTTTTCTGTGTGGAAGTGGACGCCCAAATCCCAGTTCTTGAACAATGTTAATCTGTGGCGGACAAGGTGATTCCGTTCTTTGGGAGTGGAAGCCCACAATCCCAGCTGAGCAAAAACCACCAGGAAAACCAGATTTGTTTCCTCCCATCCTGCTCTTTTTAGGCGGTAGTGGCTTCCAAAATTCACTTTTCCCTCAGAGTTCTTTGGATTCCCTGAATTTTTTTCAGCCGTTTTTAATTCCTGGTTTCTTTTCTCATTGTTCTTAAGTTGTGCATGACATAGGAAATTTTTTTTTTTTGGGTCATTTGGGCTGATCCGTTCTTCTTAAGGAGTGGAATGTGTAAATAGCTGGAATGCAGATTTTTTTCAGGAGATTCTTTAAAGTCAGAGAAAGGGGGAGGGAAGGAAGTGATTCTCTTGTGTCCCAAAGTCCATGTCAGAGAGAGTAAATATTTCCTCTGGTGTGAAAAATATTTTTATAACTGGTTGAAAGTGCAGGTATTGAGTTTATCAGGAAAAAAGAGAGTTAAGGAATACTAAAATTAGCAGATTCTTGTCTGAATTTTTTCATGTCCAAAAAAAACTGTCGATTGCAAATAGTTGCTTCAAGCATTGACAAGGGCCACCTTTTGCCTATGAAGTCGTCTCAAAAAAACCATAAATATAAATCTTGCATTGATTAAAAAAAAGGAAAAAAAAACAGGAAAAAATTAAAAAAAAAAACAAGAAAAAAAGAAAAAAAATCTTTAATCCAAGTAGCATTAGGTATTGCTGTCTGATCAGTCGTATGGTTATTTGAAAGGTTCACATGATGTGGCATCAAAAATTGTTTTTAGTGTTTTTACAGCATCCCTCTGCCACTAAATAGTTGACTTGAATTTTGGAAAAAGGAAACTGTTGGTGTTTATATGTATATGTGTGTGTATATATGTATTTATAGATCCGTGTGTGTGAGTTCCAGGTGAGTTCAATAGTTTTTTCCCATGCATGTGTATTTCATACATATCTGGCTGATATATTCTATTTCACCATACACCGATTTTATAATTTATTAAATGTCAGTTAAAAAAAGAAAAAAAAAAGAAATAAAAGGATAGAAAATGGGAAAGACTTATTTTTGAAACAGTCTGATTTTGAAGTGATTCAACCTCTGCTAGGAATATCTCTTACCCAGTTTAGGAGGAGATTTTTCATGGATAAACTGGAGGATTTTTCTGGAACTGGGGCTGTGAGTGCCGTGGTTTGCCTGGAGCCTGCGTGTCCCAGCTCCTGGAGCATCCAGCAGGAATTTGGGATTGCTCACAGCTCCTTTCCCACCTTTCCATGGAGGCTGTGAAGGGTGACCCCAAGAGCAGCGGGATCAAAACTCCCTTAGTGCCATGGGAAATGGAATGTGGCAGTGTTGGTATCCTGGGATTTGGCACTTTGGGAATGGCAGCTTGGCTTGGTGTTCCTATTCCCTGGGATCCCAGTGGGGGGAAGGCTCCAGGTCCAAAACCCTGTTAGTGCCATGGCAAATGGGACATTGGCACTTTGGGAACRGCAGCAGCACTCCCCATTCCCTGTGATCCCACTGGGAGGAAAGCTCCCTGTTAATCCCGTGGCACATGGAATGTGCTGGTGTTGGTATGCCAGGATTTGGCACTTTGGGAATGGCAGCTTGGACAGGAGCATTCCCCATYCCTGTGATCCCAGTGGATCAGGGCTGGCATTTGTGCCCTGTGTCCTGCCAGGAGGGACAGGGGCCCTGCAGGATCCAYGGCCTGGGAGCATTCCCATTCCACACTCCAGCATTCCCGAGGCTGCAATTCCTCTGTGCCTGCAAGCACAAGTCAGCCYTGTGGTACAATCTCAGTCTGCTTCTCCCCATTCCCTGCCAGAGCCATTCCCAAATTCCCAAGCTCCTAAACTTCCAAATTCCCAAACTCCCAAATTCTCCAACTTCCAAACTTCCAAATTCCCAAACTTCCAGACTCACAAACTCTGGCTCTGTGGTCTCCAACCCTGCAGTGGTGGCCTGGGCTGTGCTCCTGCTGCTGTGATCCCTGGAATTGCAGGTGGGATTGTCCTCGGGGTGTGCCACGTGGGGTGGGGTGTGTGCACACACCTGGGGGGGTTTCACACATCTGGGGTGTGCAGATGTGCCTGGGATGTGCACATCTGTCTGGGGGATGTGCAGGTGTGTGTCTGTGGGGTGTGCATGGGTTTGGGATGTGCACAGATGTGTGGGGGTGCATGCCTGTGTCTGATCACACATCTGGGATGTGCAGCCATGTGTGGGACATGCACACACGTGTGTGGGACGTGCACAGGTGTGCCTGGGGTGTGCACACACCTGTGGGACAGGCATGTGTGTGTGGGGGGACATTCACTCGTGTCTGGGACATCCACACGTGTTTGGGGCGTGCACATGCGTGTCACATACACACACTCAGGTTTGGGACATGCACACGGGTGTCTGAGGGGCATTTCACACGTTGGGATGTGCATCAGTGTCAGTGTGCACACCCAGTGTGTCCACATTTAGGGTGTGCACACATGTCAGACATGCACACACACATTTGGGGTGTGCCCAACAGACATGCCAACATGACTTGTTTGAACAGTCGACACACACAACACATTATGGGCCCAGGTCACATGCACCACCAACATGTGTCAGACATTGTCAGACACACACACCACATTTGGGGCCATGTCGACAGCACACCCACATGCATGTGCACATGAGACATGCACACCACACACATTTGGGGTGTGCACACATGTCACACGACATCCACACACACACACATTGGTGTGCACACATGTCAGACATGCACACACACACACATTTGGGTGTGCACACATGTCAGACGTGCACACACAACATTTTGGATGTGCACAATGTCAGACATGCACACACACACACACACATTTGGGTGTTGTGCACACATTTGATCCAGACAGTGCACACACACACACAATTTTGGTGTGCACAGCTGTCAGGACATGCACCACACATTTGGGGTGTGCACAGCATGCAACATGCACACACACATTTTTGTGTGCACACATTCAGACTGCACAACACATTTGGTGTGCACACGTCAGACATGCACACACACACATTGGGGTGTGCACACATGTCAGACATGCACAACACACATTTGGGGTGTGCCACACATGTCAGACATGCACACACACATTTTGGGTTGTCACACTGTCAGACATGCACACACACAACACATTGGGTGTGCACACATGTCACATGCACCACACACAACACATTTTGGATGTGCACACATGTCAGACATGCACACACACACACACACACACATGTGGGGTGTGCACACATGTCAGACATGCACACCACACACATTTGGTGTGCACACATGTCAGACATGCACACACACACATTTGGGTGTGCACACATGTCAGACATTGCACACACACACACATTTGATGCACAGGTGTCCCTGCAGCAGCTGCCTGGGAGCCCCTGTCCCTTCCTTTAGGAGCTGGAAATTCCCCCTGAGCCATCCCAGAGCCTCTCCTGCCCCTCCAGAGGGATGGAACAGCAATTSCCCTTCCTCTCCCTGGAGGCTTCCMCAGCTGGGATGGTCCARGAGTTCCTTGGGTTCTCCAGGAGCTGCAGAGCCCAGGAGTGTGAGGAGAACGTGGTGAAAATTCATTCTTTGTTGCAGTTGAACATTTCAGGGTTTGAAGCTCATTTTAGTGGGAAAAAAATTTGGTTTAGCAGTGTGATTTTATTTTATTTTTTTAAACAGAACTTAGATTTCTAACAAGGGAAAATCACTGGTGGTCCCCRAAAGTGCTGCTGTTCATGAATTAACAAAAGGGAAAAAGTGTAAATAAGGACAATATGAAAATGACCATGAATTCCATGAATGGAAAGCTCTCATCCATTGCCTTAAACCTTTTCTCTTCGTTTTCCTTAGGGCATGCCAAACCAATCCATGGATTTACAAATGTACAGTAGCCCAATGTCAGTTTGTATAAAAGTACCGAGTGAAAATATTTATTATATGCATTGGAAAAAAAGAAAAAACCAAACTAAACCCTGGTTTACCTTCTGAATGTTCCCTGTTCCTGTAGAAATCCTTCAATGTAATAAAAAGCATTCAGTTATTCTGTGTTTCCTGAGAGAGAAAAGTGGGAACAGAGGGTTTTCCTGGGTGGTTTTGGGGCTGGAATGGGATTTTTGGGATGGTTTGGTGCTGTGACAGCGCTGCTTTGTCCCGGGAGTGGGTGTGAAGGGCGGCTCCTCCCTGGCAGCGTTTCTTTGGGAATGTTTTCCCAGCCTGGAGCAATCCCCAGGGATTGATTGGGAGCTGCTGTGTCTGCAGGAAAGGGGAGGGATGAGGCCAGGGATGGATGGGAACAAATTCTCAAGGGATTCCTGCTCCATCAGCTGCACAAACCAAACCTYTCCTGGATCCAGGATGGTGTGCATCACCATCCCTGAGAAACTTCCCAGCTGAATCCAGGGAGAGCTGCCCGAAATTCCAGACACCCCTTTGAGCACCTGCTGAAGGCTCTGAGATCCAGGTGGGTSAAAACATGAGGATCAGAGGGAGTTTAATCATCCTGGAAAATGAGGATCACAGGGGGTTTCATCAGTCTGGAGCTGGGRAGGTTTATCCTGGTGTGGAAAAAGGGAATTTTCYTGGAGAGTTTTTTCTTGATGTGGAAAARGGGAATTTTCCTGGGGAGYTTTTCCTGGTGTGGAAAAGGGGAATTTTCCTGGCCCTGTTTTTCCTTCCTTCCCATTTTTCCTTTATGCAGACACCAAACACCTGCTGGGCTGTGCTGRCTTCTTGGAGACCCAGGAGACCTCGACCATGAGTTCCTTCTGCCACAATCCCAACATTTAAATGCTTTTTAAAATGATTTTTTTACAGCTTGACACATGTTGTCACACTACATCAGTTTATTTCAATAACAGTTATTATTGCTCTAATAACATATATATATATATAATAATATTGTTTCTTGTTTTTCCAGGAATCAGGGGGGAACGTATGGAAGTGTCAGCACTAAATGAAGGCAAAATCAGGTTTTGAAAGGCAACTGCTGGTTCCTGAGTCTGACTAGAGAGTGGGAAAAATAGAAATAGAAGCCCTGCAGGTGCTGCTGTCAGCAAATCCCACTCTGGGTTTCAGTAGTCGACCGAGGGAAGGCAAATGAGGCGCACAAATTCCTCGTATTTGATGGTTCCATTTGGACCAATTTTGGCTTCTTTTAGCAGGTCATCCACTGAAAAATGGGAAAATATCGTTGGGATGGGATATTTGGGGKTGTTGGGGTGTTCAGAAGGAAAGCAGCACTGCAGGATTTGGGGTTTGGGGGTTTTTTGTTGGCAATCACCTCTGGGATCAGGTGAGAGTTTCAAACTGGCACCAATCAGCACCTGGATTTTAATTCCATGTAAARTTCTCTGCAGCAGGAACATCCATCTTTTTGAGTTCCACAAGGGGGGGAAAAAAAACCCCCACAAATTTAGTCCAGCTGGTCTTTTGGGTTTATTGTCCTCCTTGGAGCCAAATTTCTGACAAACTGGAGGGGTTTGGGGTTTTTGCCTGTTTTTACTTTGGTGTCTCCTGCTGGAACAGGGCCCTCCTCATCCCAGAGGCAGCTGCAGAGGAGGAGAAGGAAAAGAGAGGAGGAAGAGGGGAAGGAGAAGGGAAGGGAAAGGAGAAGGGAAGGAGAAGGGAAGGAGAAGGAGAAGGAGAAGGAGAAGGAGAAGGAGAAGGAGAAGGAGAAGGAGAAGGAGAAGGAGAAGGAGAAGGAGAAGGAAAGGAAAGGAAAAAGGAGAGGGAAAGGAGGAGTTTGGTCCCAGTGGGAACTGCAGGTACCTTCCTCCTCGGAGAGCTTCTCCCCGAGCCGGGTGAGCTTGGCGCGCAGCTCGGGCACGGCGATCACTCCTCGCTTCTGCCGGTCGATCATGGCCAGGGCTCTCAGGATCTCCTCCTGGGGCTCCTCCTGCTTCATCTGCCTGTACATGATGTTCAGGAAGGTGGAGAAGTCCAGCTCTGCGTTCCTGTCTGGGGAAGGAAGGGCAGATCCTKTGGGAATGGCTCCGTTTGGGGGCTGGATCCAGGGCTGAACTCCTCCCTCGTCCTCCCCCAGTTCCCTCTCCTGGGGTTTCCTTTCCCTGTCCCTGGTCTGGGTCAGGGCATGTCACAACTGGGGTTTTTCTCCTAAAATCCCATTTTTAACTCTGTTCAATTTGTGCTCTGAACTCAGATCCTGATTTTTTATTTCCCCCCGCAGCTGATCTCACAATTCCTTGGTTTTGTGCTTTGTTTTTCTCACAGATCTTCAGCTGAACACCTTTCTGTGCTCTTCCACGTCTGTTGGCTGGCCTGGACAGTCTCCCACCCTCCAAATCCATATGAAATGTTTGTCTCCTGCTTTTTTAGGGATTTTAAAGGTGCTGTTTTGATCCGTGGGCTGGGTTTAACACATCACAACAGCTTCTGGAGACTGCTCTGGGTGCTGTTCCCTCCTGGAACATCCCAGCTCCAGGAAAATGGGATTTTTCCATGTTTAATCCCCGTTTTGGTGGCTGTGCAGGTGGCTCACCAATCCTGTGCAGCTGCAGGTGTCTCTGCACCTCTCCCGGYGTGGGGCTGGCTCCCAGGCACCTCATCACTGCCAGCAGGTCCGAGGCTTTGATCTTCCCTTTTTGTTTCTTGTCGTACAGGGAAAAACATTCCTTGAACTCTAATTAAGAACCAAAGCTGGGTCACCGGGCAGGATCCCATTGAGCCCCGCTCGGGGCCGGGCAGSATTCCAGCCGGGATCCGGTGTCGGCCCCGGGGGTGTCGCCTTTCCAGCAGGGTGATGGGCACGGGGGAGGAACCAGGGGCAATTACGGGCAATTAAAACCCCGAGCGGCGCTAACTGGGGCCCTCCAGGCTGGGGAAGCGCGGCTGGGAGCGGAAAAGGGCTGGGAAGGAGGAGGGTTTTGGTTAAAAGTGCTTTTCTTGCTTTGGTGGGGGTGAGGGACGGAGGAGGGGGAGGAAGAGGAGGAAGAAGGAAAAGAGGAAGGAAAAGAAAGAGGAAGGAAAGGAAGTAGAAGGAAAAGAGGAAGGAGGGGAAGAAGGAAACGAAAGAAGAAGGAAAAGGAAGGAGAGGAGAGGAGAATGATGGAGCGGAGGATGTTGGAGGAGGAGGATGCTGGAGAATGTTGGTGGAATATTTTGGAGGTGGAGGCTGCCGAGCTCTGCCCCCGCTCTCCCGCAGCCCCGCCCGGCTGCAGCTGACCCAGATCCGGCCGGGCTCTCCCCGCTTCCCTCCCGGCTCCCTCCGGCTGCAGAATCCCAGCCTGGGTTGGTGCCATCCCCGTCCTTGTCCCCTCTGTCCCCTCTGTCCCCAGCCCTCGCTGCTGGGGCGGCTGCAGCGGGCCGGGGGTGCCCCGGGGATGCTGTGGGGGTGTCCCGGGGGTGTCCCGAGGATGCCCCGGGGGTGTCCCAGGGGTACCCCGGTAATGCTCCGGGGGTGTCCCGGGGGTGCCCGTGGGCGCCGTGGCCTCCCCTGGCCCGGCCGCCTCCTCCGCTCTTCAATCCCTCGGCGGAGCTGATCAGATTTGCAATAATACTCTCATTAATACTCTCATTAATACTCTCATTAATACTCTCATTCATACCCTTATTAATGCCCTTATTTCAGGTTCCTTCGGCCGTTCCCGGAGCAGTCCCAGCCCCGGGCGCGGCTCCCCTTTCCAAGTGGGAATTTGGATCCCCTGCGCCGCTTCCTTCCTCCTCCTCCTCCTCCTCCTCCTCCTCCTCCTCCGAACGCCCAGGACGGGGCTGAGCCCCCGGAATTCCCAGCCTGTGTTCCTGGGGATCGGCACCGAGCGCTCCCGGCTGCTCCTGCCCTGCAGAATTTCCCCGCAATTCGGGAGATTTCCCTGTTTTTGCAGGCAGCAGATCCGGGAGAGCCGGGACTGAGGGACAGCGAGCCCAGCCCGAGACACTTTGGGGGGAAACCGCCATTTTTATATAAATATAAATTTAACCTCGCTAATTAACGCCCGAAGCGGAACAAACCCGTACCTACCATTAATTTGATCCTGGGACAGAAACTTTGCCTGGAGCAGGAACGGAGAGGGAAAAAACCAAAAAAACAAAAGGAGCAGCTTTAAAATGAGATCTGGGGGCGCAGAGGGGCCCGGCGGGGCCCGCTCGCGTCACTCACCATGGTTTTGGGGACAATCCCTGGGATTTGGGGTCCCGGTGGGAGCGGAGGCGGCTGCTGCCACTTTTGTGCTTTATTCGGGGCCAAAGTGCGGCCGGGCGGGCGGAGGCTGTAATAAATACCCAATAAATACCCGCTGCCATGGCTACGGAGCCGGGCCTGCCGCCTSCGGCTCCTGCTCCTGCCGGGAAAAGCCATTGCCCGCCTCGGGACGGGGCTCAGCGGCTCCTTGGGGCCCCAAAACCTCGGGCTGGATCATCCCAAAGAAGCGCACCCGGCACTGAGCTTGGCTGCTGGGAGAGGAGGAGGAGGAGGATGCAAAAATTTTAAAATTCAAGAAGAAAAAAAAAATATTCCAAAATCCGTAATTCCTTAAATTCCCAAATAAAAAAAAAACAAACAAACAAACAAAAAAAAAAAAAAACAAAAAAAACAAACAAACAAAAAAAAAACCCCAAAATTAAAAAAATCTAAAAATTTCAAAATTCAAAAAAATATTTTCAAAATAAAAGAAAATTCCAAAAATTCCAAAATTAAAAAAATCCAAAAATTCAAAAAATCCAAATATTCCAGAACAAAAAAACCCCCCAAAATTCCAAAATTAAAAAAATTTAAAAATGGAAAATTCCAAAATCAATTTTAAAAATTCAAAAATTCCAAAATAAAAAAAAATCAGAAATTCCAAAATTAAAAAAAAAAAAGGAAGGGCTCTGTAGAAGGGCGAGGGGGATTTCTGGATCTGCAGGAGGGTTTTTAGGGAAGGGGGCTGTTTGTTTTTATCCCAAATTTCACCTGCAGATTTCCTCCTCCCACCTCTGGAGCTGGAGCTGCATCCCCGGGGCAGCCGGAGCTGCTCAGCCCTGGCTCCCCTTTTTGGGCTGGATTTGGGGAATTCTCAGGAATTCTCGTGTCTGAGAGCAGAATGTGCTGGGGCAGAGACCCTCAGAGTTCTTGATGGATTCTGGGGCTGTTTTTGGGGAATTCTGAGGAATTCTCACCCCCTGAGTGAGAGCTGAAGGTGCTGATGCACAGATGCTGGGAGTTCCCCCCTGCCCGATGGAGTTTGGGTTGCTTTTTGGGGGAATTTGCCCTTTTGTGAGAGCTGAAGGTGCTGGGGCAGAGATCCCTGTAAGTTCACCCCCTGCCCGATGGATTTTGGGTTGTTTTTTGGGGGATTTGCCCTTTTGTGAGAGCTGGCAGTGCTGGTGCACAGACCCCTGGAATTTCCCTCCTTCCTGATGGATTTTGGGGCTGTTTGCAGGGAATTTGCCTTTTTGTGAGAGCTGAAGGTGCTGGGGCAGAGATCCTTGGAATTCACCCCCTGCCCAATGGATTTTGGGGCTGTTTGTGGGGAATTGGCCTCTCCCGCCCCATTCCTGCGCTCAGCAGTGACAGCGAGTTAATTAATTTTAATTAATCCCCTTCCCTGACCAGCGGTAATCACCACACAGCCACCATCACTCAGGAATTTATTGGAAACACGTGAATCTACATTAGAAAAACTAGATTTCTTCTCTTTTTTGTTTTTTGTTTTTTGTTTTTTTCCCTCAAAAATATCAAAAGCTTAGAAAGCGCCCTTGGCTGCGTGCAGGTTGTTCATGTGCAGGGTGTAGAAGGCCCAGGGCTCAGGGATGTAAATCACCCCCGGGTACTTTTTSCGGAGGATTTKGTCATTCCAGAGCCAGCCCACCCAGGCGGCGATGAGGAGCAGGGTGATGATGAAGGAGAGGAAGAGGAAGAGCCCGTTGCTGTCCAGCACCAGCCCCTTGCGCCGCTGGTGCATCACCAGCGCCATCATGGCGAAGAAGGTGAAGATGTAGAGGATGAAGATCTGGCCCTCGGTCACCAGGTACCTGTGGGAAGAATTCCTGGGGATCCCGGGGGGCTGGGAGAGCGTTCCCAGCTCCTCTGGGATCACAGGAAAGAGGATTCCCAGCTTTTCTGGGATCAGTGGTGATCCTGCAATGCAGGGAGAGCATTCCCAGCTCCTCTGGGATCACAGGGAAGCGTTTCCCAGCTCCTCTGGGATCAGTGGTGATCTTGGAATGCAGGGAGAGCCTTCCCACCTGCTTTAGGATCAGTGTGATCCTGGGATTACAGGGAGAGCGTTCCCAGCTCTTTTAGGATCAGTGGTGATCTGGATGCAGGGAAGAGCATTCCCAGCTTATCTGAGATCAGTTTGATCCTGGGATCCAGGGAGAGCATTCCCAGCTGTTAGGGATCAGTGGTGAACTCAGAACTCATAGGAGAGCATTCTAGCTTTTCTGGATCAGTTTTGATCCTGGAATGCAGAGGGTATTCCAGCTTTCTGGGATCAGTGGTATCCTGGGATCACAGGGAGAGCATTCCCAGCTTTTCTGGATCAGTGATGGATCAGCAGGGAGAGCATTCCCAGCTTTATCTGGGATCAGTGTGATCTTGGAAGGCAGGGAAGCATGCCCAGCTTTTTTGGGATCAGTTTGATCCAGGATCACAGGGAGAGCATTCCCAGCTTCTTTGATCAGTTGATCCTGGAATGCAGAGAGAGCATTCCCAGCTTATCTGGGATCAGTTTTGATCAGTAGATCACAGGAGAGCATTCCCAGCTCTTCTGGGATCAGTGGGATCCTGGGATCACAGGGAAAGTATTCCCAGCTTGTACTCTGGGATCAGTGGTGATCCTGGGATCACAGGGAGAGCATTCCCAGTTTTATCTGGATCAGTATGATCCTGGAATGCACAGAGAGAGCATTTCCAGCTCTTTTGGGATCAGTTTTGCTCCGGGATCCAGGGAGAGCGTTCCCAGCCCTGCAGAGCACAAGCTGCCCTGGGGAATGGATCAGCTCTTCCTGGAGTATTCCTGGGTACTCCTGGAATATTTGCTGGAGTATTCCTGTGGAATTCCCTCCCACCCCGAGGCACTCACCAGTAGTAGAGGCTGCTGGCGCCACCAGGAGCAGGGCAGCCAGGGGCATCCGCTCTGCCCCGCCGCGGGCGTGAAGCAGCCGGTGAAAATAAATGAACAGGATCAGGAAAAACGGGATGTACTCTGGGAAAACCAGCAATTCCCAGAGCTGGGTGAGCCTGGAAGGGATGGAACTCCCCCAGATCCACCCCACACCCAGAACTGCTCCTGGGGAAGGAGCAGCTGTGGGATTCCTGCTGCTGCTGTGGATTCCTGTAGCTGCGGCATTCCCTGCTGCTGTGGGATTCCTGCTCAGGGATTCTGAGCTGGGCATCCCTGCGTGGGATGCCCTGCTCAGGGATTCCTGCTGTGGGATGCCCTGCTCAGGGATTCCTGCTGCCTCCCCAGGCACAGAAGGGCTGGGCAGGGGCTGGGCTCATCCTGGGCTCTGTAGATCCAGAGAATTCCCAGCCTGGGGCAGGAGAAGCCCGGATTTGCTGGTGAAGGCAAAGCTGGGCTCCAGTGCTGCCTTGGCCAATTCCAGCAGGGCATTCCCAGGCTCCTGTGCTGTGTCTGGGATGTGGAGCAGGATTCCTAAACCCCCCCAGAGCTCTTCTTCCCTTTAAAGGGCTCCAAAGAATGGGGTTTGCTCCTTCCCAGCACTCCAGGAACCCCAAATCAGGCAGGAGAGATTTCCCCAGGATCACCTGGAGCGGGTCCAGGCCCAGCCAGGCCCTCCTCTTGGGATATCTGGGGTATCTGAGGTGTTTGGGATATTGGGGTATCTGGGGTATTTGGGATGTTTGGAGTGTTTGGGGTATTTGACGATGTTGGGGTATTTGGGGTGTTTGGGATTTGGGGTGTTTGGGTATTGGGGTGTTTGGGTGTTTGGGTATTTGGGATGTTTGTTTTGGGGTATTGGATGTTTGGGGTATTTGGATGTTTGTTTGGGGTATTTGGGATGTTTGGGGTATTTGGGATGTTTTTGTTGGGTATTTGGGATGTTTGTTGGGGTATTTGGGATGTTTTGTTTGGGGTATTTGGGATGTTTGTTTGGGGTATTTGGGATGTTTTGTTTGGGGTATTTGGGATGTTTGGGGTTTTGGGATGTTTGTTTGGGTATTTGGGGATATTTGTTTGGGGTATTTGGGATGTTTGGGGTGTTTGGGTTTTGGATGTTTGGGGTATTTGGGATGTTTGGGGTATTTGGGATGTTTGTTTGGGGTATTTGGGATATTTGTTTGGGGTATTTGGGTGTTTGGGGTATTTTGGGATGTTTGGGGTGTTTTGGATGTTTGTTTGGGGTATTTGGGGTGTTTGTTTGGGTATTTGGGATGTTTGTTTGGGGTGTTGTTTGGGGTGTTTGGGATGTTTGTTTGGGGTATTGGGGTGTTTGTTTGGGGTATTTGGGATGTTTTGTTTGGGGTATTTGGATGTTTTGGGGTATTGGGATGTTTTGTTTGGGGTATTTGGGATGTTTGTTTGGGGTATTTGGGATGTTTTGGGGCACATCTGGGGGTGCTGGAGGAGGAACCTCCTGTCCCCAGCTGGAAGGACAAGCTGTTCCTCTGGCCTCCAACCCCAAATATCCCTGAGCAGAGGGGATTTTCCAGCGATTGCCAGATCCAATCTGGATCCTAATCCTAATCCAGCCCTGGCCAGCAGAACATTATCCCCAGCCGTCTGGCTCGGGTTTTGGTTTTTTTTCCCCTTTAAGCTCTGCCCTTCCCCCTGTCCAGCCAACCATCTCTGGGCCTGCTGGAATCACTCACCACATGGAGTGCCCCAAATATTCACGTAGTAGTAGAGCAGCTCGAAGGAATCGATCTGGGACAGGACAGGGGGGGAATCCAGTTAGCAAACGAGCACATCCCAACAGCTGCATTGTTCAGAAATTCAGGTTTCAGAAATGCCTGAGCCCAGCTCAGCCCCTTACCCAGGTCATTCATAAATTCAGGTTTCAGAAATGCTTGAACCCACCTCAGTCTCTTACTAGGTCACTTATAAACTCAGATTTTAGAATGCTGAGCCCAGCTCAGCCCTAACCCAGGTCATTCATAAATTCTGATTTTAGAAATGCTTGAGCCCAGCTCAGCCCTTACCCAGGTCATTTATAAACTCAGATTTTAGAAATGCTTGAGCCCAGCTCAGCCCTTACCCAGGTCATTCATAAACTCAGATTTTAGAAATGCCTTGAGCCCAACTCAGCCCCGTACCCAGGTCATTCATAAATTCAGATTTCAGAAATGCTTGAACCCAGCTCAGCCCTTACCAGTCATTCATAAACTCAGATTTTAGAAATGCTTGAGCCCAACTCAGCCCTTACCCAGGTCATTCATAAATTCAGATTTCAGAAATGCTTGAACCCAGCTCAGCCCCTTACCAGGGTCTAAGGCTCAAGGCTCCTTTACCATTTATAAACTCAGATTTTAGAACCCACCTCAGCCTCTTACCAAGGCCTTTGCCTTGAGGTTCCTTTATCATTTATAATTCAGATTTTAAATAACCTGAGCCCAGCTCAGCCCCTTAGCAAGGTCTCAGGCTCAAGGTTCCTCTATCATTTATAAATTCAAATTTCAGAGGCCAGCTCAGCCCCTTACCAGGGTCTAGGTTTGAGGTTCCTTCATAATTTATAAATTCCAATTTTAGAAATGCTTGAGCCCAGCTCAGCCTTTATCATTTATAAATTCAGATTATCAGAACCCAGCTCAGCCTCTCACCAAGGTCTCAGTTTGAGGTTCCTTTGCCATTTATAAATTCAGGTTTCAGAGCCCAGATGAGCCAGGTTTGAGTTCCTTTATCATTTATAATTCAGATTTTACAAACCCTGCTCAGCCTCACCAGGTTCTCGGTTTGAGGTTCCTTTACCATTTATGAACTCAGGTTTCAGAGTCCAGCTGAGCCAGGTTTGTGGTTCCTTTACTATTTATAAATTCAGATTTTACAAACTCAGCTGAGCCCTCACCAGGGCTTGGGTTTGAGGTTCCTTTATCATTATACAAATTCAGATTTTACAAACCTGCTCGGCCTCACCAAGGTCTCGGGTTGAGGTTCCTTTCCCATTTACAAATTCAGATTTCAGATCCCAGCTCAGCCTCACCAGGGTCTCGGGTTGAGAGTTCCTTTACCATTTACAAATTCAGATTTTAAGAACCTGGTCAGCCCTCACCAGGGTCTCTGGTTTGAGGTTCCTTTATCATTTAAATTCAGAATTTACAAACCCAGCTGAGGCCTCACCAAGGTCTCAGGTTTGAGGTTCCTTTACTTATATATAAATTCAGATTTCAGATCCCAGCTGACGCCTCACCAGGTCTCAGGTCTGAACTTCTATATCATTTACAAATTCAGATTTTACAAACCCTGCTCAGCCCTCACCAAGGTCTCGGGTTTGAGGTTCTTTCCCATTTATAAATTCAGATTTCAGATCCCGCTCAGCCTCACCAGTCTCAGGTCTGAGCCTCTTTATCATTTACAATTCAGATTTCAACCCACTGAGGCCTCACCAGGTCTCAGGTTTGGAGGTTCCTTTCCCATTTATAAATTCAGATTTCAGATCCCAGCTGAGGCCTCACCAGGTCTCTGGTTTGAGGTTCCTGATGATGGGGTTCTCCCTGACAGACAGGTGGTGCTGGTACCCGCTGAAGATCAGCCGGTGGTTCACCGAGTCTCCCACCAGGTGGATGCTGGCGCCCATCACGAAGGTGATGATGCTGACGTAGACCATGGACCTGGGCAGGGTCTTGGGGGACCTCTCGATGAGCTGCAGGCACAGGGAGGGCGTGAGGAGGAGGAGGAGGAGCAGCAGGGATGTGGCAGCTCCTGCCCTCGCTGGGTTTTGGGGGTTTTTGCTGGAGCGCTCAGAAATTCATCACCAAAAACCCCAAAATATCCTGAGTTCGAAAGGACCCAAAACAATCATCAGGTCCAACTCCTGACTGAACTCATATTGGGGTCAGAGGCACAGGTTTTGTGTTTTTAGCACCAGGAGCTGATAGAGTTAGGCTGTGCTGAAGAGGATGGATTGCTTTCTGCAGGTAAGGCACCCGTATCTCACCAAAACCCAGTTCCAGGCACTCTGCCTTTCACTGAAAGTTGCTACTCAAACAGATCCCAAGAGTTTCATGTCACAACAGCAACAGATAGCCTTGGTTTATTGGGAYAGGAATTAGAAATGGCATTAAGTGCAATTTTAAATGAACCCAAGCTAAATATCCTAAAACAAATATTGTCATTCTGCCWGGGTGCTTCAAATCAAGTGTTACAGGCCTGGTTTTAAGCACTGGCCCTTAGGTTTTAAAGGTATAAACTCAGGAAAGTTCAGCAAATCCCTTTTKCTCAAAGATGAAACCACCTGTCCTGGCTTAGGGTAATTTTGGGAGGAAAACCTCCAAAGGGGTTTCTGCTGCTTTCAACCCCAAGAGTTCGTTTGGTTTGCTGTTAACGAGGATTTCCTCATTAAAGGGCCGTGGTTCTCCTGCCTCTGGAGAGGAYTGGATGTGGTTGGATGTGCCCTCCAGTGGCAGCAGAGCCTCCAGCACAGAGCTCCTCACACTTCCCACCCTGTCTGGACACTTCAGGATCCCCCAGGTGAACATTTTGGGGTCCTGTTCCCTTTCTTCCCCATGGAACAGGACTCAGCTCCACAAAGAACTTCAGGACACTTCAGGATCCCCCAGGTGAACATTTTGGGGTTCTGCTCCCTTTCTTTCCCATGGAACAGGATTGAGCTCCACAGAGAGCTTCAGGATCCCCCAGGTGAACATTTTGGGGTTCTGTTTCCTTTCTTCCCCATGGAACAGGATTCAGCTCCACAGAAAGCTTCAGGCTCCCCCAAGTGAACATTTTGGAGTTCTGTTTCCTTTCTTTCCCATGGAACAGGACTCAGCCCCCACAGTTTGACCCCACAGCAGTAGGAGCTGAGTGCCACAAAACCACTCGGGGCAATTTCTGGGCACCACTTGCAGTGCTGGGCTCTCTCCCTGCCCCATCTCRAGCACCTGAGGCTGGCTCAAGCCTTGGAACAGGAGCAGGAATTTTGGGATGCAGCTCCACTCTCAGCTTGCACATCAGGGAAGAGCTCCCAAGGCAGATCCCAGCTCCAGGAGTTGTCCAGCTCTGGCTGGGTCAGCTCTGGGATCAGCCAGGGCCCCCCCTCTCCCTAAATCAGCTTTGCAGCCCTCCCCAAGCAGGGAAAAGCTCCTTATTTGTGTTTAATTTTGACCTTATTTGGGTTTAATTTGGAGGCTTAACTTTCCCTTCCCCTGGAGCYGCGGCAGGGACGTCACAGGAGGACAAGGAGAGCACAAGGTCCTGGAGGGGACAGGAGGGGGGGACACGTCCCTGGGCCAGGGAAATGCATCCTGGATCTTCCTGTGGGTGAGCCCAGCAGAAATCACCTGGGAAGGGTCAGCTCCCACACCCTGGATATTCCCTTTGTGCCCCCAGCCTTGAAATCCTCCCGCAATATCGAGAGGGAATCATTTCCACCTCAGGCCATAATTAAATTCCCAGCTAATGAAGGTTAAAATAGATTTATAATTGCTTTTTCCTGAAGTGTTTAATGGGAAAAGATTCCTAATGATCTGACAGGATTTCACCTCATGGATGGTTTATGGGATCCAGAGGCTGGCAGCTGGAGCCAGATAAATTCCAGCTCCAGCCACAATTCCAATGTCAAAGATCAAGTGGAATTAAGCTCTGAACAATTCAGAAAATCCACTCTGCTTCCAGCTGCCTTTYAAGCCAGGGGTGGATGTTGTCCTAAAAATATCATTTGGGAACAGGGCTCTGACCCCTCSTGAGGCCAGAATTCCAGGGGGAAGTGATTTGCTTTGGATATGCAGGAAATTGAGGTGCCCTTTAAAAGGTGGCACCACAAATCCTTCCTGGAGTGGGAAACTCTTCCTTGCTGGAAGGAATTTGGGAATAACCAACATCCTAAAATSCTCTGAGCCTTTGCAAAACCTGGAATGGAAAACCCCTGAACGTTCCCAGGTTTACCTTCAGCTCTGACTCCTCCTGGAGCCAGAATTCCAGGGGGATTTGCTCTGGACAAGCAGGAAATTGAGGTGGGATCACAAATCCTCTTAACCCTTCCTTACTGGCAGGAATTTGGGAATAACCAACACCCTCAAAACCTCTGAAACTTTACAAAATTGGGAATGGGGAACCCCTGGACATWGCCAGGCTTACCTTCAGCAGCAGGAAGGGGGTGATAACGTTGTAAGCCATGTGGAAATAATCTCCAGCGCTGGGTTTGTTCAGAGGGAACCATTCCAGAGGGAGGATGATCTGAGGAGAGAGGGAAGAGCAGCACATCAGCGATCATGGGAGAGGGAAAACCTTGGGATTGCTTGGGAATGTTCAGCTGGGCTTCAGGGGATTGGCAGGGACCACACTGGGCAGCTCATCTTGGAGCAAACTTCCCAAAATCACCCTCTGGAAGTTTCCACTCCCAGCCCTGCCCGGTGCTGGCAAGCTGTGGGGTCAAGGAAGGCATTTGGGATTCCTGGATCCTCCTGAACCTTCTGCCAGCTTCCAGCTCAAAAAAATTCCATTGAAATGGAATGGCCACTCCTGGAAGCWGCAGCCCCAAGCTCTGGGATACAGGCAAGGAATGGGGAATGGCAGGAGGAACCTSCCAGGTGTGAAACAAAGGTGTGGGAGAGAGAACAGGRAACAGAGAGCGGAGCTGGCTTGGCCCCAGTGCCACCAGAGCGGGGCAGTGGTCCCAGCTCCTCCAGGACACCCCCCTGGCCCAGGGGACAGCCCTGGGGACCCCCTGGCCCTGTCCCCTCACTCACCATGGCGATGGGGCGCCCGAAATCCAGCACCCAGTTCTGCAGGGTGAAGTAGAACCACAGGTCCAGGTGGAACGGGGACGTCTTGAAGGTGTCCTCGGCCTTCCCTGCCCCGTGCCTGGAGGGGACAGAGGGACAYGGAGCCCTGGAGCAGCTCTGGGAGGAGGCAGAGCTGTCAGCCCACGCCAGAGCTGCGCTYCCCTGGCTCTGGGAGCTGCGGGGTGCCAAAGCTGAGGAGCAGGCAGGGCACGACAGCACCAGGCTGTCGCCGTCCCTGACCCGTCCCTGTGGGGAGGCTCCTCCCGGTCTCTTCAGCAAGGTGAAAAGTGCTGAATTAAGTGCAACTATTTTTAACTTTTGCATGATGAAGCAAAATCCCAGCTCCCAGGAGCTGAGCTGAGGGCTGAAAATGCGGCGCTGCCCCGGCGGAATTCCAGCACCGGGATGCTCGGGATGCAGCGTCACCTTCAGCCCCTGCTCCCAGCACCCTCTGCCGAGGATCCAACCCCGAGGGAGCCTTTCTGTAAGATGCCCCCCCAGCGCCTCCGGACCTTCACCTCCCTGCAGGAGAAGCGGATCAATGCCTCTCCTGGTGCCCAGACCAGATGGGATCAGCTGGAGCAGCCSCGAGCTTGGGCTGCCCGTGGTCCAAAGTCCATGGAAGTGTCCCTGCCCATGGACCCACAGGATCTTTAAGGTCCTTTCCACCCCAAACCACTTCGGGATGACTCRACGAACCCCGAGAGCTGGAGGGTGAGGATGGGGTACCCTGGATGAGCTGGGAATGCTGCAGCTCCCTGGAAGAGTCTGCCAAACCCTGGATCGGCTGGGATAACCCAGGTACGCCGGGATGCCCTGGACAAAGCTGAGTGGGGGAACCTGGGGGAACCCCGACCCTGGGGATATCCCGGACCCCAACCCTGGGGATATCCCGGACCCCAACCCTGGGGATATCCCGGACCCCAACCCTGGGGGTATCCCGGATCCCGACCCTGGGGATATCCCGGACCCCGACCCTGGGGATGCTCCGGACCCCAACCCTGGGGATATCCCGGACCCCAATCCTCGGGATATCCCGGACCCCAATCCTGGGGATATCCCGGATCCCGACCCTGGGAATGCTCCGGACCCCGGTGAACCCGGGGTGGTACCCGGGAAGGGCCGGGCTGTCCCGGGGGGCTCGGGCGGGCTGATCGGGGCAGTTGGATGCGGTGAGGATCCCGGTGAAGCCGGGGTGATTTTCCCGTTGCCGACCCCCCGAGCCCCGGCCGCGCTCACCTGCCCGGGTAGAGCGGCCCGGCGGGCGGGGGCGAGCCCGGGGCGCGCGGCCGGAAGGCCGGCGCCGCGCCGAGCCCTGCATCCGCCCGGCCCGGGCTCCCGGCGCCGCTGCCGGCGCCGCTGCCGCTGCTGTGGCGGTGCCGGGGCGATCCCGGGCGCTGCCGGGAGCTGCCGGCCCGGCCCGCGGAGCAGCGGCGGCTGCGCGGGGGCGGCCCCGGGCCCGCCGCGGGGCGGGGGCAGCGCGGCCCCGCTCTGGCCCGGCCCGGCCCGGCCGCACCGGGAGAGCGGCGGGGTCGGGGTAACCCCGGCTGTGCTGGGCACACCGCAGTGCCCCAGACTGGGATCAGGGAGGAATCCCCCGGATCCGCGGGCAGGGAACGCTCAGGGCATTCCGTGCCAATCCATCGCTCCGAGCCCCCGGTTCGCTGGGAATGAGGAGCTGGAGCTCTCCGGGGGTCTGGCCACGCTGCTCTTCCCGAGTTTCCCTTGCCGTGGCTTATTCGCAGGGGGTGCCCCGCTCTGTTCGCTGCCTGCTCTCGGTTTTGGTTGGATAAATCCATCGGGATGGGGTCGCGCCCAGGCAGGGAGGGATTCGCAGCTTTCGGGGCTGAATTTGCGCTCGCTGGGGTTTGGAGTTTTGGGTTTAAACCSGGAGGTGCATCCTGCCATGGGCAGGGATATTTTCCCAGGATTAYCCCAGGTTTTCCCAGCCCTGTCCAACCTGGACACTTCCAGGGATGTGGCAGCCACAGGCAGGGCCTCCCCACCCTCACAGGGAACAACGTTTGAGTCACCAAACCCCTCCTGGAGGGCTTGGTCTGGGCACGGAGGCTCCATCACCCCTGGGATGGGAGCTCCGTGTGTCACMCCCTGTCCCCATTCCCTTGGATGTGCACGGTGTGACACGGGATGGGAACAGGAGAGTCCCTGGGAGCTGCTGTGTGTTCCACTGAGGAATTCTGGCCTGGAATTCTGGTCCCGCCAAAGCTGAGKGGGCTCCCAGAAGCAGCAGAAGGGAGATCTTGGTCCCTCTCGAGGAGCAGGGGACCCTCCCCAAGCCATCCCTGCTCCCCCAGCAGGACAGGGAAAACATCCCTGAAAAGTGTCGGAGATCACCGAGATAACAGAGCCACTTAATCTTACCAGGACCCTGCCTGTCACCCTGAGCCTGACACGGCTATGTGGCTCTAGACAGGGCTGGCCACGGCCTGGCTCGTGTCCCCTGGTGTCCCCTGGTGTCCCCTGGGCTCTCCGGGCTCCGGCTGCTGCTCCATGAATAATGCACATCCCACAAAGAGCCGCGGCTCCGGTGTCAGGACTCCAGGTTAAAAATTAACGGGGCTGAGACCGGATCCCCCACAGGACAATGGGGCAGCAGATGGGCCCGGGGTGGTGTCCCCTTACTGCTGTGGCTCGTGTCACCAGCAGCCAGGGAGGTGGCCCAGCGGGGGGCTGAGGTGACAGGTGTGTGACAAGGTGTCCCCAAAACCAGGGGTGAGGGTCCCATGTGTGCTGGGGGCATGGCTGAGGTGATGGGAGCTGCTGGGTCTGGCTTGAAAAACCCAAACTGAGCCAAACCCAGCCCAAACCAGCCCAGCTGAACCCAACTGAGGTCAGTCCAGTCTAACCCAGCCCAACTAAACCCAGCTCAGCCAAACCCAGTCCAGCTGAACCTGGCCCAGCCCAGCCCAAATGAACAAATTCCAGCCCAACCCAACCCAAACCAGTCCAACCAAACCAACCCAATCCAGTCCAACCCAGTCCAACCCAACCCAATCCACTCCAACTAATCCAACCCAACCCAGTCCAACCCAGCCCAACCCAACCCCCCTCTCCACAGTTAATCCAACCCAACCCAGTCCAACCAACCCAACCCAACCAACCCAACCCAGTCCAACCAACCCAACCCAGTCCAACTAATCCAACCCAACCCAACCCTGTCCAACCCAACCCAATCTCCCTCTCCACAGTCCCTGACAGGAGGGAGCAGCCAGGGAGGGTCAGGCTCAGCTCCCAGGGAACAAGGGATGGGATTTGAAGACATTTTCTTAAACTGCACCAGAGTTGAGGTTTAGGTTGGATTTAGGTTGGACATCAGGAGGAATTTCCCCATGGAAACTGTGGGCAGGGGCTGCCCAGGGGGTTTGGAGTGTCCATCTCTGCAGGTGTCCAAGGAATTCCTGGATGTGGTGCTGGTGACACCGTGGGGATCAGGCACAGCTGGGACTCGGTGACCTCGGAGGTATTTTCCATTCTTAGTGGTCGTGCAGTGGAAATGAGGGTGAAAAGCTGAGCTGGTGACACGAGCAGTTGTCTGTGTTACTGTGTTTTGGGGACACTCGGCCGTGTCCTGGCACTGCTGCTGATGCCTTAAGTTTCAGTTTCCCTATTTTCCAGATTCTGTACTGCAGTGGTGTATAACTGAACTTCGCATAAAGTGTTAGCAGTTCTCTTCACAGTTCAGATAAAACAATCCTTTTCCAGCCCCAGAACCAAGGACACTGCTGCAGCTTCAGGGCCAAAAAGTGSAAACAACAGCGAACTGAGGAGAGCAATCTCACAGGATGGGACTGCACAACCTGGAGCTGCAATTGCACAATTAACCCCAACATAGAAACGGAMCAAAACTTATAAAAGCGTGAAAATTTGTGACCTGGAGTCCAACTTGRGTGTAGCCACGGCCGGGCTCTTGTGCTTCCCAAAGTGTRTCCTTTGAAGGCCTTTTAATAAATCCCCGCTTTATGCTTTAGCTCTGCCCGGCCGTGTTCCAGCAGCCCCTCAGGCCCCGCTCCCCGGCCTGGCGCTGGGGCCGCCGGTGCTCCCGGAACGGCCCTCGCGGGCGGCCGCTGCCGGCCGGCCCCGCTGCGGCGGGCGGGCGCTGCCGAGCGGTTCCGGGGCGGAGCGCGGCGGTGCCGGCCGGGCCCGCGCTCCGGGCGGGGGGGCCGCGCCTTGCCTGCCGGGCGGCGGCTGCGCTCCCGCCGGGGCTGGGGCAGCACCGGGAGCGGGGCCGGGGGCGGCGGGCCCCGGGGCGGCCGCATGTGCGCCCCGCGGGGCGCCGCGCCAGGACGGAGCGGGCCGGGGCAGAGCCGGGCCGGCCCGAGCGGGGCCGTTGCGGGCGGCGGGGCCGCGCGGAGGCGGAGGCGGCCATGGAGGGGCTGGCGGGGTACGTGTACAAGGCGGCCAGCGAGGGCCGCGTGCTCACCTTGGCCGCGCTGCTGCTGAACCGCTCCGAGAGCGACATCAAGTACCTGCTGGGCTACGTGAGCCAGCACGGCGGGCAGCGCTCCACGCCGCTCATCATCGCCGCCCGCAACGGGCACGCCAAGGTGGTGCGGCTGCTGCTCGAGCATTACCGCGTCCACACGCAGCAGACCGGCACCGTCCGCTTCGACGGGTACGTGAGGCCCGGCCCGCACGGCCCCGGGCGCGGCCTGGGCTGGGGAGAGCGGGGCGGGAGCGCCGTGTGGGCCTGGGGCGGCTCCCGCTGCTGCGGGGCTCGGCGGGGCTTGGGAGCCTTCCCAGCKCAGGGTGTTCCGTGAGCCGATGGTCCTTGTGGGTTCTGTGGCTTGGCGGTGGGTTCTCTTCAGCTCCGGCTGTTCTGTGACGTGCTGGTCCCAGCTCAGATTATTCCGTGACTTGGTGGTGCTTGTGGATCTCTTACAGCAAAGTGTTCTGTGACTTGGTGGCCCTTGTGGGTATTTTTCAACTTGGGCTATTTTGTGATTTGGTGGTCCGTGTGGGGCCCTTCCAGCTCAGTGTTCTGTCACTTRATGTCCTTGTGGGTTCTTTTCAACTTGGGCTCCTCTGTGACTTGGTGGTCCTTGTGCTCCCGACTMAGATTATTCTGTAACTTGGTGGTTCTTGTGGGCCCTTCCAGCTCAGTATTCTGCGTCACTTTTGAATGTGTTTTGGAGCCCTTCCAGCTCAGGATTCTGTGAGTTGGTGGTCCTTGTGGTCCCAACTCAGATTATTTCTGTGGCTTGGTGGTGCTTGTTTGTCCCTTCCATGCTGGGGACATTCTGTGACCTGGTGGCCCTGGTTGGCCCTGTCCAGCTCAGCATTCTGGGCTTTGATGGCCCTTTGTGTGTCCCTTCCAGGCTGTTCAGTGACTGTGTGATCACTCCCTGCCCTCTGTGGGCCTCAGCAGAGCTCCAGGAGGATCTGTTTCTCTGATTTTCCCAGGCTGGCAGTGCCCAGGGCCCTCCTTGTGCTGTTTTTAGAACGAATTCATGACATCCCCACCTAAACATCACGTGGGTGTTGGAGGCCACAGCGAGGTCACAGTTTGGTGATTTTCTGGTAAAAATGCCTGTGTGGTTGGGAATCCCACCTGATGCTTTACGAGCCATAAATGACTTTTCCATTTAGGAATTCCCCATGTGAAGCTGTGGACACATGCGATAATATTCACAGCCCAGAGAGCTTCTGCTGGGCCAGAGTGGCCTTTTTTGGGATATTTTTGCTGCTGCAGGTGACAGTGCCATCAGGAAGGGTTCTCACACAGCTTGGTTTTCACATGCAGAACCACTTCCCTGTGTGGTTTGATTTTTTTTCCTTCCTTTTCCCTTCCAGCTTGGTTTGTTTTGGTTTTTATTGTGTGTGGGGTTTTTTTGGTTGTTGTTTTGTTTTTTGGTTGATTTTTGGTTTTGTTTTTTTGGTGATTTTATTTTTTTGGGTTTTTTTTTCCCCAAACAGAAGCAGGTTGAGAATTCCCGGGGTGAGAATTCCCGGAGGAAGCACCTCCTGACAGACAGCAGATGCTGGATTTTTGCCTGGCTGGGGTGGGGATGTTTTCCAGAGGCTGTGCCTGGCACGGATGGAAGGAGGAGTTGTGGGAGGCACAGTGGATGCCGAGAGAGGAGCAGAGCCCATGTGATCCCCGGGGGTTGTTGTTCCTCAGATAAGGTGGCTCAGCAGCTCCTCTCCCTTGGGCTTTCCTCTTGGAACCTCAAAACACCAACAAATCACCTCGTGTTCATGAAAAATTCCCCCTCCTGACTCTCCTCCTGCTTCGATACATAAATATTTTAATGGAGTTATTTACAAAATCAGGAACTTCTCACTGGGAATTCTCTCTGAGATCCTGAAGAGCCTCTGGAGGTGTTGGATTTACAAACAGTTGCTGTGGAGCTGCAAGGGCTTTGTAATAATTAAAAATCGCTGTGAAAGTGCAATTTCAGCTGATCTTACYATATTTTAACTTTGGGGAACGTGGCTGTTTGGAAATATTTGTCCTTCCTGTGTGTTTGGGATGTGCCTTGAGAGTGTGTGAATCCTGCCTGTTTCTTCATTTAAATCCTTCAAAAACCAGGGAATGGGAAAGGCAAATCCTTTATTTTGGGTGCTGGGTTTGAGGGAATGAAAACAGCTTAAAAAGAAGGATCTGTCCCCTCATTTCCCCGTTATTCATGTGACACAGATCTGTGGAGCAGCCCAGCCCAGAACTTCTGCTTTTTTGGGTTTTATTTTCTTCCTGAAGTTCCATTTGTGTCACCAGGTTGCCAGGCTGGTTCAGGGCACGGGATCTCAAATAGGGAAGCRCTGGGGAACTGCGGCTCAGGGAGAAGAGATGGGGAAGTGATCAGAAATTTTGAAGCCAGGGCTGTTGCTGGTGTCTAAATCTGATTTTTTTGTGTCAAAATATCCATTTTAAGGTTTTTCTCAGTCTTTAATATGTCACTTCATGGCACTGAAGGGATAATTTTAGAACTATTCTTGCCAGACCTCTCTAAACTGAGGCTGGAGTTTGTGAGTGGGATCTTCAAGGTGACCAAACCCCTTTGGCCGCTTTGAAGCTCCAACTTCCAACGCTCCGTGTGCTCCCTTGGCCTCATTCCTTGGCCATGGCGAACCCGGTGAGTTCCTCRGAATCCAGGGATGGGCTGGCTGTGAAATCCCCGTTGGTGACCGGGTGTGGGATGCTTTTGGAAGARCATCAACCTAATTCCCTGTCCTCTCGTCCCCAGCTTCGTCATCGACGGGGCCACYGCGCTGTGGTGCGCGGCCGGCGCCGGCCACTTCGAGGTGGTCAAGCTGCTGGTGAGCCACGGCGCCAACGTCAACCACACCACGGTGACCAACTCGACGCCGCTGCGGGCGGCCTGCTTCGATGGCCGGCTGGACATCGTCAAGTACCTGGTGGAGAACAACGCCAACATCAGCATCGCCAACAAGTACGACAACACCTGCCTGATGATCGCGGCCTACAAGGGCCACACGGACGTGGTGCGCTACCTCCTGGAGCAGCACGCCGACCCCAACGCCAAGGCCCACTGCGGGGCCACCGCCCTGCACTTTGCCGCCGAAGCCGGCCACCTGGAGATCGTCAGGGAGCTGGTCAAGTGGAAGGCGGCCATGATGGTAAATGGCCACGGCATGACGCCGCTCAAGGTGGCCGCCGAGAGCTGCAAGGCCGACGTGGTGGAGCTGCTGCTGGCTCACGCCGACTGCGACAGGAGGAGCAGGATYGAAGCTCTGGAGCTGCTGGGGGCCTCGTTTGCCAACGACAGGGAGAACTACGACATTTTGAAGACTTACCACTATTTATATTTAGCCATGCTGGAGAGGTACCGCGACAGCGAGAACGTCATCGAGAAGGAGGTGCTTCCCCAGATCGAGGCTTACGGAAACAGGTCGGAATGCAGGACCCCTCAGGAATTAGAGTCCATTAGGCAGGACAGAGATGCCCTTCACATGGAAGGCCTCATAGTGCGGGAGAGAATCCTGGGCTCGGACAATATCGACGTCTCCCACCCCATCATTTACCGGGGCGCGGTCTACGCGGACAACATGGAGTTCGAGCAGTGCATCAAGCTCTGGCTCCACGCCCTGCACCTGCGGCAGAAGGGCAACAGGAACACCCACAAGGACCTGCTGAGGTTCGCTCAGGTCTTCTCCCAGATGATCCACCTGAACGAGCCCGTGAAAGCCAAGGACATCGAGAGYGTCCTGCGCTGCAGCGTGCTGGAGATCGAGCAGGGCATGGCGCGCATCAAAACCACGCCAGACACCGACATCCACACGGCCATGGACAACTATGAGTGCAACATCTTCACCTTCCTCTACCTGGTGTGCATCTCCACCAAGACACAGTGCAGCGAGGACGACCAGTCCCGCATCAACAAGCAGATCTACAACCTGATCCACCTGGACCCGCGCACGCGCGACGGCTCCAGCCTGCTGCACCACGCCGTCAACTCGGGCACGCCCGTGGACGACTTCCACACCAACGACGTGTGCAGCTTCCCCAACGCCCTGGTCACCAAGCTCCTGCTGGACTGCGGCGCCGACGTCAAYGCCGTGGACAACGAGGGGAACAGCCCTCTGCACATCATCGTGCARTACCACCGGCCCATCAGCGACTTCTTGACGTTGCACTCCATCATCATCAGCCTGGTGGAGGCCGGCGCCCACACGGACATGACCAACAAGCAGAAGAAAACCCCTCTGGATAAAAGTACCACCGGGGTGTCCGAAATCCTCCTTAAAACTCAAATGAAGCTGAGTCTCAAGTGCCTGGCTGCCCGYGCCGTGCGGATCTACAACATCAGCTACCAAAACCAGATCCCCAGAACTCTGGAGGAGTTTGTCCAGTTCCACTAGGCCGTGTCCAACCTTTTGTGGTGGTGCTATTCCGGGGCGACACCAGACAGCAGAATACACCTGTGTCCATGAAGTTGTTTTTCTCCATTCCTTTGGTTTTGGGTTCCTCTGGATTCCGTCTGGGGCCTCAGTTCTCGGGTGGAGATGGTGGAGGGCGGGGGGGCAGGAAAAGCCACATCGTTGTCCTGTAGTTGAATCTGATGTTTGAGATTTTGGTCCTTTTCTTTTTTTGATTAAATGAAYCCCTTCATTAGCTCTTGGTTTTCTAAATGACACGAGAAGAATCCCCCAGGTAACTCCTGTCACGTCCGACAGGATTCGCACAATTGGATTTCAAACTCCTCACARYGAGGTGGGAAAAGAAAAATTGGGAATTCTGTGGTAGTTGGGTTAAAAGTGGAGTGTCCACCCCCAGAGCAGTGCGTTGCTCTCATACCTCACCGTGCTTTTATGCCTTTCAGCTCGTGCTGAAGATGTTGGTAACGTTTTAAAAGTTGTTTTAAATCAAAATTTACAGCTACAGACGTGAGGGATGCTCTGTTAGGAAATGCAGGTGGAAGTTCAGCTYTGAGGGGCTGAATTCTGTTATCAAGCTCTTCACTGACACTGCTCCAGTAAGTATTGAATAACYTATGGACAGAAAACCACTTCCACKCAGACCGAAAATAACCGGAATCATMGTTTCTTTTTCCGTAGCTCYGTCGCTCCTATCCAAACATCATGCATGGATCCCTAGAAACTGGGTAGGGAATTTGTGTTTGTGTGTGTCCCAACATTTCAAACTGCTTTGGACTTGGGTTTTTTTCTGTTGTTTCAACGCTCAACACGCACCTTTTTTTTGACTCAAAGTCTGTCCAGCTGCACTCTTGGATTCCAGATGCTGTATCTTCCTAACGGAGCCGTCTGCCGCCAAAGAGAGTCTTCCTTGAACCTGGCTTTTCCAAGAAGCGTTGGAGTCTGTGCCTCCCTGAATTGGACTYGAGGATTTTTCATGGTTTTTACTCCTTCCAGTAGGAAAATCTCTTCTTAAAACTGATTTTTAAAAAAAAAAAATTCTCCTCTCATCAGCCTCTTTGCTGATGAGCGAGTGATTGTACGGGGACGTTATCGCTTGAGAACTTTGGGAGAAGTGGCAGATGCTCCAGCAGGAAAATGTCACTTGTTGGGACAAGGCTCCTGAACCCTCTGTTCCTTTCCCAYGCAGCTTTTTAACCGTCAGGATGAACGAATGTTCCGTGGGGTTTTTTTWAAAAACAATCCAGGTAGAACTTTCAGGCGAGATTTGGGGCACACGTTTCTATTTGTATGACAAAGAAATAAACATTGAATGTGGAATTACCTTGGAATTCCTGGTTTTTTGTCCAAAGTTTGTGTCCTTTGAGGGMAAAGCTTTAGGGTCAGGTTTAGGTTCTCCAGAGAAGCTGTGACTGCCACATCCCTGGAATTGTCCTAAGGCAAGTCTGGGCTAGTGGAAGGTGTCATTTTCCTGAGGAGAATTCCAAAGTGACAATAAAAATTCCTGGCTGTTGATTCCAAAACACTTCCAAGCAGGGGAAGGTCTTTGCTGTGGAAAAGCTGCTCCTGCCTCTGGCCTGTTCCTGGTTGTTGTCCTGCTTCCCAGTGAATTCCTGCTGCCTGCTGTCRTGGAATGCTGTCCTGCCACCTTCCCYGTGTCACCAAGAGCTCTTGGCAAASGGGAGGGAACACCTGTGCATGCAGCCTTGGGAATCCTGGGATCTTCTCCAGGATCTGGAATTTTCCTCCCAAGCATTAAACACTGTGAGGTTGCCCTTGCTCTCCCTGTTATTTAAGGCCCCTGATAAAATTCCTTGGAAGCTCCAGGTGCTGTTTTCCCTGGAAAAGCACAGAGTGAGGGAAGAGCYGGGTGCTGCCGGGGGTTGGGATGTTGTTGATGGAGAGGGATCARCACTGGGAGAGGCAGAAATAAACCCGGCCTGGAAATAAACCCAGAGCTGAGCCAGGCTTTGGAATGCTGATCCCGCTGTCCCGAGGGATCCAGAGGGACTGAGCCACCCAGGGATTGGGGACAATCCAGTCCCACCCAGGGACTGGGGACAATCCAGTCCCACCCAGGGACTGGAGACAGCCACCTCCAACCCCGCCCTCGTTGCTACCAGCGGGGCCAAGGGTCCTGGAAATCCGGGATTCCCAAATATTCCTTGGGAATGGCTGGGGAGGGGAGCAGGAATGGGGCAGGTGCACCCTGAGCTCCACAGAAATGTGGGAATTGTGTCCCAGAGTCTGCCCAAGTGTCCATGGCAGGACCGGGCACTGGGAGGGGCTGGAGGTGGGCACAGAAGGTGGAAATTCATAGATATGATATAAATCTATATAAAATATATCAGTGTATTTATATATATAAAACATATCCGTGTATTTATATATATAAAATATATCAATATATTTATATATTTATATATGTATTACATATTTATATATTTATATATATAAAATATATCAGTATATTTATATATAAAATATATTAATGTATTTATATATAAAATATATTAGTGCATTTATATATATAAAATATATCAATGTATTTATTTTATATATATAAATATTTATTTTATATATAAATATTTATATAATATTTATATAATATTTTATATAGAAATATTTATTTTATATAAATAAATATATCTGTGTATACATATATAAAAATATATATTTGTGAATATTTATTAATGTATTAATGTATTAATATATATAAATATATCTGTGTATTTATATATATAAATATACCAGTGTATTTTTATATATATAAAACATATGAGTGTATTTATATATATAGAATATATACATGTATTTATATATATAAAATATATTAGTGTATTTAAAAATATAAAAGATATCAATGTATTTATATATAACAAAAATATATCCATGTGTTTATATATATAAATGTGTCAATGTATATATATAAAAATACATAAATGTGTGTATATAATACATTTTGTATATTTATAGAAAACTTATTAAATATATTTATATTTATATAAATTAGTTATAGAAATAAAAATATAAAGTATTTATACTTTATATTTTTATGTATATACACACATATATTTTATATATTTTTTGTATTTTTATATATATATACACACACATATATATAGAAATATATGCACACACATATATACATATATACACATATATATACATATATACACATCTATGTTATATTTGTACACACACACATATATAAACATTTTTAAAGTCTAAAAATAAAATTATTTATAAATGTATGTGCACATATTGTGTGTGTAGATATATATCCATAGATATAAAACCACAAATATTTATAAATTATCTATGTGTGCGCACATATATTTTATATATAAGTAAATATATTTAAATATATAATATATATAAAGTAAAATATATAAATGGTATCTATTTATATATTTATGTTTATATATTATATGAACGCCTATATATTTTATATATTATAAACATATACACATAAATTATAAGTATAATTATAGTTAATATATAATATATATATGTTATGAACATATATATAAAATATAATATATATTATGTATGTTATATATATATACACACATATATATATACATATATATGTGTTATATATATATATGTATGTATATATATATTATAATTTTATATATAGTATATATAGTATATAATATATATTATCTATTTTATTTATCTATTATCTATTTTACACATATAATATATATATTATATGTATGGTTTAATACACATAATATATATTAGATTTAAGATATATATATATATACACATATATACTAATATATAAATAATAAGAATARTACAAATATAAATTAATAAATGTGTATATAAATATAAATATATTGATACATTTATATATTACATATTTATATGTATAGATCTATCTAATTATATATGTAATTACACATATTATACATATATATGTATGTATATATATATGTACATATACATATATATATATGTATATATGTATATATGTATATATATTTTATACATATATATACATCCATACATATGTATACCTACATATATATACACCCATATATAAAAATTTATCTAATTATATACATAATCAGATATATATATATTTTATACATACATATGTGTGCATACATATATATGCATTTTTAGTGTGTATATATATATTTTATATAAATATAAAAATATATAAAAATAAAAATTAAAATTTTAAAAAAAATTAAAAATCCTGAAGGATCCTGCCCACTCTCCATCTCTTTCCCTCCATGTGCCAGGAATGTGGGAGGGGGGATCCTGTGGGCTCCGCTGGGGCTGAGCTCCCAGATCCCAGGTTGGGCTCTCTGGGGTTTCCCCGCAGCCCAGCCAGACCCCTGAGCTCTCAATCCATCAAAAACTGGGAAATGCCGAATTCCCGCTCCAGCTCAGCATGGAATATCTGATTTGGGAGGTTTTTATCCCATTTTATACCAAGTTTGGGTCTCCCAAAGACTTCACTCAACTGCTCATCCCTTTCAAACATCCTTGGAAAACCTCACATCGCTTAGAAATAAATGATGGAAAAATTCCAGGATCCATCCTCCYCCCTGGTCCCAGAGCAGCCCCCCTCATATCCACAGAAAAAAGGGAACAGACACCAGGAATTTTTAAAATACCATATTTTTAATCCTTAAAAAATACCAGGAACAGTATGTCCTGAACCTCACCCCGCATCCAGAAAAATCCTCTTCCCTCTTCTCCATAAAATTAATATTAGCATAAATAATTCTGCTATGCCAAGGGCATTCCTGCCCTTAAACTTCCATGATTTCCATGGCACCAGCTATGTACAGGTATGATACATGTGGGCTCCCCAAACTGCTCTGCTGGGACAAAACTCATCAAACTGCTTTTTAATTAATTCTTTACACGATTTTAATATTTTTTCAAAATTATTTCTAAGTTTGTGSTTTGTTTTTTGGTTTTCTTTTTTTGGCAGGGATTTTTAATTTTTTCCCCCTCCTTTCCTTCCTGTTTTTAGAAGAATTATGTACAGCTGGACACTGGAGCGTTGGCATGTAAGGTGCTTGAAATCACAAGAATTTCATTCAGTGCATTCAGACTAATTAACGCCTCCACTTAATTACTCCTGTTAACGAAGGCAGTTTGAGAGCCGTGGCCAGCAGAGCCCGGGATCTGTGACAGCTCCGCCATGGGAAGGAGCAATCCATGGGGKTTTTTTTGGGGATAATATTTTTATTTTAAGGAGTTTTCCAGCTCCACATCAGGGACCCCTCACGTCGGTGTCCCCTCGTCCCCACTGCTGCCACCTTGGTGAAATCCCAGTTGGAAGCACTTCCGAGGAGATTTTTGGGGAATTTTTGCTTGATTTGAGGTCTTTTTTTATGGAATCGCAGTTGAGAGCACCGATGAGGATGTTTTTTGGGACTTTTTGTTTGGTTTGTGGTGTTTTTAATGGAATCCCAGTTGGAAGCACCTCCCAGGAGATTTTTGGGGAATTTTTGGTTGATTTGAGGTCTTTTTTTATGGAATCGCAGTTGAGAGCACCTCTGAGGATGTTTTTTGGGACATTTTGTTTGGTTTGTGGTGTTTTTAATGGAATCCCAGTTAGAAGCACCTCTGAGGTGATTTTTGGGGAGGTTTCCATTGGTTTGAGGGGTTTTTTTATGGAATCCCAGTYGAAAGCGCCTCCGAGGAGTTTTTTGGGGAATTTTCAGTTGGTTTGAGGGGGTTTTTTATGGCTTTTAAGTGCTGTCCCACCAGGGGTGTTCTCTCATCCTGCTGCAAAGCCAAGCTCAGCCCCCAAATCCCTCGGGATCCCGGGAATCTCCGGAGCTGGGAGGGGGCTCCAGGCCCCAGCAGAGTCACTCCATCCCGTGGGAATTCTGCTCCCGCTCGGCCGCTCGCCGGCGGCTCCCGCTCTTGAAGAACCCGAGCTGTGGGGAGGGAAGAGAAACAAAATCCYGCTGTTATCCCAGGAGCTTTTAATGGGATAGCAGCTGGAAGTTGGTCCTGGATATCATTTATATATGGAAAAGGGGATTTTGGAGGAGGTTTTGAGGATTTTTGGTGGTGTTGAGGAGTTTGTRGGGCGCTGGACACAGATCCAGAGGGTTCCTCCCAAATCTCCAAAAATCCCCCAAAATGCGTGGCCTGGGGGCTGCTCACCTTCCAGAGCGCCAGGACCAGCAGGGCCAGGAGCAGGAGACCTCCAAAGGTGCTCCCAAGGATGATCCAGATGGGAATCTGCGATTCCTCGGGCTTGGAGATCTCAAACGTGATCTGGAGGAGAGAAAACACCACAGATTCCAGGCAGGAACGGCAGGGAAAAGGGGATAACGGGAATGCCGAGCAACCCTTCCTTTGGGAATGCTGCACCATGGATTTGGCTCAGTTTTCCCCGCGGAATCCGGAGATTTCAGGATCAGAGCTCGGCCACAGCTGCACCGAGTTTTTACAGACCTGGGTCCCTCCATCCACAGGGATTTTCCCAAGGGGATCAGGGCAGGGTGTGGCAGCATCCCGAAATTCTGGGTGCCCCCATCCCAGGGCTGACCTGGCGGCTGGGATCCTCCTCCCGGAAAACGAAGGGGCTCCGGAAGCGCCGCTGGAGCGCGGCGACCGTGGTGAGCTTCAGTGCCTTGAACTTCAGCTGCACGGAGAGGGCTGGGATGAGCATTCCACATGGAAAAGGAGCCCCCATTCCCAACGGGATCCATCCCATCCCCATGGGCTGGGATGAGCATCCCACGTGGAGAAGGAGCCCCCATTCCCAACGGGATCCATCCCATCCCCATGGCTTTGTATCCATAGGGATTCTCTTTGCATCCATGGGAGAGGAGGATGCAGGGCAGGCAGGGAGTGGGGCAGAACAACAGCAAAAAAAGAGGTTTCAGATTAATTAAATTTGAATTAATTAATAAATAATGGAATTAAATAATCCATAATGAGGCGCTGTGGATGCACGATCCAATAGGATAAGCGGCTTTGGGAACAAAAACCACCCCATACATTCCTAGGCTTCCTGGGGAAGGGAAAAATCCCACGTTTTTGGGGTGCAAGGGTTCCTTKGGGGGATTTCTCCCTGAAATCCACATTTTCTGGTGAGCACTCACTGCTTTCAGAGACTTCATCCACAGATTCCCACGCAGGTGCAGGTTCAGCTCCTCGTTGGGGGCCAGTTTCACCTCGCAGTCGATGGAAACCACGTCGGAGTTGCTGTGGTTCTGCAAAGGGAAATGTGGGGTCACAGCTGGAGAAGGAGGGAAAATCCCACTGGGATTCATCCCTGGCAGGCCCTGAGGGAGGGAGGATCCCATGTGTCCGTCCTCCTGTGTGGCCAAATCCCCACATTCTTTAAATTTTCTCTCCCTTTTTCACCCCAAGCTTCCCAATTTTGCTGGGTTTTGTGCTGTTCTTTCCCTCAAGTATTCCCTTGGAAAAAAATGATCCTGATCTTTGTGAGCTGGAGAATTCCCTTGCTCCCCATAAATCCTGAGTATTAACAGGGCTTAAATTGCAGTGGCTGAGAAGAAAAATTAAAATAAACCAACCGAAGGGCCTAAAATGTCCTAAAAAATTCCAGTGTCCACGTGCCCCTCCCACGTCCATGGGCCATCCCTATTTCAGGTTTTTCCCTATTTTGGGATATCCTGGAGCCAGGATTGGCCCCGTGCAGGTGAGTACCAACCAGGTGTGGGGTGCGGGACAGGTCCTCCTCTGCCGGGGTTCTCCGGTAGTCAGTGGTGTTCCCCCAGATGCTGCAGGTCGTGTTTTCCTGTGGGAGAAGCCGATGGAATTCCAGCATGGACRCAGGATCGTGGCAGTGGCTTCCCTGTGCCCCCATCCCAATGGAATCAGGGACCCCCAGAACMCCCCAGGATTTGCTGCAGCTGGAATTGAGTTTGGCTCGCTGTGGGATGTGACTGGAGGGCTGGGATCCCATCCTTAACTGGGCTGGAATCCCATCTTAAATTGGGACAGAATCCCATCCTAAATTGGGCTTGAATCCCATCCTAAACTGGGCTGGAATTCCATCCTAAACCAAGCTTGAATCTCATCATAAACTGGGACAGAATGCCATCCTAAAATGGGCTAGAATCCCATCCTAAACTTGGCTGGAATCCCATCCTAAAACATGCTAGAATCCCATCATAAACCTGGACAGAATCCCACCCTAAACCGGGCTGAAATCCCATCCTAAACTGGGATGAAATCTCATCCTAAACTGGGACAGAATGCCATCCTAAAATGGCCTGGAATCCCATCCTAAACTGGGCTGGAATTCAATCCTAAACCATGCTGGAATCCCACCCTAAACCGGGCTGGAATCCCACCCTAAACCAGGCTGGAATCCCACCCTAAACCAGGCTGGAATCCCACCCTAAACTTCCCTGGAATCCCACCCTAAACTTCCCTGGAATCCCACCCTAAACCAGGCTGGAATTCCACCCTAAACCATGCTGGAATCCCACCCTAAACCGCAATCCCGTCCTACCTGGTCTGCCCGGAATTCCGTGGGCAGCAGGAGCCGGTTGCCCGCCCGGGTGGCCACGGGCACGGTGATCTTCAGGGTCACCCCTTGCACCGGGAAGAATCCCAGGTTCTGCAGCTGCCAGGGAAGAGCACAGGGATGTGTTGGGATCAGGGGATGGGGATCTCTGCTCCTGGGGCAGATCCCAAATCCAGGAGAGCTCAGGGATCCGGTTCCTGCTCACCGTGAAGGTGCAGTGGAAGGGGGGCCCGATGGGGTTGGATCCATCCAGGGAATTGTTGGATCTGATCTCAAAATAGTCCAGGCTTGACGTCCTGTGGGACAAAGAGGTTTGTAGGATTTCTCCTTTCTTTGTAGAATTTCCCCTTTCTTTGTAGAATTTCCCTCTTTCTTTGCAGGATTTCCCCTTTCTTTGCAGGACTTTCCCCTTTCTTTGCAGGACTTTCCCCTTTCTTTGCAGGACTTTCCCCTTTCTGTATAGGATATTCCCCTTTCTTTGCAGGATGTCCCCTTTTATTGCAGAATTTTCCCTTTCTTTATAGGATTTTCCCTTTCTTTGCAGGATTTTCTCGCCTCTTTAATAAAGCAGAGCCATCCCAGGCCCTGGCTGAGGTTTGGATGTCACAGGAGGTAAATCAATCCCTGCTTTGCAGCTGGAGAGGCGGGAAAAGAGCCAGGAATATCCTGTGGGAACCCATTCGGGAGCACCTGTGATGGCCCCAAATCCCCACATTCTTTCAAATTCCCTCCCTCCTTTTCCACTCCAAAATTCCCAAATTTGATATTTTCTGTGCTCTTCTTTCCCTCCAGGTTTTCTCTTCATTCTGAMCTGGAGAATSCCCTYGCTCCCCATAAATCCTAAATATTAAAGGAATTTTATTCGTGGCGTCTGAGTARAAAATATAAAATKACYGAAGGGCTRAAAAATCCCMSAAAAATTCCAGCAAGCAGYGCCAGGGAATGTGCTTTGGGATCCCTGATTTTCCCATCAGCAGCTTCCTAAATTATCTCTGCCTTCATCCCTGGCTGTCCCAGACTTGAATTCCCGGTGATTCCATGCTCATCCCACAGCTGAGCTTCCCTCCGATGGTTTTGTGGGATGGCCACTGGCCCAGACACTGGGAACACCTGTTATGGCCATTATTACCTCCAAGAATTCCCYTTTTTTTCCCATAAAAACTCACCCTCACACCTCTTTAATAAAATTTATGCCTTTAAACATCGGCAGAGTCCAGCTCCCCACGGCTCGCCAATTTTATAAAAATCTCTCCCTGACTTTATGGCTCCTGTTTTTTCAATAAATTCCCAAATTAAACCCGGGTTTGAAGCTTGCTCCCAGCTGGTTTTCCCAAGGGGTTTTCCCAATCCATGACCTCCCAGGAGCTGCATCCCACCCCTCACCCCTCACCTGGTGAAGAGCAGGTCGGCCTCGTACTTGAGCTGGAAGTTGAGGTGGGCAAYGTTGTCCTCCTTGGTGCTCTCCTTCTCCTCGCTGTCACTGGAACAGCAGCAGGGCCAGGGGGTCAGGCAGGAGCCAAATCCCCCCGGGAATATTTTTTGGGAATGCTGAACTTTTTTGCATTTTGGTCAAAGCAGGATTTTCTTCTGGGATTTTCATCATTTAAATGATTCAGAGGGAGGTGTCACCCCCAGCAGCTTAAACTGGTTATGGGGAATCCTCCTCTGCTCTAATAATTGGTGAAATTTAAAAAAATAATTAATTAATATTAATAATTTAGTTAATTAATTCAATTACTTATTAATCATTTAATAAATATTAAGTTGATTTAATTTTYCCCTTTCTTTGTAGAATTTTTCCCCTTGTATGATTTTCCCTTTCCTCATAGGATTTTCCCTTTTTTTGCAGGATGTCCCACATTTCCCYRTGGGAAATCTTTACCTRTGCAGGAATGGGGAGTAAGGAGAACTTTGTAAAACTATTAGGAGGTATTTTTCCTGGGAAGTATTTGTGGTGGGAGCGTGGATAAGAAAGCAGCAGTGGCTGGAGATCCAGCAGAGCCCGGCAGCTTCCACAGGCATGGAAAAATCATGGATGTAAATCCCCAGATMAACAAAAATAGCCAGGTTTGGGAGYAMAGGGTAACCCACAGCAACTGGGTCTCCATGGGGTTATTCCATGGAAAACATCTGGCTCTGGAGAAAGGAATCCCAAGGAAAGCCGGCTACATCCTGGGGTGCCCAGAGAAGCTTCCTAGAATTGTCCAMGGTTGGACACYCTGGGATCAGGGAAGGGGTGGSACTGGATGGGCTTTTTTTCCAGCCCAAACCATYCCATGAYTCCRTGATTCCATAGGGAGAAAGCATCCCCAGACCTGGTGGCAACCATGTAGACCTCCATGCTCTGCAGGAAGACGGACTTGCTGAATTCAAAATCCAGGCGGAAAGCGACCTGCAGAGAAGGGAAAAACACCGGGAAAAACATCAGGAAAAACATCCCAGGGAATAAAATCCCGAGTGCTGAGCGGGGCCAGTGCGGGACCCTGCAGGAGACACAATTCCCAATCCCACCAGGACCGAGCAGAGCCTTTCCAGGCAGAGAGGATTTGCAGGAATTCTCTCAGCCCCTGCGATGGGAGCAACGAGCGGCTCCCTTTGGAAGCAGATCCCTCCAGAGGCCTGGGATYGGCGGGAAGGGGAGGCAGCTGGAGAGAGCCAACACCAATAAAACGGGATAAATGTGATAAATGTCACATCTGCAGTGACCTCAAACCGTCTGGGCCGGCACAGCTGACTGGAATATTAAAGCTCCCGCGGCTCCGGAGCCAAAATTCCATTTCCAGCCTGTCTTTGTTTTGGCAGGAGCGGCACTACCTGATGGCCCACGGACGCATTCCCGACCCCGTAGGTCATGGGGAGCCAGCTCCTCGTGCAGCCACAGGCATCCCACTGGGATTTTTGGGAGCTTTAAAGCCGAGCCTGGTGCCTGAGGCTCATCCATCATAATCCAGGAAAGGTTTCAGACGGATACAGGAGCTGGGGAGATTTTATCTCCAGATCCTGCTTGTGCTGGTCCCTTTTCCCATGGGCGGCAGGTGGGATTCCATGCAGATCCTGAGTGGATCTCCCCACTATTCTTTCCCCACCTTATCCCTGAATTCGATGTTTCCCAAGGGTTTATGGTTTATAAAAATGATAAACTGGATTTGGGCTCATCCCAAATACTGGGAACACTGTTTTGGAGAATGTCACCACCCAGGGGGGCTTGGACTGGTTCTGAGCAGGATCCAGAGGCACCTCAGGGCAAGGAAAACCTCTCAGGCAGGGAAGGAGCCTCATCCTGCAGGGAATCAGCTCAGGGAAGTTCCCATCCTTGGTTTGAAGCCAACATTAAATTTTTCCAAAGGATTTGAGGCAAGTTTTGTCACCTGGAGGAGCTGGGTTGGATTCTGGGGCTCTCCTGAGCACCAGGRCAGGATCCCAACCATCCCAGCTTCCCTAAGATGCCTTTCAAACTCCAAAAGGGAAGAAACCAAAAGTTTATCTTCAAAATGCTGCTCAGGGCTGCCCAGATGTGACCCTGGGGGCAGAAGGTCCATGTGGCAGCACAGTGGGAAGTTGGGAGTGTCCTACCTTGGCCTTGGCTCGGAAGAAGGGGTAGCTGACGTTGCACACCCTCCTGGTGKGGTGTCTGTCGTCACTGGCACAGTCGATGTTGATGTCGCTGTCGTCCTGAAATGGGACATGAAGTCCTGTCCATGGAGTGTCTGGGACACTGGGAATGAGCCCCGGCTCTTTGGGAAACTGGGAACACCCAAGGGGTTCAAAACAGGCCTTAGCTTTGGGGAAACAGCCAACCAACCAATGGCCAAACAACAGCCAACCAATGGCCACCCAATGGCCAATCAAATAATGGCCAACCAGTGGCCAACCAAAGGCCAACAAATGGACAATCAACGAATGACCAACCAACCAAAATCCAACCAACCAAAACCCAACCAGCCAATGACCAACCAATTGACAACCAACAACCTAAACCCAACCAACCAACAACAAGAGCCAACGACCAACCAATCAACCAATAACCAACCAACTAACAACCAACCAATGACCAAAACCCAACAAAACACCAACCAACCAATGACCAAAATCCAAACAAATTCCAATCAATCACTGGCCAACAAACTAATGAATGAAGGAAGGATACAACCACCAACCAAAACCCAACCAAAGGACCAGGCAAGCAACCAGCCAGTCATCCAACCCACCCCGCTGCTGGAGCTGGGAGTCCTTCCCATGCATTTGTTGATGTTCCTGGAAAGGAGCATCTCTAGGAAGCAACTCCCAGTTTTCTGATTTAAATCCTCTTTATGAATTTAATTACAGCGGTGAATGAATTTAGCTGTGGTGAATKAATGAACCTGATTATTCCTGGCATTCCTGATTTTTCTGCRATGAGGAGTYWTTGGGAAKYRCTGAGAGAYAAMATGAGCTGTTATCCTGCATGGCCACCAGCTAAGCTGGAATTCCCTCACCTCAACACTGACATTCCTGCTGCTTGAACACCTTCCACCTCTCCAGCCAGGCAGAGATGGGATGTGGTGTTCATCCTCACCATGAGAGGATGAGCTATTCCAGCTTTTATCCCACAAGGGGTCACTTTGAGCTGCTGCCACTGGAAAAGTTCTACCCAGGAGCTGGAATATCCCAGCACCAGCCACCAGCAACAGCCTGGAGCTTCCTCCCACTCATCTGCTGAAATTATGGACTTTTTGGGGCCACAGCCACTTTTTAAGACACAGATATCCATCCCCTCTGGACCCTCCTTGATAAGGAGGGACAGGCAGGAGCCTGTTATCCATGATTCCTCCATGACCAGCTGCAAATATTCCCTACAACCACTGCTGCCTGGTGCTTTCAGTTCCCCACCATCCTGGGGATTTTCCCTGCTCCCCTCACTTCGCTTSGAATAATCTCCAAAAAATGCATTTTTCTTATTTTGTGGGCAGCAAGCCCCACAATTTTCCTTTGGCACGGCTGGGAGAAAAACAAAGGAGATGGGATCTGCGGGCGGGGATGAAGTCATGGGGGGGTGAGGGAAGGCTCAGCAGCATCAGCACATTCCCAAACCTCGCTGGGAGCAGGGAGGAGTCACACCAAGATCGAGTGAGTGGGGCAGTGAAATTTTTGGGGCACTCGGGGACCATCCAGGGAAAGCCATGGAGAGGAGGCATCGCCCCGCTCCGTGCTGAGCTGTGGCCACATTCCCATGATCAGCTCCTACTTCCAGGAGTTATTTCTCAGCTGCAAAAACTCGTTCCTGACGGGAACTTGGCCATGTGCAGGGAGTATTTTTAAACAACTGCAGGAGAAAAATAGAGGGAAATAATTTCCTCTSTGTTTGACCTTCGCTCAGGCTCTTAAAACTCAAAACCTTTTTGTATTTCCAAAATAAAGAGCTGGAAGTGCTTAGAAACGGAGCCCATAAACAGCTCTGATTTATGAGGGATGGAGACAGATTTGGGCTCTGCTTTGGGCTGCAGCTTTYTCCTCCTGCTGGGATTAACAGCACCTCTGGAAAAGCCTGGATCTGCCCCGGGAGCTCACCTTGGGGATCAGGCTGGCGAACTGGAGGTTCCTGGAGAAGGAGATGTTGAGGACGGTGCTGTAGGCGTTCTCCCCGCGGTTTTCCAGCGTGGCTTCCACRGCCACCCTCCTCCTGCTGCTCTCGATGACGAAGACGGAGGCGTCGAAGGAGAGGCTGAAGGCCGAGCAGTCCCCCCTGCGCAGCGCCCTCCGGCAGAATTCCCTGCAAGAAGGGGCATTCCCGGGATTTTACCGCCATGGAAATCCCTGCTCTCTCCCTCTATCCTGCTGTGCTGGAAAAGGAATTAGGGATTTTCCCCATTGTCCATAATTTGGGGATTTTTGGCCAACGGTGTGACGCTTTCTCAAACATTATTAGGAATGCTCGGGACGGCTGGGATGTAGGGAAAGAGCAGATCCCATGCCAGTAGCAAAGGTGGCTCCAAGCTCCAATGTCCARCCTGGCCTTGGACACTKYCAGGGATCCAGGGGCAGCCACAGCTGCTCTGGGAATTCCAGCCCAGCCCCTCCCCACCCTCACAGGGAMCAATTCCTTCCCAAAATCCCATCCATCCCTCTTTCACCTAAAGCCATTCCCTRTGTCCTGTCCCTCCATSCCTTGTCCCCAGTCCCTCTCCAGGTCTCCTGGAGCCCCTTCAGGCCCTGCAAGGGGCTCTGARKWYTCCCTGGATYSTTCYCTTCTCCAGGTGAACATTCCCAGCTCTCCCAGCCTGGYTCCAGAGGGGCTCCAGCCCTTGGAGCAGCTCCGGGGCCTCCTGTGGATGCAACCTTTAGTAGCTCTGTAACCACGGRGCTGCAGTGTGGAATTATTTCCATGAGTCAAGCCCGTAATTGCCAGGTGGGTAATGCCAGCCTTGCAGTTATTCCCTGGTATTTCCTGATTTGTATCCCTGGAACTCATCACCATGGCACCAAATAYTCGCTGGTTTGTGGATTCCCTGAAAAACCACAGACAGGGAGCAGGGAGAGGCTCAGAAGTGCCAAGGAGCACCTCGTGGAGGGCTCGGGTGAACCTTGTGGTGATGCTGGATGAAGGACCAGTGATGTCAGAATTTACAGAACACAGACTGGGGCTGGATTTTTGGAGCCTCCCCCAGCTGGTGACACTCCTGGAGGACGCTCTGGGTCACCTACTCACATGGCACTGGGGATGTCACTTCTGGCATCCAGCACCAGGTCGGGGACACAGTGCTCGTCCTCGTTGCAGCCATTCCAGAAGGGGACCTGAGGGGACAAGGAGAGCAGCTCGGTGACAATTCTCCCAGAGATAAATCTTCCCTGGTGCCTTGGGAGGTGGAACTTTGGGAGGTGGCACTTGGGGAGATGGCACCTGGGAGGCAGAACTTTGGGAGGTGGCATTTTGGGAGGTGACACTTTGGGAGGTGGCACTTTGGGAGGTGGGAGGAACTGGGGAGGTGGCACTCTGGGAGGTGTCAGCTGCTACCTACAGAGACCCTGAGGGAGGTGGGCCACCCATCGTCCAGCATGGGGCCGTGCTCGGGGTGCTCCAGCTCGTAGTCGATGGAGAACGTCACCGGCTTCACGTAATCCGCCGAGTCCTGGGGCACAGGGAGAGCACTGAGAGGAGCCCGGGGCTGCCTGGGCTGGGGCAGCCCCTCAGGGTGTCCCCAAAGGTCACACATCTGTCCTGCAGCCCCAGCCCAGGGCTGGGATGGAACAGCAAACAGATCCCATCTCCAAGGTTGCTCTGAGCCCCATCCACCCTGGCCTTGGATGCTTCCAGGGATCCAGGGGCAGCCACAGCTCCTCTGGGAATTCCATCCCAGCCAGGAATTCCTTCCCAATGTCCCACCTAGSCCTGCCCTCTGGAAGCCCCTAGGAGCTGCTCCCGTGCCTTGCCCCACAGTGCAGAGGGATGCTCTGAAGGGAGATGTTTTTTGGGCTAAATCACGAGCTCCAGCTCCATCTCCAGCCTCCAATTTCCCAAAAGTTCACGGCAGTTCAGCCGGGGCTTGGGGCTGGGCCAGTCTGGCAGCTCAGGCCTGCCTGGCTTCCACGAGATTCTCCTCATTCCCTGGGAATGTTTGGGTTTGGCCAGGTTTGTGCATCAGCTGTTCCCTGCGAGCGAGGGATGCACCAGCTCTGCACCCCRGGGTGGGACCCTGCTGGGACACAGGGGGACACCACCAGGGACTGGCACGGGGATGCTCCATTCCCAATGGAAAAACAACGGTCATTCCTGGTTCTGGAGCAGGAAAAGCAGCCTGACCCTGGGATGAGGAGCACACACCCTCCCTGAGGACACGGCTGGTGGAAGGGAGCACGTGGAGGCTGATGTCACCGCTTGGGGACCCWGCAGCTGCCACGTGCTGGCAGCTCCGTCCCTGACCACATCAAACCGGCGGGGAGGAATCCAGCGGGATGAATCCAACGGGATGAGGCTCGTTCCCACCCCGGGATGCTGGATCTCCTGCTCCACACTCACCAGGACGTGGAAGGGGAGGGTGTGGCAGAGCTCCTGCCCAGCGGGCAGCGCCAGCCCCCGCGGTGCCGCCCTGCCGTCGTCCAGGTGTGCCCGCGGCGAGTAGCGGCGCTCGTCGATGGTCRTGTTGTACCTGAGCCCTGCAAGGACAGGCCCAGCTCAGCCCTTGGGGCCACACGCCCCAAACCCTGGGCAAAGAGTGGCCCCAGGGCCCGTTCCCCGCTGAGGGAAATCCAGGGAAATGCCAGGMAGTTCTGGGAAAAGCTTCCCCTCGCCACGTGAGGGTTTTGGGAATGAATTGTTGCAAGGCCYTGTGTAAAATCTGTGCAGGCGTGGATTTGTTTGCCTCTCAAGTGTTCCCSTGTTGGCCTGGAGGAAYTGGAGCTCATCCCTCACCTGGATGATTTATGGAGATCCGTTGCTTCCTGCACTGCTGTTGGAAAGCAACTGGAGATTCCCAACCAAKCAGGGATTTCAGAGAACCACAGAATCTCTGAATGGTTTGGGAAGGGRCCTTAACTCTCATCTCACTGCAGTCCCTGCCATGGCAGGGACACCTTCCACTGTCCCAGGGTGCTCCAAGCCCTGTCCAGCCTGGCCTTGGGCACTGCCAGGGATCCAGGGGCAGCCACAGCTRCTCTGGGAATTCYATCCCAGCYCCCCTCCACTCTCACAGGGAACAATTCCTTCCCAATATCCCATCTGTCCCTCTTTCAGCTTAAARCCATTCCCTGTGTCCTGTCCCTCCATCCCTTGTCGCTCTCCAGCTGTCCTGGAGCTCCTTTAGGWCCTGGAAGGGGCTCTGAGATTTCTCTGGATTCTTCTCTTTTCCTGGCTGGACACCCTCAGCTCTCCCAGCSTGGCTCCAGAGCAGAGGGGCTGACTCTTTATTTCCAGGGGAAATAAAGGTAAAATCAAATAAAYAAGGAAATCCCACTCAGATTTTATCCCACAGGGACAGCAGCAGGGATAAAAATGCTGTATTTGACAGCACAAAACAAAGCYCTTGCTCTGGGCAATGGGAGTTTTTCCTTGGCTTTGGATGCTGATTTTCCTTGGACAGTGTTTGCTGCTGGCTCGCAGGGGCCGAGCCGCTGTCGCTTCCCTGCTCCGCTGACTCCCGGGAATCCACCGGGGATCACTCGGGGTCACGGCTCCATCCAAGGGTTTAACGGGAGGGCTGGCCAGCTCCAGATTCCCTGGGATGTTGTGGAAAATGCACATCTGGCCGGCAGATGTGTCCCGCTGCAGCAGGAGGCAGGAGGGATGGATGAGCCCTGCGGAACACAGGCCGGGCACGTCCTCTCCTGTCCCACCGGGGGGACATTCCTGTCACCCAGAGCATGGAAAGGCAAATCCCAGGAGAGCTCAGCCCAGGGAATAGGTGAGGGATGAGGTGGGATTTATCCTGGSGGTGTTTCTTTGGCAGAACAACCACCAGAACCCAGAGACTCGGCCGGGACAGGGACAAACATGAGTGACACCAAAGTGGCGGATGGACACGCGAGCTCCTTCAAGCTCCTGGGGGGTTTCCTGTCACAGACACATTTTATGAAAAATCCTTTCCTTAGAATTTTTTCTCCTGAGAAGCCGAGAGGCCTCAGGAACAAAATGTAAACAATGATTATCTGCTGCTGTGGAATGCAACAGGTGCATCTGTGATTGGCCCAAGTTGGATGTTTCTAATTAATGGCCAATCACAGCCCAGCTGTCCGGACTGTCTCGGTCAGTCACAAACTTTTGTTAGCATTCTTTTTCTATTCTTAGCTAGCCTTCTGATGAAATCCTTCCTTCTATTCTTTTAGTATAGTTTTAATATAATATATATCATAAAATAATAAATCAGCCTTCTGAAACATGGAGTCAGATCCTCGTCTCTTCCCTCATCCTAAGACCCCTGCGAACACCATGACAATTTCCATCCCAAAAGYTGGGTTTTCCATGGGGCTGGAGACGTGAGCAAGGCAGGAATTGGGATCCTTACCCACGCTGGCAGTCTGGAAGTGAGCRGAGAGGAAGAGGGCGGTGAAGCAGACGAAGGCCCTCATGCAGGTGGCCTCCTTCCCGTTGCGCTTGCAGTCCTTGGTGAAGATGTTGATCTTGGGGGGCTCGAAGCGGAGGCTGGCGTTGATCTGCACCACGCTGCGGGACCTGCGGGGTGGGGAGAGGGCATGGGATGGGCTCTGGCTCAGGATGGGACATCCTGGAGTGTCCCACAGCTCCAGTTTTGCCTTTTTCACTCCTTTTCCCTCCTTTTTGCAGAAGGTTGGGAAGACCGAAGGCGCTCTCCAAGCAGAGCCCAATGAGACCCATCTCGGGTGGGCACAGCCACCCTCCATCCCAACAGCTTCAAGGGACTCTCCAAACATTAATTAATATTTGAGAATATTGCTCTAATATTGCTCCAAACATTAATTAATATTTGAAAATATTGCTCTAATTAAATCAGAGCAGAAGGAGCCTGGGCAAATCCCCACAAACTAATTTGGAACTTCTGGAGAACTACGGATGAAACTTAATAGAAAATGAACCGTGGCATCTTTTTAGGGCCTGAGGGTATTGAGATCCCACAGCCCTGTTGGACAGGGGGTGGTTATTCAGGAAAGATGGCTCAGATTGTTGGGACACCAGTTTTCCCTGGAAAAATTTTGGCATGATTTGGGCAGAGAATATTGGGAGAGGGCACCAAGGATCCCTGGCTCACCAGAGCACCACAGCGTTCCCCAGCGAGCCCACGGCCAAGTCCACGAGCCCGTCCTCGTTCAGATCCAGCTGCCCGTGGATGCTGCATCCAAAATACATCAGGCCCGGAGCGAGGTCGGCGGCCGCGATCCGCTGGAAAGGAATGGGAGCAATCCAGGCTGGATTCCAGCAGGAGCATCCCTGCCTGCCAAGGCTTTGCCAGGCTGACTCCGCCTCGCCGCTGAAAATCCCCCGTTCCAAGAGAACATGCTAAACATGGTTTTCCAGGGAATTTCTCTTTGGAAAAGAGAAAGCATTTGCTTCGAGAGCAATTTCTCTTTGGAGACATCATCCAAGATTTCTACTGGATTTACCCTGCGTATTTAACATTTATCAAAAGTGTAATAAAATAAAAAAAAGTAAAAGTAAATAAAAATGAATTTTAAAAAAATTATAATTAATTAATCTATAGCAATCCCTTGCAATGATTGCTAAATATTGCCTCTAATTTCAAGCCTTTTTCCCCACTATTCAATGGAATAATTCAGGTTGGAAAAGCCATCCAAGACTGTGGAGTCCAACCTTCCCCTSRTGCTGCCAAGGCCRCCAYAAAATGTCCCCARGKGCCACATCCACACATATTAAATCCCAGCAGGGATGGAGACTCCACCACTGCTGTTCCAACGCTTGAATTCCAACGTTTTGTCTTGGATGCCTCAAAARAGGAAATATCTGGCCGTAATAATTAACAATTAAATCCCAAGTGTGRRTTTGTCCTTAAAACAGGGACAAATTATATTTATTCCCATGAAAGATGAGGAAAACCAAGCACGGGGAAGGCCCACCTGCTTGTACTTCTTCAGGATGGTCTCCTGGAATCCCAGGAAAACGTAAATGGCTCCTTGGTGCTCGTCCTCCAGAGGGGCCCCGACCACCAGGTCGTTGTAGGAGTCCTGGTTGAGGTCGGGAACGGCGGCGATGCAGGAGCCAAAACGGGAATTCTGGTAACTCTGGAGGTCCACCAGGGCTCCACTGGGAACAAAGAGGTTCTGCCAAGGAAAAAAAGGAAGGAAGACAATTCCCAAAGCATCAGCAGCAAGGCTGGGAAGAGGAGAAAGCATCAAGCGAACAGCATGGTGATGTAGGAGGGATTCTCCAAGGAGGGAGGAAGGAGCATTCCCAGGGATGGGGGATTTTGGAGCACATCCCTGGGGAATGAGGAGCCTTGTGTCCCCCCTGAGCCAGCCCCACATCTGCTTTGCACCCTAAATAAATAATTCAGTAGTAGTAGTATTAGTAATAGTAATAATAATAATAATAACTCCATATTAATAATACATTCCATAACAAATACAAATTCCATAATATTAAACATCCCATACTCATAAGGAATGCTATAATAAATACAAATTTCAGTAATATTAACAACAATAATGATAACTACAATAACACCACCACCACCACCATTAATAATAATAATCATATTCCATAAATAATAAAGTGCTTTGGGTGTAGGGATTCCATGCTCCAGGYGGGTTTTATTTGCTTCATAATTCCAACTGGGGGAATTCCTCATCCAGGGAAGCAACTTCCACAGGGAAGCACCTTTAGGCTCTGGAAAGGGCTCTGAGATCTCCCTGGAGGGAGCAGGTTTGGAGAATGCCGAGTGGCTGGAGCTGGTTTCTCCAGAGGGACATCCATGTTCCCACATGGCAAAGATCCCATTCTACCCTTCCCTCGAGACCCCACCAGGGGACACAGCTGCCATGACAGCACCCAGGTGTCCCAGTGATGTCCCCACGGTGTCMCACTCACCCCGTGCAGGGAGTACACGTAGACCTTGCCCCTCTCCCTGCCCTCGCTGAAGAACATGGGCGCTGCCACCAGCAGCACGTCGGTGACGCCGTCGCCGTTCACGTCCAGGGAATTGATCTCACTGCCGTAGTAGGAGCCGATCTGGGGGAGACAGGACAGGGTGGGAATGATGCCACCATCCCCCTGGCTCCACAGGGACATCCCAACCCTGCCCCAGCCACGGAGGATGCTGCCACAATCGGCTGTCTTGGGTTGGAAATGGGGGTGTGTGYTCTRTCACCATCTGTCAGAGGTGGGGCAGTTATCTGATGTTCATGGGGCAGTTTTCTTTAYCTCTCCCACAGCCAATCCTCCCTCCAGGAGATYTCTTATGTTAATGGGCCATTAATTATTAATTAGCTTCTGTTCCATTAATTATTAATTATCTTCTGTCAATGGCCAGTGAGTGTCCCTGTATGGCTGATAAAATTCCATCATCCCAYRGGGAGATGCTCYGCCCAGGGGAGGAGCCAAGCATTCCTAACTGGATAYCATCTGAGGTTTGGRACASCACAGCAGCCTTTGCCCACTGCATTSCCAGAGGAGCAGCTTTCTGCTCCRCTGCATTSCYAGRGGAACACCAGGCCCATCTCCAGCAGCCCTGGARCTGCAGAGGAAAACTCCCCCCTTGTGCAGGATCCCTGCTGCAGCAGAAGCACAGCTGGCACTGCAGGAGGGCTGAGCCCCCATGGGATGGGGCTGTGCCACCCCCTGACACACAGGGGGTCAGAGCCTGCTCTGACTCTGGCAGTGTTGGTTTGTTTCCTTTTTTGTACTATTGCATTTGTATTTTTGGTTTTCTTAGTAAAGAACTGCTATTCCTATTCCCATATCTTTGCCTGAGAGCTCCTTAATTTCAAAATTATAATAATTCCTAGGGAGTGTGTTCACATTTTCCATTTCAAGTGAGGCCCCTGCCCTCCTCAGCAGACACCTGTCCTTCCAAACCAGGACACCAGCACACCCACGGCTACGCGGTGCTGCCGAGCTGTTCCAACTCGGGAAAACCAAGGGAGAGGGTTGATTTTTCCAGGRGGGAAAAGCGGCGCAGCATCCCCAGCTGGAATTACCTGCTCTCCCTTGAGGGCCTGGTGGATGGTGAGGTTCCTGTTGCTGTGCATGGTGAACAGGATGACCTTGCCCGTGTGGTTGAACCGCGGCGCTCCCGCCACGTAGATCCGCTCGTGCTTGGTGGAGACAACTGAAGAGACGGTGTAACCTGGAAAGGGATGGACACAGAGTGAGAATTCCCTGCCTGCTCCCAGGGTCTGATTTCCATTAGCCCCCAGCTGCTGACACAGCTCTGGCCACTTCCCAAAAAGGGGAAGCTTAAAAACCGGGATTTTTGCAAAGATGAAATCACCCAGAGGGACCCCAGTGCCTCCGAGCCGCTCGCCCCGGTGCTGCCACAGCCGGGGCTGTGCTGGGAGTTTTGGCACTGCCTGATTCCCACTTCCTGTGAAAATCCTTCTTTTATCGAAGGTCAATCCAATTCCTGCAATTCCCRGATTTCTGGCTGTTCTATTTCATGGCTCACATCAAGTTGGACAGACACTCTGAGGTGCTGAGTGTTGGGAATTTTCAGCTCCCGCTGCTCCGGGAACACCGGGCAGGAAAATCTTTCCTGGTGCTTGATGTCAACRTTCCCAGGCCAAGAAAAGCCATGAATCCATCAAAACCATTCCTCCTGATGGAAATAACCCTGCCTAAGCCAGTGAYCCCGAGCAATCCCTTTTTCCTGCTGGGATCACCCCCTGGGCTGCAGCACTTCCACGGCTGCAGACGGGATTTTGTAGGAATATAAAGCTGGGGCTGGCAAATCCCAGTTTTCAATCCCAACTCCAGGTTCCTGAACCTTCAGGCTCAGGTTTAAATTCCAATGAAATCCTTAGAAGTGGATTTGGGTGCCCAGAGAAGCTGTGGCTGCCCCATCCCTGGAATGTTCCAGTCCCAGGATGGATGGGGCATGGAGAAACCTGGGATAGGGGAAGGTGGAATGGGATGAGCTTTAAGTTCCTTTCCAATCATTCCAGAATTCTGGGATTCTATGGAACTTAATGTCTGGCCAAGTATGAAAATGAATCACATTCCCTGGAATCACATCCAGTTAAATTTTGAGTATCTCCAGGGATTTTCAGACCCYTTTCCCTGCTCACCAGCCTTACCTGGGGTCCTTCTTTCCCCTAAAAATGCCCGCCCCTCCTGGGAGGGATATTCCTAAACCAAACCACCAGCCCTTGAGGCCCACAGCAGGATGCACCAGCATTCCTTAATATTCCCGGAATTCTCACTCCAGGCAGTGGTAAAGAGAGCCCAGCTGAGCTCCCACAGGGATTCCCATGGGACACCCACAGCCATGCSAGCTYGGGGGACGCTCTGCTGTCACCCCAYGGATGATCCACGTGTCCYCATTCCYAGGGAAGAGCCTTGAGGTGCTGATCCCACAGAATCCCACCTCTCTCCCCCGCCACGGGACAGCCCCATCTCTCAGGAGAGGCTGCATTTCTCAAYCCAGGCTGATATTTTTATTCCAGAGCTGCAGTGGCTGCACATGGAATGGATTAACCCAGCAGGTATTTCCTGCCTAGGCATGAAATTCCATCAGTGCTTTGAAAGCACTCCAAGAAAAGCTGCGGATAACCCGCCGGCTCGGCTGCTCCTGAATTTAAATCCCATTTGTGCCCTGCTCTGGGGTTGGAGCCGGGCTCTTCCCAGGTGAGGATGCTCCTGTGCTGCATCCCACAGCTCTCCCATGAGCAATACCCCGTGCTTCCTCTTTTTTCAAGGATAAAATCCCGAAATTCCCCCGTGTGGCAGCACGGCCTCGTTCAGCTTTCCCACCTAAGTAGGCTCCGTGGTTTTTCAGCTCCTCTGGGAATTCCTGCAGGTAGGATTCCCGCAGAGGGATGACCTTCCCACTGCTGGTCTCCTTCAGGACAGCTCCGTTCCAGTCGTAGGCTCCCACTGCTCCCAGCAGGATCCCGTCCTGTGGGAATACAGGAGTGGTTTGCTGGGATTTCTTCCCAGGTGGAGGCGATTCCATCCCTCTGATCCCACACAGACCGCTCTTCCAAAAACACCTGGAATGCTGGAGGGTTTTAAAACTGCTGGAATGGCACTTCCACCCCATTCCTGTTTTTCCAATGTGTTTTTTCTCCCCATGAATTCCCAAGAGCTTTTTCCATGGACATCCCAGCACGTCCTTCCCAAGAGGTCATGGCATCAGGAGGATCTGCTGCAGATCCTAAGGGATGCTCAGGTCTCCCAAAACCTTCCTTTCCCATGGGATAACCCAGCAGCATTTCCTTGTCCTCATGTTAATTATTTAACTCTGTAATTAATAATTTGTCCCAAATCCCAGTCTCCCACCTGGAGCAGGGGGTGATAAACAGGACAAGGCAGGAGCAAAAAAAATTCCCACATTTCCTCTCTTACTTCCACAACGTGGGATGAAAATCCAGTCTGGGACATTTCCAGTCCAAAGGAGATCTCATTCTTGTTGGTTCCTTAAACAAAAAAAAGGGAATTTGTGTTTAATGGAGAGTTTTGCTTTCCTGGAACAGCTCCGTGGCCTCCTCTGGAATTGCTCCAGCAGCTCCACATCCTCCTGATGATCCCATTTCTCCCTAAATCCCCCCATTCCACAACCTCGTGCTGTTGGGAGGTCTGGGAGCTCTGCTGAGGTGCAGATTCTCCCCTTGCAGAGCTGCAAGGTCACCCARAACTGGGGATTTGGAGGCTTTTGCTTCATAATTCCAACTGGGGGAATTCCTCATCCAGGGCAACTTCCACAGGGAAGCGCCAGGCTGGACAGAGAAAACTGGGAAACTTATGGGGAGTTTGTGAGCCAAAATCCCCCAAATTCAAGATGTTTCATTCCCAGTGCAGGCCCTCCATCTTCTGTTCCAATTGTTCATTCCAGGCTGCATTTTTCCTCTGAAATTCGGATAAATTTAGTTTGGGAGAGCGACAAAGTTGTCACAAGAGCTGACATTTAAGACAGAAATATTTCCTGATATTTCATTTCAGCCAATAAACCCGAAATCCCAACATTATTCCCATAATCTCCTGATGTCTGGCACCCCGGGAAGCTCCTGTGTGTGGGTTTTCCTGTTTACAACCCTGGAATTTGATGGATGAGGAAGACACCGACGCTCAAATTCCCCCCATACCAAATCTCCAAGGTTTTCTATAAAAAGGAAAAATCAAAGCCACCAGAATTCCTCTGGCTGGAATGAGGTGTGTCCTTTGGAAAAGGGATCTCTGCTCCCGATATCCGAGGGACACARCCACTCCAAATAAAGACATTTCCTCAAATCTGAAGATGCTCCAAGCAGGATTTTAGGCTCAGATGTTGCGGAAGCCACGTCCAAATTCRGGGAAAAGAAGGATCAGCACATTCCCAGCCCTGGGACGTGCCAGGGAGGAGCATCCCTCACCTTCCAGGCTGAAGATCCTCTCTCCCAGGGCATCCACGATGTCCTTGAGGGCYGCCTCGTCGGTGACGTTGAAGAAGTGTTTGTCATCGGGGTCGCTGGCGATGAATTTGATCTCGTTCAGAAAGGCCTCGGGGTTGATTCCTCTCCTGTTGTAATAACCCAAGACCTGGTTGGGGAACAAAATGCGAGACTTTCATGGAATTAGAATTCCCGGGTGGTTTGGGTTGGGAGGGATCTTACAGCTCATCCCATTCCATGGGCAGGGACACCTTCCTCTATCCCAGGCTGCTCCAAGCCCTGTCCAGCCTTGGACACCTCCACGGATGGGGGGCTCCTCTGGGCCATTTTCCCAGGATGGGTAAAACCATCCCAAAACCCTTTGGGCTGTCCACATGGGAGAAGCTCCATCCTCGGATCTGACACCACTTTGTGGGAACAAACAGAGGAACCGCTGCAATTCCTCCTGGATGGGCATTCCTCATGGAATTTGGGGTCCTGCCTGTTCCTGATCCCGGTACCAGCACCAGCAGCTGAATCCTGAGCTGAGCATCCCAAAAGCAACACCAGCCACAAGGAGCTCTTGGAATGCTCCAGGAGCAGTGGGGATGCTTTGAGATTGCTGGAGCACACAAGGAGCTCTTGGAATGCTCCAGGAGCACTGGGGATGGACAGGAGCTCTTGGAATGTTCCAGGAGCAGTGGGGATGGACAGGAGCTCTTGGAATGCTCCAGGAGCAGTGAATATGGGCTGTCCTGGTGCTTTGGGATTCCTGGAGCACACAAGGACCTCTTGAAATGCTCCAGGAGCACTGGGGATGGACAGGAATTCTTGGAATGCTTCAGGAGCAGTGGGGATGGACAGGAGCTCTTGGAATGCTTCAGGAGCAGTGGGGATGGACAGGAGCTCTTGGAATTCTCCAGGAGCAGTGGAGATGGACAGGACCCCTTGGAATACTCCAGGAGCAGTGGGGATGGGCTGTCCTGGTGCTTTGGGATTGCTGGAGCACACAGAGGAACTCTTGGAATGMTCCAGGAGCASTGGGGATAGGATTTGGGATTCCTGGAGCACCACCACGCTCTGCAGGACTCCCAGGCCCCCAGGGTCCCGTCACTCACCGCCACCGCGTATCTGGTGACGTTGTCCCTCTCGCTGTCCTCGATCACCTTCTCCAGGTCTGGGCTGTCGTGGGACTCTCCATCTGTGATGACAATCATTACTCTCTTTGCCCCTTTCCGGCCACCTTTCCGAAACGCTTCCGAGCTGCAAGTGAAGAGATGCCCTGGGCTGCTCAGCCCCGCCAGCTCCGCGGGGGCTGCGCCGCCCCACCGAGCCCGCCCCGAGCGGGGGGCAGGAACCCTCGGGAAATGCTTTGGGATGTGGATTTCCCCACTTCTTGCAGGAAAGAGGTCATAATTCACCAAAATCGGGTGAGGGAATGGATCTTGAGTTGGCCAGTGGAGTTTTGGCCGTGGCCTATGGGGCCTTTCCCAGTGAGGGAAAATTTCTTCATCCATTATCCACCTCTCCCAAAATCCCATGATTTTGACAAAGCACGATCCCAAATTCCAGCATATTTATGGAAAAGGGACACTAAGCAGGGTTTGGGGACTCTGTGTGACACAAATCGTTCAGGACCGTGCTGGGATCTGGCCAGGATSCATCTAAAACTTTTCCAAGCTGCCCAGGGCAGTACTGGAATCACCATTCCTGCAGGGATTTCCAAACCACGTGGACGTGGCACTTGGGACATGGTCAGTGGTGGCCTTGGCAGGGCTGGACTTGATCTTTGACCTCTTTTCCAGCCTAAAATTCCAGGATTCCCAGCAGGGATACAAGTGCAGGAGCAAGGATTTGTCCCTTTTTTAGTTTATGAAATGTAGGGAGATTTATAGGGATTTATAAAGGAAAGGGAGGAGGTGGAGCTGTCCTGAGTTCCTGGGGACTCTCCAGAGATTTCCTGGAGAGCTCCAGGACCTGGGGCTGAATTTGGGGGCTGGGAGCTCCTYCCTGGGGGCTTCCAGGGAGAGGCCACAATTCCAGAGCCTGCCTCAGCTGCAAACAAGGACGGAACAATTTTGGGAAGCGCCACTCCCAAAGCTCCCCCCAGATCACATTTCCCTACAAACCCTGGTGATTCCCCCATTCTAGAGCAGCAAGGAAAACAAAGGGAGAGGGAAGGATGGGGAMAAAACGGGGATTTGGAGGTTTTCCKGGGGACAGGACCAGGGGCGTGAGGGGTTTTACCGAGCGAACTCGATGCCGTAGGCGGTCCTGGTCTCGGTGCCCCCGCGCTGCTCGATGTGGCTGGCGGCCGCCACCACGTCCTGCACGGACCTGTAGTCGTTCAGATGGAACTCATGGACCACGTCCTCTCCGTACTGCACAACTCCCACCTGGGAACGACGGGAATGGCACCAGGAAGGCCAGCAGAACGAGGTCCTGCCCGCCACGAGCGCTGTCAACCGCGGGAGTCACCAGCCACGGGTAGAGTTCTCTACGCTCATTTTTTTCAAAATTCTATCGCCCAGTTTTCCCTCCATGGGGTCATTATTAATTCCCAATTTTGTGGCTCTCCCCCCTGCTCTGCTCCCAAGTTTTGGGGTGATCCAGATGTGCTGCGCTGCACTGTCCCAGTTTGGACCCACAGCATTGCCAGGTGGGACCAAACTGGGGTTTTTGGGAAAATTTGGGATATTCCTGCTCAAATTCCTGCCTCAATCAACCCATGATTACTGGAGCAAGAGCATGGAGAGCTCCTTTCCATGGGGTTTCATCCTCCCTGTTCCCAYTGGGATGTGGGATCCTGCCATAGCTCACTTAGGGACATTAATGGGAGCGTTTTCTTCCCATGGGATGAGTCAAAAATCCCAATATTTGGACAAATTCCAGCAGCTTGACAGAAAAGGGACATTGGGAATGGCCCTGGGATGACACAGGGMCTCACCTGGATCTGTCCAGGACCAATGTAAAACTTTTTCAGGATATTTATCAGGAAGTGCTGGACTTCAACCCATGGATAAATGCTGTTGGATCCATCCAGAACGATGATGATGTCCATGTAGGTCTGGCATCCTGTGGAAAATCCAGGGATTTATTAAAAGTCCTCTTGCAARAGSGMAGATTTATGGCTTCACTTCCAGCCAGGTACTTYCTCTTAGGATTTCTTGGGGGRAAAAAATCTGATTTCAATMSTTTGGGAAAGAATTTGGGCTCCAGSAAGGTGGGGAGAAGCCACAGGAATCCTCTCTGCTGTGAAAAGATGGGATCACTTCCTAGGAATAACACTCAGCGGCATCATTTGGGATTCAGCTTTGGAATTTGATCCCGTTTAATATCATTCCACACTTCAAAGAGGAGCAGGATCCGGCTCYGCTCCTCCCGCAGAGCCGTTCCTGATCCCTGAGTCATTCCCAGCCCTGCCATGGAAAGCAAGGCGGGCATTTCCTCCCTTCCCATGAAATCCTCGGCAGCCAAAAACCCCGGAGGGGACCCCAGGGCTCGGCTCTGCAGCCGGAGCAGGAAGGATTTGAGGATTTTTTCCAGTGGGGAAAATTGCTCAGGATCATCTCAGACTTGCTGATGTTTTACAGCATTCCTTGGTGATCCTGGATTTCAGAGATTTATCGGCTGCTCTTTCACCCTACAATTTTTAATAGATGAAAGAATCCATGGATTGGAGTCACTCACAGATCACTGGGATCCTCTGTGGTCCTCCATCCCATCCCAGGAATCAGGGAGAGGAGCCAACCCTGCATCCCATTAAATAAATACTTCCTAAAACTCCTTAAAATCCCAATTATCCTTTGCAGCGAGGGCTGGAACATAATGAGGGAAGTGACACTGGGAATTTGATGATGCCTTTACTGCCTTGATCCCGAAAATCCCATTTTTCCAAGCCCCTCTTTATGCCCTGGGAATTTGGTGGTGGGTTCTGCCTTTCCTGCCTTGTTCTCCCCCAAATCCCATTTTTCCCAGCTCGTCTGCCCTGGGAATTAACCAACACCAGAGGGGTTTTGGAGCTGGGTAATCACATCCCATGGGATGAGGAGCTCCCAGGAGCAGGACAGACTTGTGGGAATCCTTCCCAGCTCCAGGAAAGGCAGGAAACTTCACTTCAACCCTCCAAAACAAAACCCCAGCTCCAAATTCCCAAATTCCAACAAGTTGGACTCCTGGTCAACGAGGGCTCTGTTTTGTGCAGCCAAAATGGGATTGGAGCTGGGATTGGAGCTGGGATTGGAGTAGGGATGGGAGCTGGGATGGGAGCAGGAATGGGAGCCGGGATCAAAACAGGGATTGGAGTAGGGGCAGGAGCCGGGATGGGAGCCGGGATCTCGGTCCTCACTCTGCAGAGCCGGAGCCACGGTTCTGGAGAAGCGGAAGTTGGAGTTGACRCGGGAACACATTCCCGTGGTGTAGTAGGAGCTGCCACACTCGTGGGACCACAGGGGGCTGCAGGCCTAAAAAATGGTAAAAAAGCGGGATTTGGTTCAAAGGAACCCTTTTCCATGGATGTGCTTTATTTTAATTTTTTTTCCCACTTAATTTAATTGAATTTAAATTCCATTTCATTCTATTTTATTACATTTTATTTTATTTCATTTTATCAATAAATCCCTATAAATTTCCCTACATTCCATAAACAAAAACCCACCGAGAGGAACCTCCCGACACCTTCCCGTCCCGGCGCACATTCCCAGTTTCCCAGCCCACGTTCCCAGGCACACTGCTCACCAGGAAGCTGCTGTCCCTGGGGTTGGTGGCCAGGCTCAGGCCCAGGCGCATGTTGTCCTTGCGCTCCGACACGTTGGACAGCGTCACCCGCCCTTGGGAGAGAGGCTGGCATCAGGGACATTCCCRGGAAATCCCAAATGTCCCCTGGAATCCCCAGAGCAACCGGGAATTGTGTGCTGGAGAGGAATCTCTGCCKGTGTAACTCCAGGTTTTGGTGATTTTTGGAAGGTAAGAAAAGATTTGGAAAAACCCAACATCACACGCGCTTGGGAGAGAGGCTGGCATCAGGGRCATTCCCGGGAAATCCCAAATGTCCCCTGGAATCTCTGGAGGAACTGGGAATTKKGTGCTGGAGAGGAATCTCTGCCRGTGTAACTCCAGATTTTGGTGATTTTTGGGAGGTACGCGAGCAAAAATTTGGAAAAAAACAGCATCACCCATCCTTGGGAGAGAGGCTTGGGTCAGGAACGTTCCCAGGAAATTTGGAATGCCCCTGGAATCTCTGGAGGAACTGGGAATTTTGTGCCGGAGAGGGATCTTCACTCCAGGTATTGGGGATTTTTGGAAGGTGAGAAAAAAGTTGGAAAAATTGGGTTTTTTTCCTACATGAACAACCAAGAAARGGAAATTTTTCAGGAATGAGGCTGGGAGCTGGAGAGGAGGAAATCCCTYGGAGKGCTCAGCWCYTCATCCTGGATTCCTGGRTTGGTGGCTGATCCATCCCTGTGYGAGAYGGTGGGATCAGGGACAWTCCTGGGAAATCTGGAATGTCCCCTGGAATCTCCAGAGCAACCAGGAATTGTGTGCTGGGAGAGGAATCTCCGCCAGCTTCACTCCAGGTTTTGGGGATTTTTGGGAGGTGAGAATTGGGTTTTTTCCTAGATGAACATCCAAGGAAGGAAATTTTTTTTGGGAATGAGGCTGGGAGCTGGAGAGGAGGAAATCCCTCGGAGGGCTCGGCTCCTCGTCCTGGATTCCCAGGGAATCCCTGTTTTTTCCATGGCACAGCCCAGAAATTGGGAACAGCCCCCAGGGCAGCCCGGTCAGTCCTAAATGGGATTGGTCACTGAGCTGTGTCCCAAATCCTGATCCAACCGTTCCTCTGGAAAACTCCCAGCTCCCCACGTGCCAGAGCTCCCCCTTTGGGAAGCAAACTGGGAATCATGGAATAATTTGGGMATTTAAAGCCCATCCACTGCCACCTTCCACCATCCCAGGGTGCTCCAAGCCCCATCCAACCCAGCCTTGGACACTTCCAAGGGATCCAGGGGCTTCYCTGGGACTTCCACCTTCCYRGGGARGAATCCCTTCCCAATATCCYGTTTTCCAGGGATAATTTGGGATGTCAGGGACTGGAATGCCGTACCCAGGTTGAGCTTGGTGCAGTTTCCATGGTTGTCACTCAGCACTGGACACTTGTAGACGTCTCCGGTTTTCTGCTGCCCGTTGGATTCGTAGGGAGCTCCCACCACCAGCCTGCGGAAAACACGGATCCGTCAGCACCGGGACAACGGGAATCCCCTGGGAAAAGTCCCCTCAGCCACAATTCCTAGATTTGGGAGTGGCAGCAGAGGGCCCCAACCTCAGCGGAAGGAAAGCTTCTCCTTCTCTTTCCTTTGGAGCAGCAAAAAGTTGGGAATGTGACTCTGCCACYTGGAATTATGGAATTCATTCCCATCAGCCGCAAGGAACGGATTCCTGGAGGGGAGGGAGGGATCCAAACCCACCTGGAAGCACAGGGAGGAGCAGGGAAGCAGCTCCAGGGTGGCACCAAATCCCTCAGAATCAGCTGAGGTGCCCATGGATTGCCCCTTCTCTCCACTGCCCATGGAGGAGCCTTTCCACAGGGTCATGGAATGGTTTGGGATGGAAGGGACCYKAAGGATCATCTCATCCCAACCCCCTCCACGGGCAGGGACACCTCCCACTTCMTTCCCAGAACATCTCCAGGACATGGATATGGAGACACCTCCCACTTCCTTCCCAGAACATGGATATGGATGCAGGATTCCAGCAGAACCAGAAAAAACAACAAGGAGCTGGTGGAGCGCTTCCAGCAAATCCCACTGGGAGCCACAAGGAATTTTTCCCTGGAAAATCCTGGAAAAGGGAATTTTCTCCAGCCCAGAGCTGTTACAAACAGCCCTGAGCTGAACATTGGGATCTCCAGTGGTGGGTGAGGAAATTGGGAAGGACTTTTCCAAGGGAAAACCCCGGAAAAGGGAATTTTCTCCAAGCCAGGGTTGTTATGAGCAGTGGGAGATGAACATTGGGATCTCCAGTGGAGGGAAGGAATTTTCCCCAGGAAAACCCTGGAGAAGGGAATTTGCCCCACACTGGAGTTGTTCTGAACATTGGGATCTCCAGTGGACATTGGGAATTTTCCTGCTCTCCAAAGGAAGGGAGCTGCTAAATCCCATTCCCCAGCAAGGACACCAACTYCCAGCTGAGATATTTCTGGGACATCCAAACATTTTTCCCACTTTTTCTTGACCACAGCATTCCAACCCAGCAACCCAAAAGCAGGAAGAGCACAGGACCTAAGGAATCCATCCCTTCTTTCCAGGCTATCCCAAAAATCCTCATCACCAYGAGCTGATGGCAACTCCCGCTCCCAAAATAAATGGGATTTTTTTTTTTTTTTTAGCTTCCCAAAAATCCTATGGATGCAACCGTCCCAGTCTGGATCTCCAGATAAACAGGAGCTCTTTTGTTCCACAGGGCCCTTCCCAGCAGCTGGAAAAGCCACCGGCACAGATGTTCCCTGTTAGACCAGGAATTGTCATTCCTTAAAAATGTTGCTGCTCCAAAGACAAACATCCCATTCTTTTATCCCAAACCGGAATCGCTCMCCCAAGGAAAAGCTCCCGAATCCAAGGATTCTCATGGAAACACTTCCTGAATTACGGCTTAATGTGGGAATTCACCACGGGAAAATCATCTCCAGCTGGAGCTGTCCTCAACAGCATCCAGGAAAATCTGGGATTTTTCAGGAATTTGCTCGTTTTCCTGAGGCTCTCCCACACTCTCATGTCCATTTAGGTTGTGGAGAGGAGGGAAAAGATGGAAGATCAGGAAAGGGAAYGAGAAAACCTTGAGGATGAGGAGGAATAAAGGTGGAGGGTCCTTGGAAAATGAGGATCTCCTGGTGTAATTCCCAATTCCCAAAGAATTTCAGGYACATGGAATTTCATGAACTTCTGGGAGCAGCTCCAGCTTGATGCGCCCCCCATCCTGCAKGGAATCCTCTTGGAGACTTTTCCATGAATTAACATTCCCATATTAATGTGATCRCAACACCCATTAATCAAAATTCCCAAAAAACCAGCGGGTTTGGGGTCGGATCATCCCTTTGGGATGACGAGGCAGACCCAAAGGAAACCCAAACATTCCCAGATTTTGCCATGAATGAGGAGCGGCTGCGGAGCTCCCGAAGCCGGAATTCTTGTCTCCCAAAAAACAATGGAATTGTTTTCCCTTTTTGGTTAAATGGGGATGATTAATCAGCTGGAGCTGTCAAATCCTCATGGAAACTTGGCAGCTYGGGAAAAAGGCTTTTCCAGCTGTTTGGAAGGTGTTTTTAGGGATGCTGCTCCACTCTTCCTTTACTTGGAAACTCAGGCTAGAAATCCTGGATTTTTCCTTCCAAAAAAACAAAAACAAAAAAAAAAAAAATCAGGGATTTGGGATGGGTTGTCCCAAATTCCCAAAATATCCAAATAATCCAGCTCATCCCAAGAAAACTGGAGCATCCTGCTRTAGAAAGGAGACATTCCTGGGTTTTTCCAAGCTTTCCTCCTCCACACATCCTGGGATCATCCCAAATCTCCCGATTTTTCCCTGGATTCCCAAGAAGGAAGCGGCTCCTGCATCACAACTTGGCCAAAAAACGAGGCTTTGAAAGAAAATCAGAACCAAACAATTCCTGCCTCTCCTCCCTCTCCGTTCCCTGCTCCCGGAGAAAACAAAGGGAAAAAAACCAACAGGGATTAAGTGGGAAAAGCTCTGACTGCTCCAAGCTGTCTGAGGATGGATTTTTAACTTTCATCCCCAAAAAAATAAGGAGAGAAGAAGCAGGAATACTGCAGGATATTGCTCTGCAAGCAAAGCCCAGTGCTGGGGGTACTGATTCCCAGTTTTCCGGCCAGGCTGGGAATTGGATGTGTCCATGCCTGCGGGCTGGGAAAGCCTCCAAACCAGCAAAATCCAGGAATTCTGGAATGGTTTGGGTGGGAAAAACCTTAAAGCTCATCCCATTCCACCCCTGAGCTCCAGGCCCTGATCCTGGACAATCCCGGTCCGAGCAAAGGGAAAAGGAGGAGGGGGGGAAAAAAAGAGGGAAAAATCTTCTGGCTGGATTGAAAGCCAGAATTGTGCTGATCTGGAAAAACACTTCCAGGGGTTTCTGTTTTCCAGCTCCTGCCAGAGGTTTTCTTGGCTGGAATTCTCCCGTGGCTTGGCCGCCGCCGGAGCGCTTGGAATATTTTGGTGGAAGCACAGAGAATTCCATAATGTCTGCTCCCAGCTCTCCCTCCCACCCCGGGATGAAGGATCTGTGGCAACCCACCCTATTCCCTGTTTTTTGGGGGGGATTTTCCCTCTTTTTKGCCTCGTTTTCAAGAAAATCATGGAATGGTTTGGGTCATTCCAGCCCCACTTCCAGAGGTTGCTCCGAGCTGGATTTGAACATTCCAGGGATGGGGTGGCAAAAAATCTGGGAATCAACAGTGGTTCTGAAGGAGAAGGGATTGTTTGGGGTGGAAGTGGGAGACTGGGAAAAGTCACCCAGGGAATTCCCAGTTTTCTTGGGAATCTCCAGAGGGAAGCTGGGGATCCCACAAGGCCCTGTGGATCCAGATCCCAGAACGGCTCCATGGAAAATCTTGGCTGAGCCGAGAACCACAGAGGGGCCTCGCCTGGAAACATCTCCTTAACATCCCAAAAAATGGGGGGAAAAACACTGGGAAAAACGGGAATGTGGCATTCCTGCTGCCCACAGCATTCCAGAGYTCTTTGTGCTGCCTTTGCTCCCGTTATCCGCTGTTTCCTGGGATTTGGGCTCCGGATTTGTCACTGCYGCCTGTCCCCATCGTGTCTGTGCCCCTCTCCAAGATTCCTTGGAAAAGGAACTTTGGGATGCCCCCAGGGAGGAGATTTGGGATCAGAATTTCCTTTTGGATAAGTGGGATACGAGGTTGGGATAGGGAAAGGTCCCGAGGAGCATCCAGCATGCCAAGAATTCCAGGAATTGGGCTCCAGGTGCCCCTCTCCAGGATTCCTTGGAAAAGGAGCTCTGGGATGCTCCCAGCCACAGCTCCTGGAATGATGGGAAGCACCCCGGACAAACACTTGGAAGGGGGAGATGAAAGATGAAGGGAATTTTTTTCCCTTTTTTCCCTGCTCTTGAACCTCCAGGAAGATTCTTCCCAAAATTCCATGAGATTCCAGGTTGTGTTTGCCCCAAACATCCAGGAGCTCCCATTCCCATGAGAGCTTGCAGGTTTTAAGGGATACACAYTCCATTTGTGGAATTCTGTTCGTTATTCCCAAAGAAATCCATCCACAGCGTCCAACCTGCCAGGATTTGGGATTCAAATGCTCCAAAGCCCTTTTCATCCTCCCAGGAATTCCTTCTCCTTATCCCAAAATTCCTCCCACGTCATTTTGTCCTAGCAGCACAGGGAGTTCCCATTTTTCCCAAAAAACCCAGTTTGGGCACTGGGAATGCTCCAATMYCRTAATTCCAGGTCYCYCTTTCCCTGCCTGCTCMGGGAGCGGGAAGCTGSCATTCCATGGAGCTCCRGTGGTTTTTGGGATGAATTCCAGGCACCTGCTGTCATCTTTTCCATCCCCACTTGGAGAAGGCACCTCCAGCTCCACGGAAAAGATGGAAARAGTGTGGAAAAGGAGGTCTGGAAACCCCACACTGCTCTGGAAAATGCCRGAGCAAAATCAAATCCCACATGGATGAGCTTTTCCAGCCTTAAATATCCAAGTGGAATTTCCCCCCCCCCACCAGAGTTTAATAACCCGAATTTTTTCCTCACGGATTTTCCTCACGGATTTTCCACTCTCTGGGATGCACKTCCATGAGTCTGGGTGGTTCCTTGAAAAGTCTGGAAAAGGGGAAAATTCCCGACTTCCAAAAATACCTGGAAAAYCCAATCTGTTTGGAGCCGCTCCAATCTTCCTTTAGAAATATATGGAAAAAAAACATAAACACAAAATTCTTGGAATCCGTTCCCAAACAATTCCCGGCAGCCAAAAGCAGCATTAAAAGGCTCAGRCTGAAGGAGAGGTGCCAAAATCCTCGGATTCCGCGCTTGGAATTTGGCAGCTGGATCCCGGCACATCCATGGCYGGGATTCTGAGAGAATCTGCTGTATTCCAGTGGATTTTGTGGAATTCTTTGGGATGGGRTTGGAAGATGCCCAGCAGGAATTGKGGTCTCAGGACATTTCCTTTCCTTCCGTGTCCTGCCAGCTCCTGGAATTATCCAGCTCCTGGAATTCTGGTCCAGCTCCCTCTGCACATGCATGGTTTTTATTCCAGAGGTTTCTGGTTGCTCCCAGATTTCTCCATTTTTCAGCTGTGTCCACATTTTYCCCTTGGAATTTTTTCCCGCTCAATTGCAGATTCCAACAACGCTGAGTTTTTATGTCCATGTCCATCCATAGGATCCCACTGGAAAAATTACATTTTTTCCAAGCAGAGGAACCAACAGGAGGAAAAACTAGAGGTGGATCCTGTGGATGTTGGCAGGAAAAGTTGGGAAAAGAAGCCAGGGATGGTCTTTGGTCCTGCTTGGGAAAGCAGGAAAAAATTCCCAGTTTCCAGGGAATTCAGCCCTTGGCCACCCCACACGTGGTGGTGGTGGCATGGAAAAATGGGATAAGAGATCCCAAAATCCTGGSAATTGCAGCCCCTCAGCTGGGATGGAGCTAAAACAGCTCCTATGGATACAACCGGGATGAGAATATTCCCAAAATTGGGATTTTCCAGCAATTTCCCTCAGAATCCCGGGAAACACTGAACTCCCAACTTTCATCCCAATGCATCAGCCCCTCCATAGGATRCACAATTCCAATGGGAAAAACTCCCAGTCCTGGTGGAAAACAGGGTGGGATCCACAGAAAGAGAGACCCCGACTTCCCAAAATTCCATGGAATGGGAATCTCMGGCTCAGGACASAGAAGGGTTTTCCAAAGGTGGCAAARGTTGGATTCTGGAGTTCCAGGAGTATCCATTGCATTMATTATGGCATTAAGAGTGGATTCATCCACCTGGGGGGGGAAGATCCTGAATTCCAGGGAATTCCATGGGCTTTGGAGCATCCAGATGTGCTCCTGGAATGCACCAGAGGTCTCTGCCAACATCTGGGTGGGATCCCCTGGGACTCATTCCTCTGGGATCGGCCTTGGGATCCCCCTGGGATCGGCCCTGGATCCATCCCTGGGATGGGCCCTGGATTCATCCCTGGGATCCCTCTGGGATCGGCCCTGGGATCAGCCCTGGGATCGGCCCTGGGATCGGCCCTGGGATCGGCCCTGGGATCGGCCAAACCCACCCCAAATCCCAAACCTGAGCCAATCCCAGGCTCATCCCACATTCCTGATGGATCAATTCTCCAGGCCCTGGCTCCTCCAYCCAAGGTGTAAAAACCTGGATGGCCTGGACCCAAATTCCAGCCGGGATTCCAGCCCTGGGAGGCTCCAAGGAATTGTGATCCAGCCAGGACACCCCCTCCATACCCACCCTTCCCAAATTCCCAATATTCCCTTATCCCACCCAAAATTCCTCTTTTTTAAAGGAAAACCTTTCCTTCGTTCAGCACCTCCATGAGCAACCTCATCCTGGCCCAGCAATTCCTGGGAATTCTGGAGGAGATTTGGTGTAATTTCTGCCACAATTCCCCCTGGAATTCCCGGTTTTCCAGAGCCCACTCACCATTTCTTGCCGCCGATGTCGTGCTGCTGCACCGTGTATCCAAAAAAAGATTCCCTGGATCCCGCGATGATCTGGGGCCTCTTGGTGTCGATGTTGAAGGAATTCCCAAATCCTGGGGAGAAAAAGGGGCAGGACCTGTCAGCCAAAAAGCTGGAAAACACCAATTCCACATGGATGAACTCGGAATTCCAGAATCTCGGAAAGGTTCCAGCCATGGAATTATTCCAATCCCAGCCCCGCTCCGGGTGCTCCCGCTTGGGGTTGGATTCGACGATTCCAGAGGTTCTTCCAACCTATCCCATCCTGGGAAAGCTGCTCCCGARTTTTTGGAGATGTTGCAGGAGCAGGGATGGGTTGATCCCGTTCCCATCCCAGCCAGGATGGGAATTCCAAAGCATTCCAGCCCCRCCTCCCAAAATTCCGCTCTCCATCCTGGAGTCCCCAGGGAATATCCAGCCCTGGGGATGGAGCTCGGAGCTCCTCTAGGATTCAGAATTCCTGGAATTCAGCCCATTCCCAGCCCTCAACAGCTCATCCTGGGAATTCCCTGGAGCCAGGATGGGAGGGGRAAGGAGAAAGGAGCTCCTCCCTCTGGAATCCATGGATTCAGCCACTTCCATGGGGATCACGGGATGGGATCCATGGAAAAAGGATCCTGGCCATTCCCGAGGGTTTTCCCAAGGATCCAAAGCTGGGATTCCTATTCCCTGTGTGAGGAGAGGCAGCTCCAGRGGGGGATATCCCTAAGGATGGAATTCCAGCTGGGACAGGGTGATATTTGGGACGGTCCTTTCCCTCTGGAAAAYGCTGCTTCCCACAGAACAGCAGGAGCAGGATCCACGGCATCCCGATCCCGGGATTCTGGTGCTCACAGGGGACAAATTCCAGAGAAATTTCCTGTCCCTGGAGCAAAATCTGTGGAATTCTCTGGCAGCTCCTCCCTGTGCCTGGAGCCAGATCCAGGTGGGRAATTGGGAAATCAGGAATTCCTCCAGGAGTGGGAATGCTGGAGATGCTGCCCGTGGGAAGCACAGAGGGACAGAGCCCAAATTCCAGGCTGGAGCAGCAGGATGGACATGGATAACCAGGATATCCCAGACTGCATTCCCTGAATCCTGCTGGATGCTTYRTTCCAAGAAAAACCTTGGAATCCTCCTCCAGGACAGGGACAGGGTGCTCAGTTTGGAATATCTCGGGATATAAAGGAGCTGCCAGCAGGAAAATTTGGCACTGCTGCTTCCCAGGTGGAAAAATCCAGGATGGGAATGTTTGGATAGGCAGGAATGTCGGAGAAAAAGGGAATGTTTGGAATCCTAGGAACAAATCCGCTCCTGGAGCAGGGAATGGAGGAATCCGGCCACAGATTCTGAGGAGAAGGAGCTTCCAAATGATCCAGAAAGAAATTCTAGAAAGCCAGGATTAAAAAAAAAACGGGATTAAAAAAAAAAAAAAACGGGAGACAGGGATGAGAGCCAAGATATCTTGTGGAGCGTTGACCTCATTTCACATCCCAAAGAAATGAAAACCTCGGGAGAGGGGGAAGCTGGGATTGGCCATGGAATGATGGGAAAGGGAAAGGGGGAAGGGCATCAGAGCAGCCTGGAATCAGAGGGAATTTTGGGAACTTTGGATTCCCAGCAAGAAATTCCAAGATCTGGAAGAGTCTTGGATGCAGAGGAAGTGTTGGAGAGGATGGGATGGATTTTCCTCTTAATTTTCCTGCATTTTGCATTGCACACCCCCAAGCTGAGGATTTTTGGGAATGTGAACACCGGGATAAATTGGAGAATCCCATTCCATGGTTTAGGATAAAACTCCGGAAAAGGAACCAGAACAAATGAACAGAAATATTCCATGAAATGGGAAATCTCTGGGAAAACAGGGAGGAGAGGTGGGAGTGGCTCCTGCTGGAGCATCCCAGTACCAGGGAAGCAAAAAATCTGGGAGAGAAGATTCCRAGCAATGGATGGAACCTCAAAACTCTGACAAAAAGAAAGGAATGAAATAAATATTGGGAGTATTCCAACCGGGAATATTCCAACCGGCTCCAGCTGAAATGGGAATTTTAGGAGAGGCTATCCAGGAGGTTTGGGAGCCAGAGAGATTTTCCTGCTGGGAATCAGGAAAATCTAAAATTTCCCCCCTTTGGTCACTATCCCAAAGAASTGACCAAAAGCTCCAGGTTTTCCTTGGAATTCTGAGGGCAGGAAGCCTCAAATTCCTCATTTTCTTTGGAGCTTCTGGAGTATCCAAACTTTTGATTCTTGTCAAGGAAAATATCGGGAAACAAGAAAATCTTTAGGAAAGAAGGATGGGAATAAAATCCACCTTTCCTGCCAGGGTAAAAATCAGGATAGAAAGAAGTCCTAGAAGGGAAATGTCTGGGGATGATTCCAAAGGCCCCAGCACCAGGAAAAAAATGGGGAAAAACTGGGAGAGATAAGGGGGAAAGGAGGGAAACAATCGCAGGGGGGCGAGAAGGGGGAAAACTTGGGGAAAATTGGAGGAAAAATGGAATAAAGGGAAAAATGGGGGGGATTGGAAAATGGAAGAAAATTTGAAAAACTGGGAGAAAAGGGGGAAATGCCTGCCTGAATCCTTTTGGGATTCCCAGGCTGGAAAAGAAACTTGGAAGTGCCTGGAAGCTTTCCCATGATTCCCAACCACCGGTTCTGGCTCCGTTGAAATTTGGGGCTGAGGTTTTGCTGTGCCTTTGCCCCCAGATCCTGAGTTCCCCAGAAGAACATCCGGTTTTTCTTGACTTGTCAGGAAAATCCAGCTTTTCCCCTGGCTTCTGCACTTGGCCCGAGCTCGGGGTGGAATTCCTGCGAGAGGGAATATTGAGCTAAAAAAGGAAAACTTTTCTAAAGGATAAGAAAAACTTTGGGAAATATATCTCTGGGAAGCAGCAGGGGTGGGCTTTGATTCCTGGGAATCCAATGGGAATGCTGCCAGCGTCCCAGAGTCTGTTCAATTGGCTTCAGGGAAAATCCCGGTTTGGATAGGAAGGGCTGGGAATGCTGGGATGAACAGAAAGCTCAGTCATCCTGGGAAACATTCCTGCCTTCCCACAAAATTGTTCTCCCAAAAAACCATCTCCTGCTCTCACCAAAATGCTTCCCAAAGCTCGGGAGGGGGCTTTGCTACAGCAGGACCTTGTGCTTCCGAATTCCCACAAAATCCCTGGATCCAAGAACATCCAGGGACAGAAACCTCACCCAGGATGGAAATCCTGAGGAAAATGTCATGGCCAAAAAAATCCAAGATGATAGGGGGCGAAAAGAGAAGAGGGAAAAGCAGGGAATGTTTATCCCAGGGAGCAAATTCAGGATCCATTTCCACACATTCCCAAGCAGAATTCCCAAATCCGCCCTTCCACGATCCCCCCTTATGGACCAGCGCCGGTGTCCATGGGAATTTCCCGGGAATCTGCGCAAATCCCAGGATTTTTCCCAACATCCCATTCCGAGCCACATCCAATGCCTCCATCCACACATGGATATCCAATTATTTCAGAGAAGAAAGAGCTACGGGCCGCGGCCTCCCTTGAAAGGATCCCGGCTGGAAAGGCGAAAAAAAAAAAAAAATCCCAAAAAGCGCCAATCCCATAAAAACCCCGAGCAGGCTGGCGCGTTTTCCAGCAGGAAGTTTGGGAATGTTTGCAGCTGGAGGAGGCGCGAGCCGGTGGCCGAGCTCCCGGCAGTGGGGAAAAGCGCTTTTTTCCCGAATTTTTTCCCCTTTTTTTTTTTTTTTTTTTCCCGTTTTCCTCCCGCTTCGGCGGCTCCCGGCGCGGGTGGATTCCAGATGGGATTAAAGCAGGAATGGGGAGTCGCTTTTCCCAAGGAAAAATCCCGGGAAAAAAAACCAGAAAAAAAAAAATCCATCCCAGCCCCCCGGAGCAGAACGGGAGAAGCCGCAGGATCCGCTCCTGGAATTAAACTCCGCCTAAAACCTCTCCTGAATTTAACCCCGAGCGTTCCCCGTTGTCCAACGGGACAAACCTCAGAAAAGCTGGATTTCGGGAAAAGGGAGCTTTCCTTCCCCCCAGTATCCCATCCTTTGGGATTATCCCGATTAACGCCGCTGCAAGGCCGAGGAGGGATCGGGAGCTYCCCGGGAATTCCGGGATCTCCATCCCTTTCCAGCTCCCTCCCGCTCCCGGCAGAACTTTCCCAAGAGCCGCGTGAAGGTTTCTCCAGCACTTTTCCCAAGTCATTCCCGTTTTTTTGGTGGGGGGGAGGAGGATTGGGATGGGCACTCACCGGGCAGGAGGCAGAGGGAGCAGGCCAGGAGAATCCCGCTGGGAATATCCATGGAATCGCCGGCTGCCCCGATCCCCGCTCCCGAGCATCGGCGGGACTGGGAGCTCCGATCCCAGATCCCGTCCCTTATCCCAAACTTTTCCCGGCTCCCTGACAGCGGGAGAGCGCTGGGAGGGAGTGGGAGGGACCAGGGAACGGGGAGGAGGGAAAGGATGGGAATGGGGACGGCCCTTTCCAGCCGGGACACCCTTTAGGGAGCGGGCTCCAGGTGGGAATTCCAGCTCGGAATCGGCTGTGCCAGCCGGGAATTGCGACCTAGACTCAGCTGTGCCATCCGAGAATTCCAACCTGGAATCAGCTGTGCCAGCCGGGAATTCTCACCTGGAATCAGCTGTGCCAGCCGGGAATTCCCACCTGGAATCGGCTGTGCCAGCCGGGAATTCCCGCCTGGAATCGGCTGTGGCAGTCGGGAATTCCAGCCCAGAATCGGCTGTGCCAGCCGGGAATTCCCACCTGGAATCGGCTGTGCCAGCCGGGAATTCTCACCTGGAATCGGCTGTGGCAGTCGGGAATTCCAGCCCAGAATCGGCTGTGCCAGCCGGGAATTCCAACCGGGAATCCTGGGATGAGGCGCAGCAGGAAAGGATGGGAATGGGGACAGACGCCTCCAGGCCGTGCCACCCTTTAGGGAGCGGATTCCAGCTGGGAATTCCCACCTGGAATCAGCTGTGCCAGCTGGGAATTCCCACCTGGAATCAGCTGTGCCAGCCGGGAATTCCCACCTGGAATCAGCTGTGCCAGCCAGGAATTCCAGCCGGGAATTGGGGCTGTGCCAGCCGGGAATTCTACCTGGAATCGGGGCTGTGCCAGCCGGGAATTCCGACCTGGAATTGGCTGTGCCAGCCAGGAATTCTGACCTGGATCCCACCAGGAGAGGGGGAAAACTGGGAAAAAAGGGGATAAAAACCTGGGAGAGACAGGGGAGAATTTGGGAGAGGCGGGGGGAAAAACTCGGGGAAAATAAAAAACTGGGAGAGGGGAGGAGAAAACAGGGAATGTTTCATCCCAGGGAGCGAGTTCAGCTGGATGCAGATCTCGGAGTGACATCAGCCATTCCCAAAGGGAAGATCCCGTGTTTTTCCCAGATTAAAATCCTTGGATGACTCCTCAAAAAGCCCGGAGAAGGAGGAGGCTGCTCCGGCCGTGTGCTCCCAGCTGACCCCTGGATCCAGGAAAAGCTTTTGTTTGTCTGGAAAAAGCTCTGGATAGCAGGAATTCCTCATGGAATCATGGAATGGGGAGCTCATCCCATTCCAATCCCTCTCCATGGGCGGGAATGGCACCCACAAATCCCTGGATCCAAATCCCAGCTCCCCCAAATCCCACAGGACTTTGTGCTTCCATCTCAGCGCACTCCCGACCTTCCTTCCCGATTTTTTTGGGATCATCCCAGGAGGTTTTCCGGATTTTTCCAGGCTCCAGCTGTTCCCGCAGCAGCTCCTCGATCCCGACCTGTGGGAGGCATCTGGCCTTGGATGCGGCTGCCTCGGGAGCTTGGGAAGAACCAGGCTGGAAACCAGGAATGTAAACACAGCCGGGAATGACAACAAATTCCCARATTCCCAGATTTCAGCACAGCTGGGGAGGGGGGGCATGCAGGGATTTTATCCCACTCCAAAGGCTTTTCCCACTTCCCAGGGGAAGAGGGATGCTCGGGAACAGCAAASCCCACTCCAGGGCTGGATTTGGGATTGGGATTTGTCCCTCTGGATACCCGGGAGCAGCTCCAAGCTAGAGCACGTGGATCCCTCATTCCCGATCCAGCGGCTCTGCTGAGCTCAGAGCTCCAGAGAATTGCTCAAAAAAAAAAAAAAAAGTTGGAAGCAGAATTCCGGCCTCTCCCACAGCATCAGCTCTTCCCAGAGCCAGGAAAACAGGAAAGCAGAATTCCAGCCTCTTCCACACAGGAAAACAGGGATCAGCCTTTCCCAGATACTGGGATGGATCCTAGGATTATCCTCCCAAAATTCTGGGATGGATCCTTGGATCTGCTCCCCAAAATTCTGGGGTGAGTCCTGGGATCTGCTCCCCAAAATTCTGGGAAGGATTCTGGATGTAACTCCCCTAAAATGTTGGGATGGATCTTGGAATTTCCCCCCCCAAAATCCTGGGGTGAATCCAGGGATCAGCCTCCCAAATTCTGGGACGATCTGGGATATTCCCCAGAAGAAGATCCTGGGATCTGCCCCAAAATGTTGGGATGGATCTTGGAATTTCCCCCCCCCAAATGCTGTGGTGATCTCTGGGATCGGCCCCCAGAATTCCAGGATGGCTCCCAGAAAATGGGCCGGGACTGGCGGATGGGGCGTGGAAATCTTGGGAATTCTGGTGGGAATGAGGAGCTCTGGGTGGGGGCTCCCGTCATGGCCCTTTCCAAGCCCTGCTCCCATTCCTGGGAATTGTGGGAATCCTTGGCTCAGTGGGAGGCACTGGGGGGTCCTGATCCCCTCCCTGTCATCCCAAGGAAATTTGGGAATGCTCCTGGAGCGAGGGGAAAACCAGGAGCCGAGCCAAAGGTGTCGGGTTTGCCTTTAAAATTCCCGRTGGAGCCGAGTGCCGAACTCATCCATCAAACATCGGATCCAGGCATGGAAAACGCTCCTTCAGTTCCCTGGGCTGGCTTCCAACAGGATTCCTGCCAGGAGCCTTTTCCATGCTCCCCTCCGGCTGTTTTCCGAGCTGCCACCAGATCCCACAGCTTCCAAATCCAGCTTTTCCCCGGCAGACGGGAACGGGGCAGCCGTCAATTCCCTTTTCATGGAATTCCATATCCATGCAGGAGCCTGGGAAGCCCCAGGATGGGGAAGGGTGGGAAAGGAACCCCCAGTGGAATTCCAGGATTCCTGCTGTCCTCATTCCCATTCCAGTGGACATTGCTCCCTAGAATTACAGGAKATGAAAACTCTGGGAATTTCCTGGAAGCTCAGGGAGTCCATGGGATCCAAAYGCTTTTGGATTGGGAATATCCCCCATAAACCTGAATGTTGGCATGGGATTTTTCCCAATTTTTTTCCCACTTTCCCCCTCTGATTCCTTGAGCTTTATCCGTTGGCATTGGAAAAAGAGAGGAATTTTGCCAGATAATTCCAGGGGGTCACCACAATTCTCAGTCCATGAAGGATGTTGGGAAAATCTTGGGAAAAGGTTGGGAAAATCTTGGATTTGGGAATGGGGATGGAGCAGAGCCACCCACACAGGGAGATTCCCACCTGAGTCCACCAGGATTCCATGGAATTTTTGTAATCTCCTYGGATTTTCCCATTAATCCCTCATTTAATCCTCTCCTGCTGGGGTTTTCCGGGATCCCACAGCTTCCTCTTCCTCCATCCTGCTGCTTTTTCCRYTTCCAAATAAATCYKGATGGGCWGAAGATAAGGAAGCTGGGATAGGCATTAAAAATAGACACACAAAAATGATGGAATCCTGGAATGGTTTGGGTGGGAATGAACCTTAAACCCATCCCATTCCATGGCCAGGGACAATTCCCACTGTCCCAGGTGGCTCCAAGCCTCACCCAACCACTCAAATTCCCCAAATTCCTCTCTTTTCCTCCAAAATCTCTTCCCTGGATCTCTTGCCTTGCTCCCTCTCCATCGTTCTCTCCCAAGCTTTTCCCATCCTAGGGAATCCACACTCCATTCCCAGSAATTCCCAATCCTGGTGGTCTCCAGAGGACTGGAAGSCGAGGGCACCACTTGGAATTGGGAATYTCAGCTCCCACTTCCTTCTCCTGTTCCTTTGGCAGCGATTTTCCATTGGGAAGAACTTCTCCCCCAAATCCACACTTCCCAGGAATTCCCAATCCTGGTGGTCTCCAGAGGACTGGAAGCTGAGGGCAYCACTTGGAATTGGGAATTTCAGCTCCCACTGGTAGGAGCTGCCTCATCCAATCCCTTCACCCCTTGRAATTTTCGTCTGTGCTCCGCATTCACTTCATACTTGGAATGAGTCAAGGCGGCTCCAGATTCCCCTCCCAGTGAAAAATCGGGATCTTTTCCAGGGATAATGGGAACCAGCTGCCGGCGGCAGAGCAGACGGAGCTGTTTGTTCCCGCTCCCGGCGGAACAAATGGAATCATCTCCCTTCCAAAGCCCGGGATCTGGGTTATCCGTGYGCTCCCAGCGCCAGGTATTGTTATTCCAGAGGAGCTTCCATCCAAAGGGACGAGCGCCCGGCCCTGGACTTCTCCATAAATTATCCACTCTGGAATCCAAACATCAGCCTCCGGATAATTGGCGGCTGCGGATATTCCAGGACTCTCCGGGTGCTGTATCCATGGTTTTCCCGTTCCTCTGTAATTGTGGGCAGAGCCAGGGACGTGCCGGGATTCGGCCACGCGGCTCCGGAATGTCCCGGGGCCGGAATCCCTGGAAGGGCCACGGCAGCAGCTCCGGGGGTTTTTCCCTAAGGATCAGGTTTTGCCAAGGAGGATCATCCATCCTTCATTTCAGAGGGAATGGTGGCGCTGAGGAAGAGCTGGAAAAGCTGGAATTGTCCCACCTGTCCCTGGAGGGAGTCGGGATTGTGGGGGTGACGGAGCTCCATGAAAGGTTGGGATCAGCAATCCAATGGAAAGATTGGGATCACCAATCCAATGGAAAGATTGGGATCACCATGTCCCATGGAAAGGTTGGGATCACTATGTCCCATGGAAAGACTGGGACAACCATGTCCCAGGGAAAAATTGGGATCACCACATCTGATGGAAAAATTGGGATCACCAATCCGATGGAAAGATTGGGATCCCCAGTCCCGCTCCTCTCTTCCCACATTCCCAGCCAGCCAGGTGGGAATTTTCCCCCGAGGATTTTTTTGAATTGCTCACATCCAGCCCGGCAGCGCCAAGAAATGAAATTCCAGGATAACCCCAGGGGTGGGATGAGGAAAGATGGAAAATTATCCATGGTGGGCCGTGCATGCTGCAAGGGGGGGAAATGGGAAATTTTGGGAATGGTTTCATTCCTTATCCCGGCTCAGATCCCTGATCCTGAGTTTCTRTGGAATTCCGCTCATCCCAAGGGTGGTCCCGTGTCCCCGCGGTGACCACGCCCGTGCTCCCGGYGAGATTCCCATTCCCAAGATTTCCGCAGCGATTCCCTCCCGGCAGCGCCAGGAGAGGGAGCCCGAGGCGCTCCCGCATCCAGGAATTCTCCGCTCCACGAGGCCGCATCCAGCGGGAGCCGCTCTTCCCATTCCCGGGACACGCCGCGGCTCGGGAATTCCAGCCGGGATTCTGCTCCAGAGCTCTGGGAATGGGGTGCCTGGCTCCAGTCCCGATGGAGCAATTCCCTTTGGCCTTCCCCATGGGAATCCTCCTGGGCTGCGGGAGACGCATTCCAGAGGGCACCGGCACCAACCTGGATCTCTGCTCCTGCTGGGAATTCAGGGATCTCTGATCCTGCTGGGAATTCAGGAATTTCTGGTCCTGATGGGAATTCAGGGATCTCTGATCCTGCTGGGAATTCAGGGATCTCCGGTGCCGCTGGGAATTCAGGAATTTCTGGTCCTGATGGGAATTTAGGGATCTCTGCTCCTGCTGGGAATTCAGGCATTTCTGCTCCTGCTGGGAATTCAGGGATCTCTGATCCTGCTGGGAATTCAGGAATTTCTGGTCCTGATGGGAATTCAGGGATCTCTGGTGCCGCTGGGAATTCAGAGATCTCTGCTCCTGCTGGGAATTCAGGAATGCCGATGGAAAATCCAGAATCTCCGGTGCTGGTGGAGACGCTGCTGCAGCTGGAGGAGACCAGGACACAGGGCCCGGATCCTGCTCAGTGCCAGCAGGAGATCAGAACCCTTGGAATTCTTTCCAGGTGCYGAGCATCTCCCTTTCCCGGGATCCGCAGCAGGATCATGGGTGTTCTCCAGGAAAAGAAATCCGGCTGGGAGCTGGAACGGGATCCCGCCAAACATTCCAAGCCAAACCCGAGGCACAAAATCCCTGGGATGTTTCCCTGCCCTCCCCAGCATTCCCAAAGCYGGGATTTGGGATTGCAGGGCTGTCCTGGTGGAGCCTGAGCCGTTTTCCTGACCATGCCAGAGGAATTCCCTCTGGGAAGGGAACTGTCCCATCCTTGGCAGTGCTGCAATTCCCAAATTCCCAAATTCCCACCCCATTCCCAGCATTCCCACTCCTCCCAGCTCGGATGAGGGGCTCCCCTGGCTTTCCCAACTCCCAGCCCCTTTCCCAACATTTCTGGGCTCCCCCCAAGATGCATTTGGGATTTGGGAGATGCTGGGATTTCCCCAAATGTGGAAAATTGGGATCCATCCATCACCAGATTCCCAGGATCCTCCCAGCTCCAGGCGCCTTCCCAGCCTTCCCTTCCCATCCTACCTTTCCCAGCTATCCCAGCTCAGCTCCCAGTTTTTTCCAAGTTTTCTGAGTTTTTCCAAGCAGCTCATTGGGATAATCACTTCCCCCTCTGGGATGAGGCAGCCGGGACACGGAGCTGCTCCAAGGCTTTGGGAAAATTGGGATTCTCCTCCTCCAGCTTTTCCAGGCCTGGGTATTCCCTGTCCTGAGCTCTGCTTCATTCCAAGCATCCACTCGGATCCTTCAGATCCCGGGAAAATGGAGGATTTTTGGGAAAAGGTCACGGCTGGGTGGGTCGGGATTTATCAGTGGCTGATGTCATTAATTCCCTGTTAATTGCATTAACCTTTCCCACACTTTCCAGCCCAGCTCACGTGGTTTATCCTTAAAAATAGTTGATTTTCAAGGAATATTTGGGACTTTTCCTCCTCTTGTTATCAGATCCATTGGTTTTTTACAGGGATGGTTGGGATAAAACTCATCTTCCATYGGATTCTTGGTGGAATAATCTCCTCACAAAAGGGAAATCCTTGCTTTTAGGGCTGTGCTTTTCTTCCAGGAGAATTGGGAATGCCTTTGGAATTGGCCTGGAGTTGTTTGAAAGAAATAAAATTAATTGGAGGAAAAAATGAAGAAATAAAGAAAAAAAATTAAAATGAAAAAATTAATCCTGGAGAATTGCAGGCCTTGGCTGTATCCTGGTTCCATTCCCTGGAAACAAGGAGATATTTTTTTTTTCCTAAATATTTATCCCCAGTATTCATCTATCATCCCAGAGATTTTGAAATATGGGAAAAAATTCCCAGATTTGGGGCCTACAAGGTGACACAGCCAGGGGTGGCAGGRATGCTCCTAAATTCCTTTATTCCATATWAGAAYTCCCCAAATTCCCCCAGATTTCTTTGGAATCGATGCCATTGGGAGTGGGATTTTCTTGGTGGAGTTGGGATAAAATTCTCCAGGTTTTTKCCCCTTTGGGGCCTGGATTTTGGGGTTATTTGGACACATCGATGTCCCTAAATTATTCTGAGTGTCACTTCCAGCTGGGCCTGGAAAACGGMGCTGCCAGCCCTGCTGGTGTCACTGTCGACAATAAAAACAGGGTAAAAAAAATCTCCTTTTCCATGCGGATGGATCCTTCTGCATGCTGCAGGAATATCGAAATATCCATGGATTCCTCAATTTCCATGGAACATCCATCCCCCTGGATGGCTGGAAGCAGCCAGGCCTGGGATGGGATGGGCTCTCAGCTCCTTCCCAGCTCGGCATTCCAGGATTTCCTGCCGCTGTCGGGATGGGAGGGAGCCGGGCCATGTCGCGATAGCGGGGAATCCTCGCCGACACCGCGCGTTTGTCGCGACCCCTCCCCGCACGGCCGCACCGGGCCGGCCGCGCATCCCGGGACCGAACCGCGGCTCGCAAAGGGTTAAAACTGAACCGGGGCCGAACCGGGGTTCCCAAAGGGTTAAAGCGGAGGTGGCACCGGGGCTCTTGAAGGGTTAAAGCGGTGGCCGCGGGCGACACCGGGGCTCCCAAAGGGTTAAATCGGAACCGGGTCCGGACCCGAACCGGGGCTCCAAAGGGTTCAATGGGCCCCGGGGCTCCGAAGGGTTACCGGGCCCCGCGGGGGTGGCACCGGGGCTCCAAGGGGTTCAATGGGCCTCGGGGCTCGGAAGGGTAAAGGCCGCCCCGGGGCTCGCGAAAGGTTTAAGGCGCCGGTTCCCCCCGCCGGCGCGGGCCGCTCCCCCCGGGGCGTGCAGGGCTGACATCACGCCCTCGCCGCGCGAGCACCCGGCCGAGCTGGAGCTGGGGCAGCGCTACGCAGCGCGGCATCACCCCACCCTCCTCCCTCCCTCCTCCTCCTCCTCACTCCTCCTCCTCCTCCCCTCCTCTCCTCTCCTTCCTCCCCTCCTCCTCCTCCGGGCGCTTCTCGGGCTCCCCGCGTCCTCGCTGCGCTTCCGCCGGCATCCCGTGCCGAGGTAAAGCGCTGCCCGCGGTGCCCGCAAGGTGCCGGCCCGGCCCCGCCGCCTCCCGGCGCCGGCCGAGCCGCCGCCGCTGCTGCTCCGCCGCTGCTGCGCGCCTGCCGGGGCCCGAGCGCGTGCCAGCCCCTCCCGGCGGCCGCGGCCGCTCCGGCCCGCAGCTCTGCTGCAGTTTTAACCCTTGGATGGGGCGCGGTGCGGGCGGGCACCCCCCGGGCACGGGACAGCCCCGGAGCCGCTCGAGCGGGGCTGGACCCCGAAACCGCGCCGGCAGCATCCGAAACGAGCATCCTCCCCAAACCGGGCGTCCCGCAAACCGCGCACGCCGCACGAAGCGAGCGTCCACCCCAAACCGCGCAATCCCCCCTTAAACCGCGCATCCCCCAAATCGAGCATCCCACGGAGCGCGCATCCCCCAAACTGCGCATCCCCCGGGCCGAGCATCATCTGAACCGAGCACCATCCGAACCGAGCATCATCTGAACCGAGCATCATCCGAACCGAGCATCCCCCCCAAATCACGCATCCCCCCAACCCGCGCATCCCCCCCGGCCCGCGGCCCAGCCCTCCCGGGGGTCGCGCATCCCCCGGACGCCTCCCCAGGCCGCTGCTTCCCGGACCTCTACAGGTGGCTGGAAGGGCGTGGAAAACCTCGGGAATGGCTCCGGGAGCTCGGCGGAGGGGGCGGGGGGGTCCCAAATCCATCCTGGAGCAGCTCCCGGATTCCTGCGGGGGGAAGGTTTTGCTTCCTGGGGGTTGGTCCCGTCTCTTCCCATCCCTGATCCCTGGGAACTGACCCTGCTCTCCCWYCCCTGATCCCTGGGAACTGACCCTGCTCTCCCGTCCCTGATCCCGCTCTCCCATCCTGTGGCCGAGGTTGTGGCCCTGGAGCGATCCAAAGCCCCTGGATCCTGCTGGATTTGGGATTAGGGAGCAAAGGGGACGATTCCAGAGGAGCCGTGGGATTTGGGRTCAGGGAGCTCCAAGCCTGGGCCAATTCCAGMCTGTGGGATCCTYGGGATTTGGGGTCAGGGAGCTCCAAGGCTGTCCCAGCCCGAGGGCGTGGCACAGCCGTGACTTTGGGAGGTCACCAGACRTTCCAGGGAATCAGCCTCGGGAAAGGTCATGGGGTGGGAAGGGTCTGGAATGACCTCAGTGGGCTCTGGGAATGGGATTGATGATCCCATAAAAGCCCTGGGCTGTGACACAGCCTGGGAAAGGCTGCAGTGCTGGGAATGGGAGGCAGCGGGACTGGAACTGATCCCTCTCCAAATCCTGGACTGGGATGTGGGAATGTCCAAATAACCCCAGTGAGAAGAGGGAGAATCCCTCCTTCCCTTTTCTTTTTCCTTAGGAAAAAAACTTGTGGTATGTCACCAGTGCTGCCTTTGGGGTTGGGTATTCCAGGTGCCATTCCCAATCCATGCCAGAATCCCTGGAAAAGTGTGTTCCCAGTAATTCYGGAGAGGGATYGATGAGCAGGMYGGAATTTGGGRTATAAATCCATAATTGGGATCAAAGACCCCCAAATTCCCAGATATCCAGGGGTGCAGCTGGAAGCCAGGCTGGGAATTTGGAGCGCTCATTCCCAGGGTTTTTTTGGGATGGGAACGGATTTATCTCAGAAAAAGGCCCCAGGGATAGCACCTGCAGCAGGATGGGGAATYTTCTGCTGATTTTCAGGGAATGGATGAGCAAATGGAAAATTTTCTGTCTYCTGTCCCAAAAATTCCTCTGTTCCATCCAAGCTTTCCCTATGGATTTTATCTCCTGCAATGTGTATCGATGAAATCCTAGGAAATTCCAGGAGCAGCTTCCTGACCTGATCCAGCACCGATTCCAGGGCTTTTCCAGGCAAAACTGGGACACGGATCCGGGGAATGTCAGTCCCTGGACATTCCCTGGATGTGGAGAGGGAAAAGGGAAGTGGGACAAGGAGCTGTGAGAGGCTTTTCCAGGATGGATTTGGCTCTCCGGATTCAGCGTGGATCCGGGAAAAGCTCCGGTGCTCCGAAGCTGCAGGGAAGGGTGGGATGTGGGGATGGGAATTGTTCCCACAGAAAGGCAGGAAAAGGGGGAGCCCCAGGGAATGTCTGGATCTGCATCCTGCCCCAGCTGCCGGCCTTATCCGGGACAGGAATTTGGGATTCTCCTCCCACGCCAGGGCCGCTTCCCAGAGGAGCTGCAAACCTTGGATAAGCTTTCCCAAAGTTTGTAAATATTCCCGAGCAATTCGGCCTGGGAGGAAAATCCAGCTGAAAATCGGGAGCAGGGCCCTAAAGCCAGCACCGAGAGCTTTTCCTGGGATTTGGAGGGCTGGGAAAAGGCTTGGAGGGGGCTGGAATATTTCCTGGATCCATCCCTGTCCTGAGCCACCCCCTCCCTTCCCACGGGAAGGAGCAGCCGGAGCTGCAGCTCCTGGGGGAGTTTGGGACCAGGGAATTAAAAATAGGATGGAGCTGGATCCATGGGAATGCTGGGACAGCCCACGCCTCGCTCCAGGAGCTGCCCAAATTCCCTGGAATTGTGGCATGGATACCATGGAATGGCCACTCCAGCTTTTTTTTTCCCCATCTTCCAGAAGATCTGGGGGAATTTGGGATAATTCTTCTGTGCTGTGGAGTCSGGTTTGGTCTCCGTGCCTTGGCAAGGGAAAAGCATCCCAAATTTTGGGAATTGTTATCCCTCAGCCTGGATAACTCTCCCAGGAAGCTGAGGGRAGCGGGATTTGAGGGAGAAGGGATGTGAGTCAGGATGGGAACAGAAAGGGCAAGAAAGAGATTCCTTTGCCATGAAAATGGGAATCCTTGGGAATATCCAGGTGGGAATTCTGGTCAGGGAGGAGCTGGACAATTTAACCTTGGATCAGGAGCTCCCAACTCCCAGCTATTGCAGAGGCTGCTCCCAAATCCCAAATTAATGAATTTCTGGGATCTGGGGGCATGGTTTTTTTGGGAACAGGGATTTGAAACTGTTGGAATTTTTCCCGAAAAACACTGTTGAAAGGAGGATGGTCCTGGGATGATCCCATGGCAAAATCATGGAACTGGGATCCAAAGGAATGGGAACATCCAAAGGAATGGGAACATCCAAAGGAATGGGGACATCCAAAGGAATGGGGACATCCAAAGGAAATGGAGCCAAACCCAGATTCCAGAGAGGAAATTCCAACTATTCCCTGCCAGGATTAAATAAATGGTGCCCTACAGAAGTTCTCCATGGCTGGGAGGTTGGAACGCCGGGATATTCCCAGTGGGAATTCTCCGTGTCCTCTGCCGCCTTGGAAGGGCAGATGTGGCTGGAACAAATGCTGATCCATGGAAAAGCTGATACCAGATCAATCTGGGGGGAGTTGATGGAGTGGCTGGGCTGTGTTAGCAGGGAATTGGGATTTGGAGAACATGGATTGGTTTCCCGGGAATACGGGATGAAGGCTTCTCCAGGGGGTTGCTAAAAATGGATTTGATGGAGCAGCCTGTCCTTGAGAATTCCAGATATTCCAAAGGTGCTCCAGGAGAGCTGGAAGGGATTTGGGATAAGGGATGGAGGGACAGGACASAGGGAATGGATCCCACTGCCAGGGGCAGGGMTGGATGGGAGAYTGGGAAGGAATTTCTGGCTGGGAGGGGCTGGGCTGGAATTCCCAGAAAAGCTGTGGCTGCCYCTGGATCCCTGAAAGTGTCCAAGGCCAGGGCTTGGAGCACCCYGGGATAGTGACAGAGAATCCATGGAATGTGGRAGTGGGACATTTCCTGCCTCATTATTCCTTAAAATCCTTTCCTTTCCTTTCCTTTCCTTTCCTTTCCTTTCCTTTCCTTTCCTTTCCTTTCCTTTCCTTTCCTTTCCTTTCCTTTCCTTTCCTTTCCTTCCTTTCCTTTCCTTTCCTTTCCTTCCTATTCCTTTTCCTTTCCTTTCCTTTCCTTTTCCTGTCCTTTCCTTTCCTTTTCCTTTCCTTTCCTTTCCTTTCCTTTCCTTCCTTTCCTTTCCTATCCTTTCCTTTCCTTTCCTTTCTTTCCTTTCTTTCCTTTCCTTTCCTTTCCTTTCCTTGCCTTTCCTTTCCTTTCCTTCCTTTTTTTTCCTTTCCTTTTCCTTTTCCTTTCCTTTTCCTTCCTTTCCTTTCCTTTCCTTCCTTTTCCTTCCTTTCCTTTCCTTTCCTTTCCCTTTCCTTTCCTCCTTTCCTTTCCTTTCCTTTCCCTTCCTTCCTTTCGCTTTCCCTTGCCTTTCCCCCTTCTTCCTTTCCCCTCATTTCCAAATTTCTCCATAAAACTTTGGAAAAGCTGGCTGGGGTCACAATGTTGGGATCTGTGTTGGAATAGGAATAAGGAGCCGCTGAAATCTGGAAAAGGAAAATCCCTGTTCCCAGACAAATTCCCCTCATCCAAGGCAACTCCAACCCTCGGCTTTTTAATGAGTTTTAATTGGGATTCCGTGCAATTAATTKGGATTCCGTGCAATTAATTGGGATTCAAAGGAATTAATTGGGGTCGTTAACGGGCCCTGGCGGCATTGCCGGGATCCGTAACTCACACCCGGCCGGGCAGGCTCGTTCCCAACCCCCTTCCCGCTCTTTTCCATGGAATTTTATCAAACCATGAATAGCTCCATTCATCCCGGATTCCTATCTCCCGAGTCATTCCCCAAATCTGGCAGCTGGGGGGAAAAGCCATCTCCGGATGGAGGGAGGCTGCTGCTCCGGTGCCCCCCAAATCCAGGGATTCCGGCGCTCCCGGAGCCGTGCCAAGGCCGCTCCCAGAAATCCCGCGCTCCTTTGTTCGTGGCAGAGCCGCTGGCAAAGGCGCCAGCCACGGATCTCCGGCTGGAATGGGGCTGGGAAAAGCTCCGGGAGCAGAAAGGCCATGCCGGGGAAAGGCTGGAGCGGTCARGGTGGTGTTGGAGAGCGGAAAAGTTGGGATAAATCAGGAAAAATTGGGATAAATAAACTGGGATGTGAGCCCAGACTGGGGTCTGGCTGTGGGAGATCTGGTTTGATGGGAAATGTGGGAATGCTGGGAATGGTGGCAGCTACATCCCTGTATCCAAAGCTTTTCCAACCTCATCTTTTCCRAGCTCATCTAAAATCCAAGGATGTGTGTCCGTCCTCCCTATGGATCCAGAATTCTCATGGATGAGCCCCCAGCTCGGTCCCACTCATTCCAATGGGAAAAGCGACTTTTCCCCCTCTYTGACTTCCCTAAAACCCCCTCAAGTTAGGAAAAATCCTGGAATATTTTTTCCCCTCAAGGAAACGGAATTCCACAGAGCTCAGCCCCATCCTGATGKAATTCCAACTGGGAATTTTCCCCTCTGGAAGTGATGGTTTCTCCCAGCAACTCTTGCTATGCAAATCCCAACAAATTATGCAAAATAATGATGGAAAAATTTGGGGAAAATTATGGAAAAATCCTCCTGCTCCAAAAGCTTGGGAAGAGCCAYGCTCCAGCAGAATTCCCTGTGGTGCATCCTGGGAAGCTGCTGGGATGTTTGGGATAGGGCGGTGCCAGGAGCAGGGATCGTTTGGATTTGGGAATGAGAATGACCTGAAAGGCTGAGCCRCTTTCTGGGAATGTCCAAGGAAAGCTTGGATGGGGCTTGGAGCAATCTGGGACAGGGGAAGTGTCCTGGCCCATGGAATGGGATGGGGTTTAAGGTCCATTCCCACCCATTCCATAATTCCAGGATTCCATGGTTTCCAGGGATGCTGCTTGGCAAAGCCTGACCCATGGCGATGCTGGATCCCTGTTGATCCCAACCCTTGGAATGGCACCAGGGACTGGAATTAATCCCAAAATCCTCTGGATCGTTATCCCKGTTCCCCAGTTTTGGCGACGCCGCGGTTCGGGATCGATCCCGGTTGGAACTTGGGATCCAGAGGGTTTCCTTCTTTTCCAGGCTCCTGGAGCAGCCCTGATTCCCTGAGCTCCGCGTCCATCCCGGGCRATCCGGAGGTGCCCGACCAGCCCGGGGCCGAGCAGGGCAGGTGAGGATCCCAAGGGACACGGAGAGGGATGGGAACATTCCCGGGATTCGGCGGGAATCTCCCATCCCATCCCAAATTTCTCCGCTGGGAGCTGGGAATGTTCTTCCATGGGTTTTTATCCATAGGATTGTGGCAGCTTCCATGGATGTCCTCCCAGAACTTGACCTGTTATCCCAAAAAATCTGTGTGGATCAAATCCATGGAATGTTCAATCTTTGTGGGAATGAAGATGAAGGAAATTAATTAAGGAAATGATCCAAAATGGATGGAAAAATTGGCCAGGGATGGGAATTCCATGCAAGCTCATCCAGAGGGATCCCAGCTCCTGGTGGGATCATCCCAACCTCTGGAAAAGAGTTTCAGGTGAAGAGCAGGGAACGCCGGTTCCCAAAAAATCCAAGGAAAACCTGGGAAAAAGGGGGATTTGAGGCACATCCCGGGGCAGGGGAGGGACATCGCGGCCGCTGCTCCGCCGGCTCCCAGAATAACGAGGAAAACAAGGAAAACAAGGGAAAAAGGAGAACAAGGCTCCCTTGCCTTTCTCCGGAGGGTTCCGCTCATGCCGGGAGCCGGAGCACAAGGAAAGGCTTGTCCAGCATTCCCGAGGGTTGGGAAGGGGGGTCGGTGCCATCCCGTGACCTTCAGCCTCCTCCGGCGCTTCCCGGGAAACGGGAATGTGCAGCCTGGAATACTGACTGGATCCTGCTTGTTTCCCTTCCTCTTTCATGGGTGGATTTGGCCGCTCCTTGATTTCTGCTGGAAAAGTCTGGGAGAAACTTCCCAAAAAATCCTTTGGGGATTTTGGGGTTGGAGCCACCCCAAGGTGCTCRTTCCTGGGAATATTTGGAATTTTTTACATGGAAAGGGAGAGCTGTCCAGAGCTGCTTCCCAGAGCTTTGGAAAAATTCCAGGAAAAGAAATTTCCCAGGATAAATAAATTTCCTTGTCCCATGCAAAGCTGGGGCTTGGAAAGGGATTTTTCCCAGGCTATCCCAATGTTTCTGCTCCTGGTGGATTTTTTTTCCAGCAGTTTTTTGATCCTCTCCCACCTGGCACCTCCCTAAGGACTTTTTTCCCTCTGGGGTCCCTTATCCCTGACAATTCCTTCCCTTTAATTCCCACTTTAAAGTGGCTTTTCCCATTAAAAAGCTGACTTTGGGAAAGGTTGGATTGATGGGATCTTCCCACTGGAGCCTTTTCTTGGCATAGATCCAAACTGCTGGATCCTGGCTGGAAAATCAAGGATTTGTGATGGGATGTGAAGTAATTCTGATGGATGAATCCCTGGCTCGTACTCATTCCAACGGGAAAAGTGACTTTTCCCCCTCTCCAACTTCCCAAAAAGTCTGGAAAAAGCCTGGGATATTTTTTCCCCTCAAGAAAATGGAATTCCAAGGAGCTGGAGGAGGGAGAATTCCCGGGGGTGGTGCCCCAGGGCAGCTCCGGGGGCTGGGAATGTTTTGTTCTCCATCCGGAGCTTCCTGAGGTGGGAAGGACTCAGAAAACAGAGTGGGAGGACAACTGGGCTTGCTTCCGGAATTTTTGCCGGAGGAGGAATTTTGGGATTGTTCTCGGCACGTRGGGCCTGGGAAAGTTTGGTTTTCCTCCTCCGGAAGTTTTCCCAGATGGAAAACGATCCATACTGGGCTCCCYGAGGGTGCCAGGGATGGRTTTTTCACCTTTCCRAGAATTCCRTGAGATCCATGGAAACTTGGGAAGCAGCTCCAGGATCCAGGAGGGATGAGGATTCCTGGGAATAGCTCAGCTCCGTCCGGMCTCACTTGGAGCTTWTTCCCAGCRTTTGGGAAGAGGAGAGGCCATTCCCAGGATTTCTAGGAAGTTGAAATCCTTGAAAAGTCRAACTCCATGGAAATCCCAGGCTGGAAAAACCTCACCTGGGAGATTCCCAGCCGGAATTGTCCCACCTCCCCCATTCCATGGATTCTGTCGCTGCCCCAGCTGCTCCAAGCCCCATCCAACCTCACCTTGARCATTCCAAGGATCCAGGGGCAGCCCTGGCTTCTCTGGGAATGCCAGCCCRGCCCCTCCCCACTTTCCTAGGGAAGAATTCCTTCCCAAATCCCATAATCCCACTTTTCTGAACTGAAAATCCATGATTTTAATGGAATTCCTTTGTCCTCTAGAAGGACTTTGGCAGCCACGTGGAATTCTCCARAAGTGGGAGGAGGAAACGGGATTGGAACCACCAAAAATTCCCTGCYGGGGGTCGGATCCCGGCCCTCCGGAGCAGCAGGAAGGGTTGGGGTGTTTTCCCTGGAATTCCTGGGAAATGAATGGAATTTTTTCCTTTCCCTCTCTGCACAGAGCTCCATGAGGGACCTGCACAAGTCTGAGGTGCTGGGGAGCAAGCGTGGCCTGGTGAGTGTCCCGAGCCGGGAATTCCCACCTGGCTGCGACAAAATCCATGGAAAACTCATCCCAAGCCTGCCCAGAGCCTCCCAGGGGCCGGCTCCGCTCCCGAGATCCATCAGAACGAAGGGAATTCATGGCATTCCCACCCCACATCCTGAATTTCTTTGGGGTTTCCCTCTTGGGATGGAGCATTGATCCCGTGGTGAGGTGGGACTGGGAATTCCAAACCCAGGGCCGGGTTGGATTGGGAATTCCAAACCCATGGCGAGGTCAGATTGGGAATTCCAGCCCCACAGTGAGGTTGGATTGGGAATTCCAGCCCCAGGGCTGGGCTGGATTGGGAATTCCAGCCAGCTCCTGCTCGTGAGTTTTCCCCTCCCATTCTGGATTGGGATGGGGAGGTGGCTCTGGAGGGGCTCTCCCAGCGTGATTTGAGGTTTTCCAGCCTGGATTTCAATCCCAAAAAATTCTAGGATATCAACCCCAAAATATCCCCTGGCTCCAGCAGGGCAGGATCTGGGATCACCCCAAATCCATTCCCAAACAGACCAAATCCTTTGGGATTTAATCCCTGAGGCTCCCATATCCCTCGGTCCTGATGCTCCCAGGTGCAGATTCCCTGTGGAATCCACCAGAAATTTGGGATCACRGGTCTATCCCAGGAACCCCCCCAGGAATGTGGCACAGCAGCRAGTCCAGAGGGGATTTTTCCCWAAARAATTCCAAATCKTAAGTTTTTTTCCCTGTTTTCTGCACAAAGGAATTGAGGGATGTCCATGGGGTGGGATTGGGCAGCTCCAGCTCCTTCCTGGTGATTCCAGATCCTTGATTTTCCTCTGGAAAAGCAGCTCCTGTTTGTGGCCAGTGTTAATGAGCCATTGATGCTGGAAATGTCAAACTCCAGCATTCCTGACCTTTCCCATGGAAAAAAACTTCCAGGGATGCGCTGGATCCGGAGGGAGGGAGGGAAAACAACCCCACACCCGAGGCTGGGATCAGCTTGGATTTGGGATTTCTACAAAACCCCCAAATTCCTACAAAACTCAGCCTTGATTTTATCCAGAAAATCCCAAACAGGGAGTTTTTGTCACAACCTCTGTGCCAGGAGAGAGGCAGAAAAACCGGGAATAGTGGGATTTGGGAAARGCTCTGTCTCCTCAATCCCCTTCCTGAAAACCCCGGAGTTTTTTGCACTGGATTTTCTTTTCCTGATGATTTTTCCAAGCAAATCCCTCCTTTTTTTTCCCCCCTGCWACTCAACCAAATCCATTGGAAGAATGAGGGAAGAWYYCTTTATTCCCATTAAAAATCCTCAGGACATGGGAAGTGCCATGGTGACAACACAAAAGGGCAAGGGCACAATTCCAAGGAAAAAAAAGGCTGGAAGGGAGGAATTTTTCCCCCCAAAAATTCCAGATGAAGGCAGGAATGAATTTCTCTGTGAGCTCGGACACTCAGGGCGGATTACTGGGAGCTATTTTTAGGATATCCAGGTTTTTTCGGGATTAGGGCCGGGGCTCTGCCTGTTGTTGTGGCCACAGCTCCTTTCCCGATTTTTCCCTCGCTCCCGCTGTTTCCAAGACTCCCGAGGGATGAAAGGATCCTTTGAAAAGCCAAACACATGGAGACAAGAGCTGCTCCTGCTGCCGCTCCGGGGAAGGCCGGAGCTGCCAGAAAAGTGGGAAAACATCCAAGCACGGCTGGGGGGTTGTTCCTGGGTTCTTTTCCCTGTTTTCCAGGCATTGCTATTCCCAGGGAATGAGGGCAGAGCCAACAGAATTTTACTCCTGGGATCTTTTCCCTGTTTTCCAGGCATTGCTATTCCCAGGGAATGAGGGCAGAGCTGGGGATTTACTCCTGGGTCCTTTTTCACCAGGATCAGCTCATGGATCCTTGGCATCCCTGCTGGATCCTGGGCTGCTCCATGYGGGAAAACCTGCGGAAAACGTGGAATATTCCCAACGCTCCCTCCGTCCCCCTCCCGCCCCAATTCCCACTCTCCTGCCATCCATTTCCAACCCATCACATTCCAAGCCGGAATTCCTTTGTCATGTGCACCCAGGCGTGTCCTGGATGAGCATTCCCGCTCCAAAGGGGAGCAGCTGGAATTCTGTGGCTTTCTGAGCCTTTGGGAGCCTCTCCAGCAATGGTGCTTCCATGTCCATGGTAAAAACAGGAGAGCAACCAGGAATGGTTTTATGGGAATGGGTTTTTTTGGGAATGCTGAGCTTTCTTTTTGAGCCTTTTGGGAGCCATTCCGGCTCTGGGAGGGCACTTTCAATTTTTTGGGAATTTTCATGTTGGAATGGGCCCATCCTAATGCTTCCATGTCCATGGTAAAAACAGGAGAGCAACCAGGAATGGTATTTTGGGAATGATTGTTTTGGGAATGCTGAGCTTTCTTTTTGAGCCTGTTAGGAACTATTCCTTCTCCAGGGGATGCTTTCAATTTTTCGGGAATGCTCATRTTGGAATGGGCCCATCCCGATGCTTCCATGTCCATGAGGACAGCCAGGAACGTGGGGGTTTTTTTTGGGAATGCCGATCCCTGCATCGTTTCCCCGCAGGGGATGTCATGGCGGCCGCAGTACCGCAGCTCCAAGTTCCGGAATGTGTACGGGAAGGCGGCGAGCCGGGAGCACTGCTTCGACGGAATTCCCATCACCAAGAACGTCCACGACAACCATTTCTGCGCCGTCAACGCGCGCTTCCTGGCCATCGTCACCGAGAGCGCCGGCGGCGGCTCCTTCCTCGTCATCCCGCTGGAGCAGGTGAGATTCCCGATGGGAATTCCCAAAAAAGCATCCAAATCTCCTTCTCCTGGGGTTTCCTCATCATCCTGCTGGAGCAGGTGAGATTCCTGACAGGAATTCCCAAAAAAGTGTCCAAATTTCCTTTTACTGGGGTTTCCTCATCATCCCGCTGCAGCAGGTGAGATTCCCAATTGGAATTCCCAAAAAAGTGTTAAAATCTCCTTTTCCTGGGGTTCCCTCATCATACCACTAGAGCAGGTGAGATTCCCACTGGGAATCCCCACATGGGGCCATCCCAAAGTGTCCAAATCTTTTCCTGAATGGGATTCCCAAAGTGTCCCAATTCCTACTGCTTTTCCTGGGGTTTCCTCATCATCCCGCTGGAGCAGGTGAGATTCCTGACAGGAATTCCCAAAAAAGTGTCCAAATCTCCTTTTCCTGGGGTTTCCTTGTCATCCTGCTGGAGCAGCTGAGATTCCTGACAGGAATTCCCAAAAAAGTGTCCAAATCTCCTTTTCCTGGGGTTTCCTCATCATCCTGCTGGAGCAGGTGAGATTCCCGACGGGAATTCCCAAAAAAGTGTCCAAATCTCCTTTTACTGGGGTTCCCTCATCATACCACTAGAGCAGGTGAGATTCCCAATGGGAATTCCCATGTGGAACCATCCCAAAGTGCCCAAATCTTTTCCTGGATGGGATTCCCAAAGTGTCCCAATTCCTACTGATTTTCCTGGGGTTTCCTCATCATCCTGCTGGAGCAGGTGAGATTCCTGACAGGAATTCCCAAAAAAGTGTCCAAATCTCCTTTTCCTGGGGTTTCCTGACGGGAATTCCCAAAAAAGTGTCGAAATCTCCTTTTCCTGGGGTTTCCTCATCATCCTGCTGGAGCAGGTGAGATTCCCGATGGGAATTCCCAAGAAAGTGTTCAAACCCCTGCTGCTTTTCCTGGGGTTTCATATGGAATTGGTAAATTGGGGTTTTTTAAGGAAGAATTCAAACATCCAATCAAAGCATTTTTGGAATCTCTCCAGGAGGTTTTTCCATCATTTTGGACACTGGGAATGTCTCCAGCCTGTCTCATTACAGAGCCAGGTGCCACTCGGATCCCGGGATTCCAAGGAAKCAGCTCCTTGGAATCTCATCCCACTGCTCCTTCCCTTTCTTTGGGTTTTTCAGGGAATGGCTGGAGGCACGCCAGGGATTTAAGGTTGGATTTTTGGGAAAAATCCCTAATCCAGAGGGTGGTTGGGCACTAGAACAGCTCCTTTCCATGGGAAAAGCAGGAATTTCGAGAGGGATTTATCCCTCTCATCCCTGATCCAGGCRGGATCTTCCCCCTCCTCCCTTTTCCATCTCCATCCAAGGTTCCCCCCACTTTTCCCAGGAATCCYCCTGGGATCTGCCCATCTGAAGTTGAAATTCCCATCAATCCAGYGGCTGCTCCAGCYGATCCCRTGGGATCTGYGGCTCCCAGGAAAAGAGGCAGCAGCGACCTTGAGCCTGGAATTTACCTTGGATCGGGAAAGGGGAGTGTTTTGAYGGGAAGAGAATCCGTTAAAATGAGATCAAAGGAATTTTTCCAGGAAGGAAGGCCCTGGCACAATTCCCAGGAAAGTTGTTGCTTCCCTATCCCTGGAATGTTCAAGGCCAGGTTGGAGCAACCTGGGATATTGGAATGGGATAAAATCCCTTCCCATGCAACCCATTCCTGGATTCTGGGATTCTTGGATTGCTCCCAAAATTCGGGCACTCACCTGGGCTATTCCTGTATTCCGAGCGGGAATCCACATCCCATCCCTGGGCACCTGCAGCTCTGGGATGCTCCCAGACTCATTCCCAGGAGGAATTTTGCCATGGTTGAGCTGCACTCCCAAATTCCCAGATCTCAAATTCCAGCTGGGAGGGGAAGCTGGGAGAAGGAGGAGCTCTCCCTGGTTTTCTTTCCCTCCATCCCATCATTCCTTCGCCGCTTTCCCTGTGCAACATTCCCGCCTCTCCTGAATTCCTTGTTCATTCCGGAGGCAGCTCCAGATGGAAGGAATTCTAATCAGGGTTTAATTGCAGAGCACAGCTTGAGCCTCATTAATATTCCCAGAAAAAAACCCGGGAGCTTTGTCTGAGCCCCYGGAGCKCTCCAGCTCCGGCCTCATCCCAGCTCCTTCCTCACAGATCCCAGCTGGAATCTCCATCCACACCCCCTCGATCCCRAATCCTGAGGAACAACCCCACATTCCCAGCAAATCCCACTTTTTTCCTGGCAAAATCCCGGTGGGATAAAAGCAGGGATGGYGTTCCAAAGGGATCCTCTGAAATCCTGGGATATCCAGCTGGTCAATCCCACCTGGAGCAGCCCTGGATGCTGGAGGAGTTAATAAATTCCCGATTTTTTTTTTTATCTGGAGCCTGATTAGCTCATTAAGGAGAAACTCATTTTCCTTGGAAATCAGCAGCTCCCTAATTAATTGTGATCCATAATTAGAAGCTGATGAAGGTAACCCGGATACCGCGGAGCCGCTCCGTGGATTTGCTGCCGTATTTTTGGATCTTTTCCCTGGATTTTGCCCTCAGCAAAGCTCCCGGAATCTGGGCCGGGCCGTCTGCTCATCCCAAATCCACATCCCGGGGTTTTCATGGAGCGATCCAAGGGATGTGTGGGTTGGGAAGAGGGAGCTTTGCTCCTCSCTCCTCCCAGATTCCGGAGCCTCGGGATTGGGAATGAGCCTGTGCCCAGCACCAGGATAAAAATATCCCAAGGGAGTGGGCGGAGGATCAGGAAGACCAGGATTGGCTCCCTAGGAATGGGAGAATCCCGGAATCCTGGAATGGTTTGGGTTGGAAAGGACCTTAAAGCTCATCCCATTCCATGGRCAGGACAGGGCTGGATTTGGGATGGGAAAAAGGYTGGATTTTGGATAGGAAAGAGGCTGGATTTGGGATGGGACAGGGACAATTCCCACTRTCCCAGGATGCTCCAAGCCCTCTCCAGCCTGGCCTTGAGAATTTGGTCCTGGAGACCTCTTGGAAAACATTCCTTTCTTGTGAGTCAGGGAACAAAATCCTTGGATGCTGCAATTCCATCAGGAAGCAGCTCGGTGCCGTCACATCCCATCCTTCTGGAGCTCATCCCGTTCTCCTGCAGCCMGGCTGGGAGAGCTGGGAATGTTCCCCAGGAGAAGGGGAGGATCCAGTGAATCCTCAGGGCCCCTTGCAGGGCCTAAAGGAGATCTGGGAAAGCTGGAAAGGGATTTGGGATAAGGATTCTGCTGGGATCCCCATGGATCCCTTTGCAGGGAATCMCTTCCATGGAAACAGAGGGATTTTTGTTCCCGCCAGGAATGAGGAGTTGTTTTCCAGAGGCAGCCAATATTCYCTCCTGACGGGAGTGGCAGCGGGAAGGGGCAGCCTCTGTTTATCCGGAGGAAGCTGAAATCCAAACTCCTGCTCCCGGGATTGTGGGAATGGCTGGATTTGGGATGAGGGAAAGGCTGGATTTGGGATAGGGTAGAATATGGAATTCCCTGAGTGCCCTTCCATGTTTCCTTGGGATTTTCCATCCGGGAATGGGATGCAGAGGTGCGACCGGATGGATGCTGCGTCCATCCCTGAGGTTTTCCATGTGGGATTGAAGGATGGAGTGGAACAAAGGGATTTTTCCATGTTCGTGGAGCTTTCCATGGAATATGAGGGTTCGGAAGTGCTCCTGGTTTGCGTTTTCCAAGGGAAGAACAGGTTTGGGAAATTTCTGACATTGAAATAATTTATCCAAGATTTTCTGCTGGATGGATTTCCGGGAAAAGTGGAATTCAGCCGTGGCCAGGGTGGAGCCGTGCTGCTCCAAGGATGGGAATTGTGGATTTTTCCCATCCCTTGGATTTATTGCTGATGGATCTGACAGAAAATTCATCCCGGATTTCTATCAGGGAGCAAAATTCCATCCTTCCCATTCCAGGGATGGCTCTGAGTCCACTGGAATCCCCAGGATTCTCTACACAGATTCCTCAATCCCATTCCCTGATTCCAGAATCCAAAAGGTTTCCATCCCTCTCCCTGCTGCTATTCCAGCCATTCCCAGGGAAAAAAAATTCCCTCTCCACCCCACAATCCCCAAAATTCACGATTTTTCCAAATAATTTTCCCTTTTCCCAACATAACCCAAAGGATTTTCCCTTTTCTAAAAGCTTCAGCAAAGGGAGGGGCGGGAGCTGCTGGAAGATTTCCTCCTTCCAGCCTTTTCCGTGGAAAATCTCGGAGCTGCCGGAGCCAGGAGAGCTCCAGGCTGTCCCTGTGGGGCCGGAATCTGGGTCACYGAGCTTCCCTCAGCCGGGGATCAGGGATCCAGGGATTAGGATTCACCTTGGATTAACTCAGGCTGCCGGCAAGGTCCCACTGAAAAACGGGATAAATGCAGCCGGAATCCTGGATTTTTAAGGGATTTTTCCCTTTTATTGCCTTTATTTTTCCTTTGCCTTTTCCAGGTGCCCTGGGAAAGGCACATTCCTTGTCCTTTTCCCAGTGTGTGCAAGCAATTTGAATCAAAATTCCGGATTTCTTGGGAAGAAATGATCCTAAATAACCAAACCCAGTGTTGTCCTCTTAATATCCTGATGAATTTTGGGAAAATCCATCAAATCTTATGGTAAAAAGGCATTCACTCGGCTGATTCCTTAAAATAAAAGAGGTGGAATTTGAATTTGTTCTGTTAAAAATTCCATCCACCTGGAATTCCCCGGTTTCTCTGGGAATTTCTGCTGCAGCCAGGGTGTGAATAAAGTCCTGGCAATGCAAATCAGAAATTTGGGAAAAGCAGGATAAGCTGATCCTTTGGATAAGTGATGGGGGCTGGAATATTTCATATAACAAAGATAAAACGGGGAATTGCATCCCAGGAATTCACTGGGAGGCAGAACTAAGGAATCACTGACATTCCCACGTTTCCTTTTCCTTCTCTGTCTCATATTTGGGAATTTTTCCTTCCCAAATTCCTCCCTGCTGCTCGAGGGAGGAAATGAATCCCAAGAAACCTTGGGAGCGACAGCTCTGGAGCCGTTCCTGGCCCTGATCCGTCTTYCTGGAGCTGCCGAGGGCAGAATTCCCAGCACGTTCCTTTGTTCCCAATAAACGGAGCCGGGAGTTCAGCACGGGAAAAGTCGGGAAGGAAAATCCATGAAATATTCAGCGGCTGTGCCGAGCTGACCCAGTTATTCCGCACGCTCCGAGCGCCGCTCCGGCACRGAGCCAGAACGGAGCAGGGAAGGACACCGGGGTGGCATCCGGACACGGAGCTTCCTTGGGAATGGAAAAGGTTCCCATCCCGGTGGGAATCTTCCCAGGAGGCTCCGTAAAAGCTTTGGAAATTCTGCATGGAAAGATCCCATCCTGTGGGATTGGGGATTTACAGGAGGGTGTGATCCCAGAGTTTGGGGTTTGTTCCATGGAGGAGAACCTTGGAAAATGGGGATTCCGAAGTTTGGGAAGGAAATCCAAAATTTGGGAGGGAAATTCCAAATGCTGCAACTCCAGGCCGGGTTGGATGAGCTTGGAGCAACCTGGGATARGGAAAGGGATCCTGGGCGATGGCAGGGATTGGGAATGGATCTCCTGGAAGATCTTCYCACCCAAACTGTTCTGGGATYCTGGGATTCAYGCGGGATCCAGTGGCTGAGGGGTTTTGGAGAGTCCGGAATCTCTTCCAGTCCTTTCGCCCATGGATTTGGATCATGAAAGGAGAAGTTTGGATATTGGGAAAATTCCCTCATGGAAAGGGTTTTCCAGCCCTGTCCCCATTCCCAGAGGGATTGAAAATCCCTGTGGATGTGGCCCTTGGGGACAGTGCATGGATCAGTGCTGGGAACGGTTGGACTCCACAATCTTGGGGCTCTTTTCCAATGCAAATATTCCATGATTCCATTAATTCCTGCTGAGCTCCCGACTGTCCYTTCCCTGCTCCATGGAGTCTGGAGAAACCCCTTCCCATCCATGGATCAGCTGGGAATACTGGGAATATTGGATAAACTCAATCCCTGGCTTGGCCCATCCCCGGCTGAGCYGGATCTCCCTTCTCCAACAATTTCCCATCCCYGGAAACACCARTTTSTYCYGAAATTTGATGGTTTTCCCAATGTKTTCCTTGCTTTCCCACTTCAGACTGGCCGGATCGAGCCGAACTATCCCAAAGTTTGTGGTCACCAGGGAAATGTGCTGGACATCAAGTGGAACCCCTTCATTGAGAACATCATCGCCTCCTGCTCCGAGGACACCTCGGTGAGCCGGAATTCCAGGATGCAATTCCCAGATCCATCCATCCTCCCCATCCCATTGATTCCCTATTTCGATATTTCCATGGCATTTGTTTTGGGAATGCTGAGGGACAGGAGATCAAAGCCAATCCSAAATTGTGCCCAGCCTGGCTCCTGGGCCAGAATTCCCTCCCATTCTTTATTTTCTGGACACAAATCCAGAGGATCCAGAGGGTAATTCCCATGAGGAGCAGCTGAGGGAGCTGGGAATGCTCAACCTGGAGAAAAATGGGATCCGGAGGGAATTCCAGGCTTTCCTCAAGTCCCTGACAGGAGGGGGCAGCTGGGGAGGTCCCAGGGAAGGTTCAGGTTGGAAATCTCCATGGAGACAATGGAAAAGAGGAGCTAAATCCTGGGAAAATCCGTGGTGGTTTTTAGAGCAACTAACCTGGAAAATCTGGGAGTCTTTATCCCAAAGGATCCCAAAATGTGGAGTCTGTAGGGTCAGGTTTGGGGTCCCAGGACAAGGAAGGGCTGGGAATCTGGGAATTCAGGATGAGGATTCCAATGTCCTGCCTGGATAACACCATCTGCCCTGGATGGATTTTTCCCAAGGGATCCCAAGGATTCGTTGTTTATCCTTGAGGGACAATCAGTAGCAGGGCTGATCCTGGAATTCCCGGAAGTTTCGTTTTTGGGAATTCCAGGATTTTGGATGTTTTTGGGAAGGAGCTTTCAAGGCCAGGAGTTGGGATGGTCCAAACCCCATTCCAGGTATGGATCTACCCTGGCTGGATTTTTCCCGAGGGATCCCAAGGATTCATTGTTTATCCTTGAGGGACAATCAGCAGCAGGGCTGATCCTGGAATTCCCGGGCAAGACAGGAATTCCAGGGGCGGGAGTTGGGATGCTCCAAACCCCATTCCAGGTGCGGATCTGGGAGATTCCGGAGGGAGGGCTGAAGCGGAACATGACGGAGGCGGTGCTGGAGCTGTACGGACACAGCCGCCGCGTCGGGCTCGTGGAGTGGCACCCGACCACCAACAACATCCTCTTCAGCGCCGGCTACGACTACAAGGTCAGCCTTCCTGGGAGTGCCGTTCCAAAGGGCTTTCCCGGATTTTGGCACCGCTGGGAGTCGCCTGTGGATGGCCAGAGTGGGATCGTGGAACGCTGGAATGGTTCCAGTGGGTTGGAAGGAGCTTAAAGCTCATCTCATTCCGTGCTTTCCATAGGGCAGGAAGGAGCAGCTTCCATAGACCAGGGAGATGTTCCATGGACCAGGAACAGCTTCCAGAGATCAGGGAGAGCTTCTACAGATCAAGAACAACTTCCATAGATCAGGAACAGCTTCCATGACCAGGGAGACATTCCATAGTCCAGGAACAGCTTCCACAGATCAGGGAGAGCTTCCATGACCAGGGAGACATTCCATGGACCAGGAACAGCTTCCAAAAACCAGGAACAGCTTCCGTAGACCAGGAACAACTTCCATATATCAGGGAGAGCTTCCATAGACCAGGAACACCTTCCACACATCAGGGAGTGTTTCCATTGGCCAGGGAGACATTCCAGAGACCAGGAGCAGCTTCCATAGGCCAGGGAGACATTCCATGGATCAGGGAGACATTTCATAGATCAAGGAGACATTCCATAGACCAGCATCTGCTTCCACAGGTCAGGGAGAGCTTCCATAGACAGGGACACATTCCATGGATCAGGGAGATATTCCATAGACCAGGAACAGCTTCCACAGACCAGGAACAACTTCCATAGATTTGGGAGAGCTTCTGTAGACCAGGAACAGCTTCCAAAAAAACCAGGAACAGCCCCCATAGATCCAGGAACAGCTTCCATATATCAGAGAGAGCTTCCATAGACCAGGAACAGCTTCCATAGGCCAGGGAGACGTTCCATGGACCAGGAGCAGCTTCCACAGAGCAGGAAGACCTCCCACCATCCCGGGTTGCTCCAGAGGCTCTTCCCGCAGGTGCTGATCTGGAACCTGGACATCGGCGAGCCGGTGAAGATGATCGACTGCCACACGGACGTGATCCTCTGCATGTCCTTCAACACCGACGGCAGCCTCCTGGCCACCACCTGCAAGGACAAGAAGCTGCGCGTGGTGGAGCCGCGCTCCGGGAGGGTCCTGCAGGTGGGATGGGCGCTTGGAGTGAGATTTTTAGGGAAGAGTCCTACGGAATGTCGGGAAAATACCCATCAAGTGCCATAGGTGCTCCCAGTGGGGTGTTTTCCGCGTGGTGGAATCCGGTTGCCAGCCTGGTTGTGGAGATGGTGGGAAGGGCTTGGCCTCATCCCAAGCGGAGGAGTTGGAGGCTTTGATTCCRTTGTTAATTAAGGATTTATGGAAAACAGTGGGAGTAAAAGGGAAGTTGCAGGGGAAGGTCCAGAGTTGGAGGCTTTGATTCTGTTGTTAATTAAGGATCTGTGGAAAACGGTGGGAGTAAAGGGGTAGGTGCTGGAGGTTTGGAGGAGGACAGTGGGTTCTCCCTGATCCTTGGGAAAATGGGAATTTTGGCTTGCCCTGGGGCAGGTGCTGAAGGATGGAGCTGGAATTTCCCCAAGATGAGGCCGGGGGAGCAAGGAAAGGGCTTTCCTGGGATGAGAGCTGGATCCAAGGGGAATTCCAGAGCTCATTCCTGTCTTGCAGGAGGCCAGCTGCAAGAATCACCGCGTCAACCGCGTGGTTTTCCTGGGAAGCACCAAACGGCTTCTGACCACGGGAGTGTCCCGCTGGAACACCCGGCAGATCGCCCTCTGGGACCAGGTGGGTGCCGGGATCCCCCTCTGTCCCTGCTGGAATTCCTGCTCCATCCCTGCCAGGATCCTGCTCCGTCCCTGCTGGAATTCCTGCTCCATCCCTGCCAGGATCCTGCTCCGTTCCTACTGGAATTCCTGCTCCATCCCTGCTGAAATTCGTGCTCCAACCCCACCAGGATCCCTCTCCATTCCTGCCCAGATCCCCGCTCCATCCCTGCTGGAATTCTTTCTCCATGCCACTGCCATCAGGACACGGCTAACACCAGGATTTTCCTGTTTTCCAGGAAGATTTATCCATGCCTTTGATCGAGGAGGAGATCGATGGGCTCTCAGGGCTCCTCTTCCCGTTCTATGATGCTGACACCCACATGCTGTACCTGGCTGGGAAGGTAGGGATGCACGGAGCATCCGGATGTGCCATTCCCAGAAAAATCTCCCAGCATTACCCAAAGGATTGGGGCTGGAATTTGGATCCTGGAATRGTTTGTATGGAAAGGGAGCTTCACACTCATCCAGTCCCATGGATGTCCCTGCCATGGGACACATTCCATCATCCCAGGCTGCTCCAAGTCCCGTACAACCCAGGATATTCCAGGGACCCAGAGGCAGCCACAGCTTCTCTGGGAATTCCAGCCCACCCCCTCCCCACCCTCCCAGGGAACGATTCCTCCCCAATATCCCATCCATTCCTGCCTTCCAAATGTTCCTAATCTTGTTTTTTCCACCTTCTCATTTCCAAATCCATTCCCATCCCTCTTCCCTGCTGCTCCAGGGTGATGGCAACATCCGGTACTACGAGATTGGCTCGGAAAAGCCCTACCTGAGCTATCTCATGGAATTCCGCTCGCCAGCTCCACAGAAAGGACTTGGTAAGGGTGGAGGTGCTGTGCTCCACTTCCCAGAGCATGTAAAAGGTGGCTGGGGAAGGTGCTGGATTGAATGGCACAAGGAAAAGGGCTTGGATTGGGTTTGGGTTGGGTTTGGATTGGATTGGTTTGGAATGGGTTTGGATTGGGTTTAGATTGGATTGGGTTTGGGTTGGGTTTGGATTGGGTTTGGGTTGGGTTTGGGATTGGGATTTTCCATGCTGGAATTGCGTGGATGGGCGATCCTGGTGCCTCTCCGGTTTGGGATTTTGCATGCCGGGAATTTCATGGATGGCTGATCCTGGTGCTCTCTGCAGGGGTGATGCCGAAGCACGGCCTGGACGTCTCTGCCTGTGAAGTTTTCCGTTTCTACAAACTCATCACCCTCAAGGGGCTCATTGAGCCCATCTCCATGATCGTCCCGAGGCGGGTGAGTCCTGGAATGTGGGAATGAGCCCGATCCGGAATGTCTGGGCAGCTCTGGAGCCATGGACATGCCCCACTTTGGCCAATCYCATGCATGGCTCTGTTCCCACCATCCCTGCACCTCTCCATCCTTACTGATCCCATGGAATTTCAACCACAATTTAACRGGAATGTTTTTAGGGAATGTTTCTCCAAGGGGTTGGTCGCACTTGAGTTTTGGGAATTTTGGGGAAAATATCTCTTGCATTGGGGTTTTCTGGAAAGCAAATCCAGCTGCTGGCCAGGGCTGGGTGGAGGACACGATCCCAGGTTCTCTGCTCCAGCCAGCACTTCCCAAATTTCCTCCCTGTGTCCAGAGTTTCCCAACTATCCAGGTGTTCATTCCTTCTGTGGGGCAGGGAATTATTCCCCTGTGCCCARGGAGCAGATTCCCAGATCCCATTGCTCTTCTCTTCCCATTTTSCCAGTCGGAGACGTACCAGGAGGACATTTATCCCATGACTCCGGGGACGGAGCCAGCCCTGACCCCAGACGAGTGGCTCAGTGGGGTCAACAGAGGTAAAACCACCAGGGTGGTATCCCAAAAATATCCAGGATGTGGGAAAAGAGCACCACATCCTGCTGATCCGCCGGCTCTCCCACAGATCCCATCCTGGTGTCGCTGAAGGAGGGATACAAGAGGAATTCCAAGATCGTCTTCAAGGCGCCGGTGAGGGAGAAGAAAAGTGTGGTGGTCAATGGGATTGATCTCCTGGAGAACGTCCCGCCCCGCACGGAGAACGAGGTGGGGCAGCCCTGGAGTGGGAGTGGGAATGGGAATGGGATCTGGGGATGAACCTGGAAAGGCACTGTGCTGCCAGTCTCCATCCCAACAGAGGCAGGAGTGTGGGATCCTTCCAGGGATGGGAGCCTGGGATCCAACCCATGACCCTTTTCCATGGTGGGAATGTGGGATCCATCCCATGACCCTTTCCCATGGTGGGAATGTGGGATCCATCCCATGACCCTTTCCCATGGTGGACACCTTTTCCAGGGACACCATCCACTATCCCAGGCTGCTCCAGTCTGGACTTGGACACTTCCAGGCATCAGTTTCTCAGGGAATTCTTTCCCAAAATCCCATCAAAATCTCCCATCCCTCAGTTCAAATCCATCCCTTGTCCCCAAAATCAGCCAAGTTATGGCCCATTCCCAGCATGGGTCTGGCAAAATCCTGGGACGAGCTGATGTGATCCCACCAGCTCCATCCCTTCATCTCCATCCTTGTTTTCCAGCTGCTCCGGATGTTCTTCCGGCAGCAGGACGAGATCCGGCGGCTGAAGGACGAGCTCTCGCAGAAGGACATTCGGATCCGGCAGCTGCAGCTGGAATTAAAGAACTTCCGGAACAGCCCCAAGAACAATTGACTCCAGGGATGTTTTCTAAAGAAATTCCTTTGTTTCTACTCCTGAATTCCTTGGATCCACTCACCCAGAACACAATTCCGGAGTCCGCGGCTGCCGAGAGCCTGGAATCACGTCCTGYGTGTCTTGTCCGGCACTAATCCCGCTCTAACCTGATTCCTGGGAAAGCCTGGAGGCTCCCAGYAAGTCGGAGCCATGTCCTGTCCGTTGGGATGAGCCAGCCCGGGGCAGATTCCCGGGAAAGCGCGACGCTTCCTTGCTATTAATTTTTTTTCCTATGCAAAAATGTGACAGTGGGAGCGGAACTGGAAAAGGGGCGGGAAGTGGGAAGGGCTTGATCGACAAAGGGAGTTTCCGTGTGGGAATCCGGGATCCTTCCCGTGCTGGGAAACTGGGATCATTCCCATGGGAGCAGGACAGGATCCTTGCTGTGGTGGGAAGCTGGGATCATTTCCACAGTGGGAAATTTCCACATGGGATCCTTCTCATGATCCTTTCCCATGCTGGGTGCCYGGGACTCTTCCTGCAGTGGGATCCCGGGATTCTTGCTGTGGTGGGAAACTGGGATCATTCCCATGGTGGGAGCCTGGGATCTTTCCCATGATTGTAACTTGGGATCCTTCCCTGTAGTGGGAACTTGGGATTCTTCCTGCAGCTGGAGCCCGGGATCTGTCCCAGGATCTTTTCCCATGGTGGGAATCTGGGATCATTCCATGGTGGGAAACTGGGATCCTTCCCATGGTGGAAATTTGGGATCCTTCCTGTAGTGGGATCCTGGGATATTCCTGGGGGTGCTGCCCCATGGATGGAGCCCAAGGGATGGATCCTGAGGATGGATCCCGAGGGATGCGCCTGGAGCTTGCCAGGCTCAGCACTTTGGACAATCCCAGGATTGACAGGATTTGCCTGGAGCACAGGGAATGACACCARATCCCATTGGTTTTTCCTGGGGATCCCAATTCCCACTCAATCCGAGCTGCTGAAGTTCCCGGTGTTCCCAGCGCGGGTCTGTCCCGTCCGTGTCCTGCRTTCCCTGCTGCGTTCCATGTGCTGTCATTCCTGATTATTTATGCTCCCACGGGATAGTGATGGAATAAAATCTTTTCAGAATACCAGAACCGCATTCCCGCCTTTCCTTCTCCATCCAGGGGCTGGGGGGATCCCAAGGAAAATTCTTGGATGTGCTCCCCCAGACCAGGGAGCAGGGAGAAGCCGAAGATGGATCCTGGAATCCAGCATGGATCCTGATTCCAGCATTCCCAGCTCATCCCAACATTTCCAGGATCCAACTCATTCCAGAGGCAGGAAAACACAGAGTGCTGGCTCTTACCTGGGATCCAGGAGCTCCTTCTTCCCAGCCTGGCAAAGCCGGGAGAGGATTTTCCAGGAGAAAGGCTCCAGTTTTCCTGGGATAACCCCCCAGAACCCCCCATTCCCGAGGGAAAACATTCCAGGAGCTTCACTCAACCCCAGCACCTCCCTGGGCTTCATRCAAAGGATTTTAGGGAGCCAAAGGTGCTAAAAACACCAGGAATTCCCACTTTTCCAGAGCTGCAATTCCTTCTTTTTAGGGTGCTAAATAAGACCTGGGAATCCCCGCTTTTCCAGGGCTGCCATTCCTTGTTCTCCCAGAAAGAATTCCAGAGGCGGGATTTGTATCAAAAGCTTTATTGAAATTCCTCAAAGCCAAACAGACAAAAACTCCAAAGGTGGCTCTGCTGGGCCCCCAAATTCCCAAAAAAACCTGGAGCCGCTGGATTTCTACACACGGAAGCTTTCCTAGGAAATCCAAGTCACTTCCAAAGGGATTTTTTCCTGCAGGATCTGTACATTCCCCAAGGATTTTCCTTGTTTTTTGCCTCCCACAAGGTAAGAAAATACAATTTTCAGGAATTTCCATGGAATTTCAGGCATTTCTCCTGGAATTCCTGGCTTTCTGGGTGAAAAAATTGGGAYTTTCCAAGTGTTTTTTCCTGGATTGGGGCRGAAATTCCAGAGGGAGCTGATTGGGAAACGGGAGGAGTTGGTTTATTCCAAGGGCGGGAAATTTGGGAATTTGGGATATTTTTTGTAGGGATCCCCATTTTTTTTCATGCCTGCCATTTCCAGGGATTTGGCTGCACTAGAGCCATGAAAATCCCCAAAAATTCCCCTAAAAAMCCCAAAATTCCCTCCCAAATTAAAGGAAAACTGGGAACACACAACACACAGGGATCGCAAAGTCACCAGCTCTGAACCCATCCCAAAAAATCCAACATTCCCAAAAAAATCAATGTTTGATCACTATTTACAAAGAGGGAATTCCCAAAGTTGGGAAAAGGGGCTGGAAATGGCAGCATTCCCAAAAAAAACCCCATGGAGCAAGGCACCATTGCCACCCCAGGGAGGAGGCCTGGCTGCCATTCCCAAAAAATTGTGGATTTGGGAATGGCAGAGGTGGGAAAATCCTGGCTCATCCATGGATTTCAAGTCGGTTCTCGCTTTGTTTTGCTTCCGAGATGTCCAAGCTCCACTTCGAGAATTCCCAACTCGGTTCCTACTCAACTCTCGCAGTTCCAGGGATTCAAGGAAAAGGATCCAAGGAAAAAATTCCCAAAGAATCGGAGGAGGAGCGGCAGTAAAAATAGGATTTTATTCCCTTCCCACCCTCGCTGCTCCCGCTCGGTTCCCACAGCAACGTTACAATCCGGAAAAAAAAAAAAAAAAAAAAAAAAAAAAAAAACAGGAAAAGAAAAGGAAATCCAAAGGGTCAGGAGTGGGAAAAGGGGAAATTCCGGGATAAAAACAGTCAAATCACAAGAGGGAATTTTTTCCAGGGAAAAGCTGCTCAGTCGTCCTCATCCCCGTCATCCTCAGGCTCTCGTTTCCTCTTCTGGCCCCGCTCTTCCTCTGGAAAAAAGAAAGAATTCCCATTATTCCAGGAGCCACATTCCTGCTTTTCCGGGAATTCCATTTTCCATGAAATTGAGGTGATTTTTCCTTAGGAAAAGTGGGATTGGTTCCRTACCAGGCTCCTCCTCGTCCTCCTCGTCGTCCACCTCGCCGTCRTTGTAGCCTTCCTCATCCTCCTGGAATTCCAGGAAAAACCAGGATGTAAAGCTTGGGATCAGCCCAGGAGCTTTCCCAATATCCCATCTTCCAAGGAGGGAAAGTCCTCGGAATGTCCTCAGCAAGGAGCTGAGGTATTCCCATTTTTTATGGAATAGCAGGAGCTGGCACTGAAATCCCAGGGAATCAATCCCTGAGCTGGAGCTGGGAAGGTGGGAATGTGCCATTCCCAARTTTAGGAAAACTGCAGTGGGATTTATGGGAATGGGAAAAGCTGGATTGATCCAGAGCTTCCGAGCAGAATTGGGGAGGCTCAGAAACATTCCAGAGGGGCAGGAGAGGATTCAGGGCTGGAGGAGACGGGAAACAAATTCCTGGAATTCTGTTTTCCCCTTTCCCACCCCACTTTCTCTCCTCCAATCCCATTTTCCTTCCCCCAATCCCACTTTCCCCTTTCCCTTTTTTCTCTCCCTCAATTCCATTTTCCCTCCCAAAATCCCGTTTTCCTTCCTCCAACCCCATTTCCCCCCCTATAATCCCATTTTTCCCTCCAATCCCATTTCCCCCCCTCAATCCCATCCCTCCATCCCATCCCTCATCCRCCCCAGCACAAAGTGAATCCTAAAATTCCTCAAATCCCGGATYTCCTGCGCAGCCCCTCCCAGCCGGATCCCGCGGATTCCCGAGGTGAAATTCCAAGGCTCACCTCCTCCTCYCCGCTCACATCCTCCTCCTCCCCTTCCTCCTCCTCCTCCTCATCCTCTTCGTCCTCCACTACCTGAGCGTCGTCATCGTATTCCTCCTCTGGAAAAACAAAATCCATGGAAAAAATTGAGGTTTTTGGAATAATTCCACCCAAAATCTGGGAATGCGAGCAAAGAATTCCTTAGGGGTAGCACAGGATTGTCAGGRAATGCAGGGTTGGAGTTGCTCCAGCTGCTGCACTTCCCACTATTCCCAAGGATCTGGGAGTTGGGGAATCTCAGTTTTTCCAGGAATGGATGGAGCAGAACTTTCCCATCATCCATGAGGAGCCTTCCCATGGACACAGAACTCCAGCCTTTTAGGCGATTCCCAAAATTCCCAGCAGAAAACCGCGAAGTRCCAAGCCCCTGGAGTGTTTTCCATGTGTTTGGGAGCTTTTGGGAACCTTCCCWGAGTTCCCACTCAGCATTCCYGGGAAAAGTGCATATCCAGCTTTTYTGCTGTGCTGCTGGGATGGGAGAATCCAGCAAATTCCCTGGGATCAGCCGTATCCTCATTCTGGGATGGCTCCAGGGGCAGCCAGGGAAAGGTGGTGCCTACAGCACTGGGATTCCCTGAAATTCCCTGGAATTCCAGGCTGTTCCTTCCTCAGTTCCTGGCACAGATTCACTGGAGGTCTCCAGTGTTTTCCATGCACTTCCCTCATGCAGCAGCTCCCTAATTCCTGCTTTTTTCCATGCCTGTGGAAACCCTTTTCCATGAGGAATTTCAGAGTTCCAGGACATTCCAACTTATCCATGCTCATCCCTGTTCCCSTAATTCCTTCAGACCCTTCCCGATCCCACCCCTCCATTCCCAGATGGAGGAATGAGATTTTCCAGGCCCTGCCATCTCCTCCCCTTATTCCTTTGGGATGCAGGAATCCCATGGAGCACATCCCACGTACCATCCTCATCCTCCTCCTCGTCATCCAGCCCTTCCACGTATCCCTCGGCGTCGGAATCCGGCGCTTCCTTGTCGTCCCGGTCTTTCACTAGGGATAAAACTGAGGAAGTTGCTCCTTCAGGCCATGCCCAGCTCCTTCCCACCATTCCCTCAGGACACCCAGCTCCTTCTCCCACCATTTTTTTGGGGTCATCAAGGTCCTTCCTCTCATTCCTTCATTGCTTCAGRTTCTTCCCTCATTCCCTCAGGACAYGGRGATCCTTCTCCCACCATTCCTTCAGGACAATAAGGTCCTTTCCCTCAYTCCCTCAGTTTCATTTCCCTCACTCCTTCTCCTAATTCCCTCATCCCTCCCCTCCATTCCCTCAGGACACTGAGGTCCTTTCCCTCATTCCTTTGGGACACAAAGATCCTTCCTCTCATTCCCTGAGGTTCCTTCCCTGATTCCCTTAGGACACAGAGGTACTTTCCTTCATTCCCTCATCCCTTTCCCTGATTTCTTCCCTCATTCCTTCCCCTCAATTTCCTCATTCCCTCAGGTCCCTTCCCTGATTCCATCAGGACACAGAAGTACTTTCCCTCATTCCCTCATCCCTTCCCCTCAATTACCTCAGGTCCCTTTCCCTCATTCCCTCAGCTCCTTCCCCTCACTCCCTCAGGTCTCTTCCCTGATTCCCTCAGGACACAGAGGCACTTTCCCTCATTCCCTCATCCCTTCCCATCACTTCTTCCCTCATTCCCTCACTCCTTCCCCTCAATTCCCTCAACTCCTTCCCCTCGTTCCCTCAGGACACTGAGGTCCTTTCCCTCATTCCTCCCCTCAACTTCCTCATCCCTTCTCCTAATTCCTTTCCTCATTCCCTCCTCTCAATTTCCTCAACTCCTTACCCTCAATTCCCTGAACTCCATCCCCTCATTCCCTGAACTCCATCTCCTCATCCCTTCCCCTCATTCCCTCATCCCGCCGGCCTCATCCCTCCTTCCCTCCCGTTCCCGGTTCCCGTACCATCCTCATCCTCCTCCTCGTCATCCAGCCCCTCCACGTATCCCTCGGCGTCGGAGTCGGGCGCCTCCTTGTCGTCCTGGTCGTAGCCGTCCAGGTACGTCAGCTGCGGCAGCAGCTTGAACACGTTTTCTCTGTAGTCGTTCAAGTTGGTCACCTCACAGTTGAACAGGTCTAAGCTCTTCAGGTTTTCCAACTTTTTCTGGGAAAACAAAGCAATTTGGAAGGTTTGCTGGCACCGGAATTCCCTCCAAAGGCAAGGATCCCATGGGGAATATGCTCAAGGGATTCCCARGGGTGTTTTGGGCTCCCTGGAGATGGCAGGCATGGAAAAAAAAATGGAAACATTTMTAAAAAAATACCCCAAATTCCCAAATTGCCTGACCTTGGAATAAACGAATTCCTCCTTGCTTTCCCAACCAGCTCCCCATAGAATTTCCGCCCCTAATCCAGGAAAAAACACTTGGAAAATCCCAATTTCATTTGGGATGGGAAAGGCTCTCCCTGGAGTCCTGCAGCTCCCAAATCCAAAGGAATAACTGAATGCAGGAATTATCCTAAAGGAGCCAGATCCAGGAATAGCTGATGYCYAGGGAATTATCCCGAATTAATTTTTGCAGATGGAAGCAGGAATGAAGCATTTCGACACAAGAACTTTGATAAGAGAGGTTTGAAAAATGCAATTATTTTTCCTCAGACTATGGAAAATTTAAAAACACATAGAAATGGAATAAGAATTTAAATTCCTAGGGGTTTTGTGGAATTCTCTTTTGGGAAGAAGTCTGCACTGCTCACAGAACTTGGAAATCCTAAAAATAAAATCCAAAGGAATTGAGTATTTGTAGCAAGGCTTATCCATGGATAAGAAATATCAGCTCTAAGGGAATATCTCCTTTCCCTTTATGTGGAAAGCACTTGGGAAAAAGGCCTGGAAATAGGAAAACTGGGAGAGCTGGGAGCACTTCCAGGCTTCTCCATGAGTTTARCAGCTCTGCCTTTTCCCTGTGCCGCAGGAAAGGAGATGCAGGAAGRAGCTGCTCCTGGAAGGATTTTCATGGGAATTGTAGTGCCTGGAGATGCATCCAGAGCCTGCGGAATCCTGGGAAGCTGCGGCGATTCCCGCCGGGAACGGGGGAGCCCGCCCGGCAGCCACTAGAGGGAAGCAGCGGCTCACCGGGAACAGGGACTCGGGATGCGGCCTGGATCCCGGGATCCGCTGGGATTTTGGGAAGGAATGAGGGGGGAGGATCTGGCACAGATTCCAGGAGCGACATTCCCTGGAAGCGCCCAAGGCCGGGCTTGGAGCACCCTGGGATTCAGGAAGGAATTCCAAGGGTTTGGAACAGGATGAATCCCAAGGGTTTGGAACAGGATGAATCCCATTCCTTGGAGCAAAACCAACTCCCCAGGGCTTGGGATGCAGGGGGCAGGGATAACTGGGATTTTGGGAAGGAATGAGGGGGGAAAGGCCCTGGCACAGATTCCAGGAGTGACATTCCCTGGAAGTGCCCAAGGCAAAAGGCTTGGAGCAACACCTGGGATAGAGGAAGGAATTCCAAGGATTTGGAATAGTACRAATCCCATTCCCAGGAGCAATCCTGACTCACCAGAGGTTCTATTGTCCCGAGATCTTTAATTTTGTTGCCGCTTAGGTTTAGGTGCGTGAGGTTCGGACACTTCTCTGCCAACACTTCCAGGCCTCCTGAGATTCTGTTGTCGCTCAGCTCGAGCTGCAAAGGCCCAAAAACATCCTCAAAAATCCCATTTGATCCCATTTCCAGCCACTCTTCCAAACACGGAGAAGGGGAAAAGGAGGGATTTGGCTCGGGGAGGTGRGATTTACCTTCTTAAGTTTGTTTAACTTTGGTAAGTTTGCAACTGAGGTTAAGCCGACGTTGATTGTGCTGAGGAATTCCAGCTCCTCAAACTCATCCGTGAGGCCCTCGATTTTCCCTTCGTACGACCTGCAGTTGTCCAGAACGAGCTCTTTCACCTGCAAAGGGAAGAAATCAAGGAAAAATAGAAGGAATTCCAGGGAATTCGCAAGAATCAGGAGGTTTTCAGCAGAAAAACGCAGGAGTTTGGGGTTGTGTTGAGAAGAAAGCCAAGATCCAGGCAGTGGCTCCTGATCCCACACACTGAGGGTGAAAACAATCCCAAAATTCCCAATATAAACTCYCAAACCACTCAATGGGGTGAAATTYAGATAGAAAACYCSCCAAAATAAGGAAAATAAGTGGATCTTTTCYCTCAAYRGTGTTTAATTATCAGGATTCTCCAGAGGATCCATTTGGGGATAAATAMTGACCTTTCTTCCCTCATGTGAGGGAAAAAGCCCCCAAAATTCTCAAAATAAGTTCCCAAATTACTCATTGGGTTGAAATTTAGGAGGATAATTCATGGACCTCATCCCTCAATGGTGTTTAATTATCAGGATTCCCCAGAAGATCCATTTGGCATAAACAGTTTTTTTCCCTCACGTTCTCAACACACACCCAGAGTTCCCGCCAAAAAAAAAGGCGGGAAAAGTGCAATGGAGGCAAATCCTCCTTATCTGTGTYCCTGCCCCGTTATCTCATCCCAGCACCCCCAGACATGGAGCCAGGAGGGCTTGGGAGCCTCACYGGGAAGCACCAGATGGGTTTTGCCTCAGAGGAATTTGGGAATTCCTCACAGGAATTTTGGGAGCTGAAGGGAGTGGGAATGGAGGGAAGGGAATGAGCCCAGAGCTCRCACTGAGGGACAAACAGCTCCAGCCCTGATCCAGGAGGTGGGATATCCATCCCTCCCTCCTCCCTCAGCATGGAAACCAGGRAATTGCACAGAAAACCAGGGAATTAGACAACAAGTCCTTCAGGTGTAGAGYGGACATTTAAGGAAGAGCTAGAAATAGTCTTGGATACAAAGGAAAATCCCTTAGCACCAAGGCAGTGCCATTTTTTTCCCTTTTAATTTGTATTTTTTTAGAATCTCCGTTTTGGGTTGGAAGGGACTTTAAAGATCATCCCATTCCCACCTCTCAATGGAATTTTTTACGGAAGGTTGTTTCCTCCCCGCTTTTCAGGAAGTTTGGTGCACAAATGCTGCATTCCCTCTTTCCTTGTTTCCAGCACTGGGCAAAGGCACAAATCCAACAAATCCATAGAGAATCCAAGAGGCCACGTTTGGAAAGCTTGGATGAGTTCAGAGACAGTTTGGRAAAAGCAGAGCACATTCCCAAACCTTCCCAAGAGCAACATCATGTTGGTGTTAACTCCCTGAATCCCTGGAAACAAAAGGATTCCAAACAGAATTCCAGGATGGTTCCATGCCCTAAGAATCCCCAAGGAAATCCAGGAGGATTCCCCAAGGAACAGAGGAAGAACTGGATTTGTGGGATTTTTCCCAACACCCCACAGGTGTCTCTGCCTTCCATGGCACATTCCCTCTCCAGAAAAATCTCGGAATTTCAAGGAGAAGAAGCCTTGGGAGAGGCCATCACTTTCCACATCTCTAACAGGGAACTTTTCCAAGGATTTGTCTTCCCCCAAAATTCCAACCGGAGGTGRGAAATTCTCTAGATTGCCCATTCCAATCCCACCTGGAATGCGACCAGACCAACAAAAGCTTGGATGAGCTTCCCACTCAATCCCAGGATTACTGGAGCTGCTCCRAAGGCTCCAATGAGCCAATCCCTGCTCCAAGATCATTCCAAAATACCCAAGCTCAAGAACACAATTAAAATAATTAATTAATTAAATTCCAGCTGCAATTCCAAGATCTCCATGATCCAACCCTATGGCAGCTCAGAGCAATCCCATTCCKGGTGGAAAACAGGGAAGGATTCCACAGAATATCTCCCAGCAGCTGCTCTGTGTCCGCTTGGCCACCGCGCCGGAGCTCTCCCAGGTTTTCCAGAGCCCTTGGAATTTTGCCCAGGGCAGGGAGGGCAGCAGGTGCCATGGCCCGTGGCCACTGGGGATTCCCATTCCATGGGATTCCCATCCCAGGGGGATCCTCAGCTGCTGCTGCTGCTCAGGAATGAGGAGCTGACCTGGAGCAGGATCCCATTCCACAGGGAAGGGAGAATTCCCAAGGTTTTCCATCCTTTTCCTGCCCTGGGATAAACAGTGGATGGAATTCTTTCCCCAAACCCCACAGGATCTGGGATATGGATACAGCCCTCCAGGGCTTTTTTGGGAATATCCCAGATGGGATAAACTGATTCCTGAGGAAAGTCAGGATTCTTGGGAATGCTCCATTCCCGCCTCTTTCGCACCAGCTCATCCAAAAGCTGGTGTTCCAACCTGGAATCAGAGAATCCTTGGAAAACACCACTAAGCCATGRAATCCAGCCACCAATCCAATCCCACCACTTCTCCAGATTAAACCTTTCCTGGGAATACCAAATTCCCATTGGAAATACCTGAGATGGGATAAATTGATTTCCAACCAGTTATCCATGAGCACCTGTGGCCAGGAATGTGCTGGGAAGAAAATCCCAAAAATCCTGGGGCAGGGAAAGACAGTGCTGGATAACAGCCATGGAACATGACCCAATTCCCAGGGAATCCAGCAGCCCAAATCCATGGAAATCCCAGGAATCATCCAGCCTGGGGAATCCCACAGCAGAGGCAGGGAAGGGACTGGATGGGATTAACACAGATACTGGGATTGGGAGCAGAATTCCAKCAGCACCTCTRCGGATGGAAGCAGCACCGTGGCTGCTGGGGTTTCCCAGGAATTTTCTGGGATTTCTCCAAGGTCCAGTTTATGGGAATTCCTCCTAGCCAAGAAATCCTGTTCCCTTYAGCAGTTCCCAGGTGGATCCCAGGAATCCAGGATTCCCAAGGAAAGCCAGGATCCTTGGGAAGATGCTCCATTTCCACCTCTTTCACACCAGCTCACCCAGCTGGAATTCCAACCTGGAATCAAGAGAACCTTTGGAAAATACTTGGAAGAATCAATGGAATGCAGCCATCAATCCAACCTTTCTGGATTAAACCTTTCCCAGGAACACCAAATTCCCATCCCAGCAAGTTCCAACTGGACTCCAAACTCATCCTGGCTTTCCCGAAATTCCCACTGGAATTCCCGCTCTGCCACAACTTCCTTGGAAAACCCCACCAAGAATCTCAACTCCCAGCATTCCGGGATCCCTGAGGTTGGAAAAGACATCCAGGACTGAGTCCAAGCTGTGCCTGATCCCAGAGCTCCGAGTGTCACATCCAGGAATTCCTTGGACACTTCCAGGGATGGGAATTCCACAAGGGCTGTCCTTTCCAATGTTTATGCACCTTTTTCATGAAAAAAATTCCTGCTGATGTCCCACCTCAGCCTCCCCTGGCATTCRGAAGGAATTTTAGGAAGATTCTTTGCTAATCTTCCCTTTTTTCCATGAAAAACCAGGAAAAAAGCCAAAGTCTCTCCTTCCCTCCAGTCCATGGGGATTCCATCAGGGATCAATTAATAAGAGAAATAAAATCACATTTTTGCTGTGATTTATAAATTTAACAGGATAAAATTCACTTTTTTCCTGACACTGAATTAATAGATATAAAAAAAGGGAAAATTAAAAAAATTAAACAATAAAAATGAGATTGAGGAAGGAATTTCTCCACAGAATCCACCTGAGCATATTTTTAGGACRCTTTATTAATCAGGATGTGACTTTCTGGGATTATCCAATGGAAAAGCCCAGAATTCCATGAAAAAATAGGAGATCCAGGTGGAAAATATCCCMAAGAAGCTGAGGAAAAAGCACAAACCCCATCCACATCCAAAGATTTAATTCTGAYTTTCAGGATTTAAATCAAAAAGTAGCACAGAATTCAAGGAGATTCCCAAAACTCAGGGAGATTTTCCCAGGATTTCTTGCTATTCCACATTAAATTGGGAAATAATAAGGATAAACACTCAAWATTAAGGTAAACAAGYCCCAAACTCATCCTGCCCACCTAAAACTTCCTAAAATCCAGGAATAAATRACTTGGGCATCAATATTCCTGCCAAATCCCAATTCCAGAGGGTGGAATTAGCAGGATTTTCCTTTAATATTTTAAAGGAACAAAATCCATYCCACAAACTTCATTCCCTAAACACACGTGCACACAGCTAAGAACACAACAACATTCCCAACTGGAATTTCCATCTCTCTGCCTAAAAAAACTGGGAAACTGGGATTTAGAACACTTTGGGGGGATCAAGGCACCAATTAATGAAATTTACAAGGAAATTCACTGAAATTTACAAGGAAAACCACGCGGTGAAAGGTGAAATTATCCCGATTTTCCAGCTCCCTGCTGCCCATTCCGAGCCCTGAGGAGCAGGGAACTCCCTCCAGCTCCGAGTTTTCCCAACTTTTTTTTTGCGTTAGACAAAAGTGAGCGGAAACAGCAMAAAATGCAAGCATGGAAAAGAGGAGAAAATTGAGTTTATCCCTTTGGAGGCTGGTTTTAAACAGCGTTTAAAATGGGGAAGAAACCTCCAGCGATGAGGGTGGTGAGGCGATATGGGGGCAAAAMCGAGCAAAAATAGAAAACTCTTTAAGAATTAGGGGAAAACTCAAGAAAAAAAACAGAGAAAACTAAGAAAAAACAGGATGAAAAGGAGCAAAACACTTCCCAAGCCCAATGCTGCCTCCCCACAGGGCCCTGCCCAGGAAGRAGGCGGATTCCCCGCTCCGCGCTCCTCACCCGGGGGAACCGCGGGGCTCCTCCCGGTGCTCCCCCGGCCCCGTTCGGACCTCCCGGTGCCCCAAATAGTCAAGAAAACCCARTTTTTAAAAAGCCTTTTTTTTTTTCTAATTTTTATTTTTTACCCCCAACGCGGCCCTCACGAATCTCCTCCCGCCCCGCGGCCGGCGACAAAATGGCAGCGCTGCCCGTCATGTCGGGAGGGCCCCGCCGCAGCCTCCGCAGCGCCTCAGCCCCGGCGCCAGCGGGGCTCCCTCACGGCCCCGCGGGGCCGCCCGCGGCCGAGGCAGCGGCAGCGGCGGGAGGAGGAGGAGGAGGAGGCGGCGGCCGTGAGGGGAAGGCGGGGGGGCAGCACAGAACATGGCGCCGCGTCCTACTTGCGCTGCGGTCGCCTCACGGAGCCCCCCGGCCATGGCGGTTGTACCGCGGGGTTTGCCGTGGAGTCGTCCCCCCCCCTCCCTCCTCTCGCCGTCCTCCTCCTCTTCCTCCTCCTGCTCGCCCAGGAGTTTTTAAACTTTAAAGCGCAGCTTCCGCCGCCCCGCGCCCGCCTTTGTCCCCCCCCTCCCCGGAGCACACCGCGCTCGGTTCGGCCGCCGCGTCCCGCCGCGCTGCCCCGGGCGCTGCCCGCTGAGGTACGTTCGCCCCCCGCTCTCCTCTTCCCGCAGCCCCCGGCGGCTCGGGGGACGCGGCGGGGCCGGGGCTCGGTGAAGCCTCCCCGGGCAGCGCCGAGGCCGCGGCGGGGCGGGGGGGATGAGGGGAAGGGGCTTCCCCGCCGCGGGTTCGCGCCCCGCCTGCCCCCGGCCACCTCCCGCCCACTCTTTTTGGGGTGGTTTTCCTATTTTTCGCTTCTTTCCTCCCCCCTCCCCCCGTTATTTTCTTGCTTGTTTTGGGGTTTTGTTGGGTTTTTGTTTTTTGGTTGGTTTTTTTTTTTTGTCCTGCCAAAGTTTTTCGCCGTCCCCCGTTTATTCCGCCAGACGCGGAACAACAACCTGAAGTCCGGCCCCGGGGGAAGGAAGGGGGGGAAAAGGGGGAAGAAGGAAAAACACGCACACACATCCAGCCTTTTTGTGCGTGTGTGGGGATGGAGGGGGTGGAGAGTGCGTTCATTTCTTCCAATATTATTTTTTATTATTCTTATGATTATTAGGATTATTATTCAACGCTCGCGCTACCGGCGGCGATGCCCCATCGCCCGCAAAATAAAAAAAAAAACAACAACAGGAAAAAAAAAATGCCCAAACCAAACCCAACCAACGCTAAGCGTCGGTTTCAAAATTCTTTCCTTTTATCTTCTCAGCATCTGGAGAGAGGGAGAGAGAGAGAGAGAAAGGGCGCGTTCATGAGGACTACAAAGTTACAAATATGGCTCCCCAGTCTCTCTTGCCTGATCACTGCAAAGAAATGAAGACGCACTTTAAACTAAACCATTCGCAACTCACTCGCAGTCCCTGCCTGCCTCTCCCTAGCCCAGCACCCTGCACAAATATTTGCCAACTAAACACGCCGAGAGAGAGAGCAGCGAGCAACTTATTTTTTATTTAATGCACGGCCAGCCCCTCTCCGAGGCATCGCAGCCCGGCACGGGCAGGAGCAGCCCCGGGGAGCCCCCAAACGTCCCCGGAGCGCCCCGCGCCCCCCAAAGCGGGGGGCACAGCCCCCCACACACACAGGTAGGCACCTCAAGGGCAGCAGCGGCCCCGCCAACACCTGGCACGCTCCACCCCGCCAAAAAAAAAAAAAAAAAAATAACCGTGGGATGCCTTTTTATTATTCTCATCATTAGCGTTATTAGCATTAATTTTTTTTTTTTTTTGGCATTGCATTGCTTACATCTGAGGGCGTCCTGTTCCGCAGCTCTAAGTGGATCCTTTTCTTCATGTCCATGTCCGTGGCTGGCGGGAGGCGCGGAGGGTGCGCGGCTCGGCTGGCGCAGTGACCCCGTGCAGAGCCCCCCGATCGCGGGGCGCGGAGGGACTCGGGCTCGCCCAGCGCCGCTCGGAAGCCCGAGCGCAGCACCGCGGCGCGCACTAACCTGATAACCGCGGGGGCGGGCGCTCCGGGGGCTCCGCCGAGATTGACGGCGCGATCGGCCAATCGGAGCGCGCCGCTGCCGCGTCTCAGCCAATCAGCAGCGCGAGGCGCGGCGGAAGCCAATGGGGGAGCGGCTGTGCCGGGCAGGGGGACAGCCCGGCGCCGAGCCCAGGCTCATTCCGCGCTGCCGCCTGATGGGGACGGAGCGGCCGCGGCTCCGCCGCGCCGGGCACGGTGCGCGCTGCGCCCTGCGCCCGCCCGAGCCTGGGGGAGGCGCCGGGGCGGGGAGCGGCGGCCAAACCGGAGCCGCCCGGCCAGGGGCGCGCAGCCAGGAGGGAGGGAAAGGTGCGGAGCGAGGCACGGGAATGGCGCGGGCAATGGCGCGGGCCCCGGCGGCGGGGGGCGGGCGGAGCGCGAGCGGCGGGCGGAGCGAGCGAGCGGGCGAGCGAGGGAGGGGCGGCGGCGCTGCTGAGGGCAGGGGGAGCGGCCGGGCCGCCCTCACGCGGCTCCCCGCGGCCGGGGCCGCCTCGGCGGGCTGGGAGCGGCTCCCGAGGGGAACGGCTGGCGCTGCCCGTGCCCGGAGTACCGGGAGGGTCCCCCCGGGACGGGCGCGGCGCTGAGGGGACGGGGAGCGGCCGGGCTGCCCTTAGAGGGGTCCCCGCGGCCGGAGCTGCCTCGGCGGGCTGGGAGCGGCTCCGGAGGGGAACGGGAAGGTCGGGACCTCCGGGAAGGGAAGGGAAGGGCGGAGGATCCCCCCGGGAAGGTCCCTGAGGGACAGCGGGGCCCGGCTGTGCTGCGGTGGAGCAGGGCCAAGGACGAGAATCTTTCAGTTCCCAGRAAAGATGGGAAGGGATTTTTTTCCTGGGACTGCTAGGATAAGGGGGATGGATTCAGGCTAGACGAGGTCACAGTGAGGTGGGATGTTGGGAMGGAATTCCTGGCTGGGATGGAATTCCCAGAGGAGCTGTGGCTGCTCCATCCCTGGAATGTCCCAAGGCCGGGTTKGAGCAGCCTGGGATAGGGGAAGGTGGTGGCGTTGGAACTTGATGTGTTTGAGGTCTTTTCCAAGCCACATCCCAGGAATTTTGAAGGAAAATGGGATRCTCAAGGAACAGTGGAATGGGGATGGAGCTAGGCTGGGAATGCTGGTGAAGGGAATGMTCCAGGAATCCTCAGAGCCTTTTCCAGGGCCTAAAGGAGCTCCAGGAGAGCTGGAGAGGGACTGGGACAAGGGACAGGACMCAGGGAATGGCTTCCYACTGGGAAAGGGGAGATTGGGGTGGAATATTGGGARGGAATTCCTGGYTGGGCTGGAATTCCTRGRGCTCYATCCCTGGGATGCCCCGGGTGGGCTTGGAGCAGCCTGGGACAGTGGGAATGATCCTGGCACATGGAATGGGATGAGCTTGAAGCTCCTTCCCATCCCAAACCATTCCCTGCTSCTGGATCCTTTTCCAGGTGCTGCAGGATGAGGATCCAAGCCCAGAGCTGCTCTTTTCCAAGGATTTGGGATTTCCAAACTGTTCCCATCAGCTGGAGCAGAACTCAGGTAAAAAGTGCTTTGATTCCTTCTAAAATCCCTGTTTGTCCCTTCCTGCTCTTCCTGGAAAACACAGGGCTGGAAAATCCCAAAGAGCTGTTGGAAAGCATCAGGGAATGCTGAAAATCCTTGGGAAACTTGATTATCTATCCATATATTTTACAGGACAGGATGGAGACAAAGTCTCAGCTGTAAGCATGRAAGAATTCCAGGAATATGGATAAAGCCAGCAGGAATTGTGTTGGGAATGGGATGGGAAGAGCTGGATCCAACTCCAGGTAAAAATTCCAATTTCAGCAAAAGAAAACTGCAAAATGTTCCTTTTTTTGGGATGTTTGAGGGGTTTAGGATGGAAGTTTGGGATTGGCTGAGAAATCCTTGATTGGAATTATTATTCCAGACTTTTTGAAATGTTTGGGACTTGGGAATGAGGCAGAATTTGATTTGAGCTCTCTTTAAATTTCTCCTTTCCAGGTGTGTCCAGAGGTGGCTCCTGGGCTGAAYCTTCAGGAACTTTTCATGGAATTTCTGCTCCTGGTGCTGCTGAAAAACGCTGGAAAAGGACTTTTCTCCTGGAAAAAAAAATGCTGGGACAAGCTGGGTTTTCAAAGGAATTTCTGGGAATCCAGAGCTGCTTTTTCCTTTGTTTGTTCCAAAGAAAAAYGTGGAATTTGATTGTTTGAAGGTGCAGAAAATTCCTTTCTCTTTCATTATTGAGGGAATTAATTCCCAGTTCCAAGCCAAAGTTCCACGTTTAAAGCTGCTCCTGTCGTTCTTTGTATTCCAAGAGTTTGGGAATTAAMAAAAGATTGGGAATTGTAGCATTGGGAATAAACCTGAAGGGWTATTTTTCCATGGTACAACTTTCCTTCTGTGATTTTTCATTCCTGAGGGTTTTTTCCTGCTTTGTTTTTATAGGAAGTTTGAATTTGTGGGGTTGGTTTTTAATGGGAATTGTTGGGATTTTTTCCTTGTTTGTTTTTATCAGGAATTTGGAATTGATGGGATTGGTTTTTAGCAGGAATTTGAGGGTTTTTCCTTGCTTTTCATGGGAATTTGTAATGGAATTTGTGGGATTTTTCCCGTTTTATTTTAAGAGGAATTTTGAATTTGTGGGATTTGTTTATACCAGGAATTTTAAATGGAATTCCTTGGATTTTTCCTTGTTTATTTTACCATGAATTTTGAAATTATTTGGATGTGGTTTTAATGGGAGTTTTCAATGGAATTTGTCCTGTCCGTTTTTACCAGGAATTCTGAATTTATGGAATTTTTCACAGTTWATTTTTAACAGGAATTTGTGGAGTTTTTTCCTTGGTAATTTTTACCAGGAATTTTCAGTTTGTAGGATTTYTCCTTGTTTATTTTTAAGAGGAATTTTGAATTTGTGGGATTGGGGTTTTTTGCAGGAATTTGAGGGGTTTTTTTCCTTGGCTATTTTAACAGGAATTTTGAATTGATGGGATTTATTTTTACCAGGAATTTCTGGGATTTTTCCTTCTTTATTTTTCCAGGAATTTTKAATTTTTGGGATTGGCTTTTAGCAGGAATTTTTAATTGAATTTGTGGGATCTTCCCTTGTTTTTTCCCCAYAGGAAATTGGAGTTTTTCCCTTTATTTTCCCAGGATTCCCTCCCAAATTCCATAAGAATTCTCCTATTCCTGAGGTGAATTCCCATGGAAAATCCCTGGGAATTGTTTGTTCATCCCTTGAATGTCCCTTTGTTTTCCCACACAAAGAATTCCTTCTTTTCCTTAGGAACAGCTCCCAGCTCTGCACAGCTGGGAATGSAAAAATTCCCAGAATTCCCCAAATTCCCACCCTCAGCATTCCCAGCTGGGGACCTTTGGGATGAAGCAAATCCCTGGGATCCGGGAATTGCATGGAAAACACCCTTGGGATTCCACAAGAATTTCCAATTTGTGGTCTAACCCCYTAAAATTGGAATTTTTGCAGCATTCCAGGGAAAAAAGTGGGAAAATCTGATAAAAATACGAGGAAAAGCTGATCTGAAGGTAAAAAATGAGGAAGAAAACTCTRGGATGGCTCAAAAATTCCCTAAAAATAGTTGGAAATGTTATTCCCATTTTTAAAATATTCTTATTAAATTTTCTTTTTCATGGAGAATTTTGTGGGATAATTGCCATGTTCCTGATTTTTCTAATGGAATATTCCAGATTTTCCTGCTTTATTGGCTTGGAATAATGGGAGAATTTGTTAAAATGCCCCAAARATTCAGGGTGAGTTAAAAGTCCAAGGAATTCTGGGATAATCCCTCAGAATTTAGGGAGAATGGGTGGAAAACATGGGAAAATKGAATAAATTGGAGGTAGAATCCAAGGAAAAGTTGGGAATTGGGGGAGGTTTCCTGTGAGAAACAGGGATTGAATTCCTCAGGATGAGCAAATCCTTTGGAATCCAAGGAAAACTTGGGAGTGGAGTGTGGTTCCTGGAAAAAAACAGGAATGAAAGGGATTCAATTCCTTGGAGAATCAGGGAATYCAGGGGAAATGTGGGAAAAACAGAGACTGAATTCCTCAGAATGAGCAAATCCCTCAGAATCCAAGGGAAAACTGGGAATGGAGCTCCCATTGCTGCCGGCCCCCATTCCCAACGTTCCCACCTGGAATTCCCATTCCTTGGAGCTGGGAAAAGCCCCTTTGGAGCCCCAAATCCCACATGGAGCAGAATTCCCGGGTTTCTCCCTATGGATGCGCCTGGATATGGCACAAAGAGCTGGAGAAGCAGCAGGAAAAGGAGGGAACAGCTCCATCCCAGGAAAAACCTTCGGGATCCCAGAAATCCCGGGATAAAGGCACGGAGATACCGAGGAAGAAGGCTGTTGGAAATGGGGAAAAAGGCTGGTGTTTGGGAATGGGGAAAAAGGCTGGGTTTGGAATGGGGAAAAAGGCTGGATTTGGATGGGAAATGCTGGTTTGGATGGGAAAAGGCTGGATTTGGGATGGGGAAAAAAGCTGGATTTGGGATAGGACAGGGCTGGGTTTGGATGGGAGAAAGGCCTGGATTGGGATGGGGAAAAGGTGGATTTGGGATAGGACAGGCTGGATTTTGGGATGGGGAAAAGCTGGATTTGGGATGGGAGAAAAGGCTGGATTTGGGATGGGAAAAGCTGGATTTGGGACTGGGGAAAAAGCTGATTTGGGATGGGAAAAGGCTGGATTTGGGATAGGAAAGCTGGATTTGGGATGGGGGAGAAAGCTGGATTTGGGCATGGGGGAAAAGGCTGGATTTGGGATGGGACAGGGGTGGATTTGGGATGGGGGAAAAGCTGGATTTGGGATGGAACAGGCTGGATTTGAGATGGGGAGAAAAGGCTGGATTTGGATGGGAAAAAAGGCCTGGATTGGGATGGGAAAAAAACCAGATTAACATCCAGCCTAATCCAAGATCCTGGATTTGCAAATTTTTTGGGATCAAGTTCCGTGCTGCAGCAGCTCCTGGCAGCTGTTCCAGGTGGGACCCGGGGGCTCGGATGCCTCTGGAATGTGGGAATCGGGAATGTTTGTACCTGGATCTGCTCCTGACATTCCCATGGCAACCTCGTCCCAGCCGGATTCATTGTGGAGGGAGTCAAAGGATGGAGGCTGGAGAAGACATTCCCGGTGTGTTCCTGACGGGCCGGAATTCCGGAGTGGATCCCGTRAATGGCGGCTCCAGATGGATTTGGCAGGAACACAATTCCCGAGGGATGGATGGGACAGGGAATGTCCAGKGCAGGGATTGGCAAAGGGAGAAACAACAGCTGGAAAAAGCGGGATTGGGATGGGCCACGGAGCTGGGCGGGATTTGGGAAGGGAGGGATAACGGGAATGAGGCGGGAGCAGGGATTTGGGATTTATCCCAGCCAGACCCATCCCTCTCCTCAGGAACACTGCAGGCTTTTCTGGAATTTCCCTTGGGAGTCTCCCCGTTGGAGGTGAACAGGAGAGGCTGGAGATGGGAAAAGGCTCCTGGAACCTGGATTTTCCTTTGGATCCTGGGGAAGTCTGGGATGCTGGGAAGTGCTGATGGATTTCATGGAGCGTGGGGGATTGGAGGAATTTTGGAGGGCTGGGAAAGGAGGGAATGGGAATGGGGAAGGAGGGAATGGGAATGGGAGATGATCCCTGCTTGGGTTTCCTGGGAAAAAAGAATCCCCAGGGATGCTCCCATGGACCCAGTGATTATCCTGGGAATTGGGCTCGGCAGCTCCATGGAGATTTGGGATTCCATGGAATGCAGCTGATCCCTGCAGGATCCAACTTTGGGATGCTGCATGCCGGGAGCTCCCTGAAACAAGGCTGGGAGATCCCAAAAAGGGWTTGTTGGGATTTAGGGATCGCTCCGGATCCATGGGAGCGGCGGCGGAYGCGGAGTGGCTGCGCTGGGTGAGCAAAACATTTGGGAATGTCGCTGGGAAGGAGAAGGAAATCAGCCTGGAAGAGTTCAAATCCGCCCTGAAGGTCAAGGAGGTCAGGGATCCGTGGGAAGAGGGGAGGGATCCATGGGAAGAGGGAATGGGATCCACGAGGGGAGAGATCAGCGGGAATTCCCTGATCCAATAGAACATTCCCTGCTCTATGGGAACATTCCCAATTCCCTGCTCCTTGGGAACATTCCCTGCTCCTTGGGAACATTCCGGGCTCCATGGGAACATTCCTCAATTCCCTGTTCCATGGGAACATTCCCTGCTCCTTGGGAACATTCCCTGATCCATTGGAACATTCCCTGCTCCTTGGGAATGTTCCCAATTCCCTGCTCCATGGGAACATTCCCTGCTCCTTGGGAACATTCCGGGCTCCACAGGAACATTCCCTGCTCCATGGGAACATTCCCGCTTTTCCCGCAGTCCTTCTTTGCCGAGAGGTTTTTCGCGCTCTTCGATTCCGACGGGAGCGGCTCCCTGAGCCGGGAGGAGCTGCTGGGATCCCTGCACCGGCTGCTCCGCGGGAATTCCACGGAAAAGCTCCGCTTCCTCTTCCAGGTGTACGACGTGGACGGTGAGAGGAGAAAAACGGGATTCGTTGGGGTTTTTTGGGATAACTTTGGGATTTGGTCTTCTCTGACCAGAAGATCCAGCTTTGGCTGGGATGAGGCTGCTGCCCTCATTCCCTGTGGGAATGGGAAAATTCCAGCAGGAAGACAAGGATTCCATTGGTCACACTTGAGGATTTCCTAGGATTTCCCATCAGCCGGGGAGAGCAGGATCTACTCTGCTCCAATCCCAACTCCCCATCCCACTTCCCTGAAATTGTGGGATCACTTGGGTTGGAAAAGCCCTCGGAGATCAAATCCAACCATTCCCACCCCCAAGTCCCCTTCCAATGCCTCCCTTTCCATGAAGGAATATTCCCAAATAYCCAACCTGAACCTCCCCTGGATGCCATTCCCATTATCCTGTCCCTGGTTCCTGGGAGCACATCCTGACACATCCAGGATTTTCCACTGGAAAATCTGTAGGRCYRTGGAAWATCAGRATGGAGGTGACTCCGTAGGACTGTGGAATATCGGGATCAATCTGATTCTCCAGGGAGCAGATCGTGACCCAACCAGGCTTTTCCTTCCTGCGAGGAAAATTCCTGGATTAGGACTGGAAAATTGGGGTGGAGATGACTCTATGGGGCTGTGGAATATCGGGATGGAGGTGACTGTAGGACTGGAATATCGGGATGGAGATGACTCCATGGGGCTGTGGAATATCGGGATGGAGGTGAATCCATAGGACTGTGGAATATTGGGATCAATCTGATTCTCCAGGGAGCAGATCCTGACCCACCCAGGTTTTCCCTCCCTGAGAGGAAAATTCCTGGATTGGGACTTGAATATCAGGATGGAGGTGACTGTAGGACTGGAATATCGGGATGGAGGTGACTCCNTGGGGCTGTGGAATATCGGGATGGAGGTGAATCCATAGGACTGTGGAATATTGGGATCAATCTGATTCTCCAGGGAGCAGATCCTGACCCACCCAGGTTTTCCCTCCCTGAGAGGAAAATTCCTGGATTGGGACTTGAATATCAGGATGGAGGTGACTGTAGGACTGGAATATCGGGATGGAGGTGACTCCCTGGGGCTGTGGGATATCGGGATGGAGGTGACTCCGTGGGGCTGTGGGATATCGGGATGGAGGTGACTCTGTAGGACTGGAATACCTGGATGGAGGCTCCATCCATGGGGCTGTGGGATATTGGGATGGAGGTGACTCCATGGGGCTGTGGAATATCGGGATGGAGGTGACTGTAGGACTGGAATATCGGGATGGAGATGACTCCATGGGGCTGTGGAATATTGGGATCAATCTGATTCTCCAGGGAGCAGATCCTGACCCACCCAGGTTTTCCCTCCCTGAGAGGAAAATTCCTGGATTGGGACTGGAATATCAGGATGGAGGTGACTGTAGGACTGGAATATCGGGATGGAGGTGACGCCATGGGGCTGTGGGATATCAGGATGAAGGTGACTCTGTGGGGCTGTGGGATATCGGGATGGAGGTGACTGTAGGACTGGAATACCTGGATGGAGGTGACTCCGTGGGGCTGTGG